>JAVVLW010000018.1:1890018-1975018 GCA_034401795.1 Chaetoderma sp. LZ-2023a
AGTAGCTATACTTGCTTTTGCAGGGGCTTTTAATTTATCGGGTTTTGCAGTAGGATTAACTGTAAATATATGTTTTTTTTCTGTAAGATTTACAGACTTTATTGTAGGTTCTTTAATATCTGAAAACAGTTTATACTCAAATTGCCACGCATTGTCTATTTTAGGTTGTACGACAGCATTAAAATATTTTGTAGACCATCCTTCTAGTTTAGACCATTGTTCTACGGTTTTACCACTGCCTTTAAGTTTATGTAAAGGTTTAGTAACTTCTACTAATACTTTCTCATTGTTTTTACCACTAAATTCTACAATATCCCCTATTTTTAATTTTTTCCAGTATTCTATATTACTACCTTCATAACGAGTAGTAGCAGTACGTTCCCCCCTTTTAATAGCTTCTAATGTACTAGTAGCTGTAACATCTGACCTTTGATTACCATTATAGTCAAATGTCATCTGACCTTTAAATTTAGTTGGTTTTACGGGTTTAGTTTCTTTTTCTGTTCTTACCTCATATTCTTTAGGTAGTATAACATTATCTGGTATAGAAAGTACTTTAGAGTTTTCTATTTTTTGGAATAAGCTTTTTATTTCGGCTATACTATACCCGGCTTTTTCACTACCTAATTTAGTAACATAAAATTTCTTATTTTCATTTTTCAATGCATATATAATGAAATCCTGTAAATTTTTACCTATTTCATTTAAAGTAGATGATTTTTCAACATCCCAGTATTTTTTAGTTACTATAGCATAAGATTTACCTTGTAGTCCTTTTGATTGCCCTTGTATTGCTCCAAACTTTTGTCTTGCAAATAAAGCAGCCCCTGCACCGTGTGTAGGTGAACCACCCTTAGAAGAGCCTTCATTACTACCAAATACAAATACTTCATTAGGTTTTAAAGAAGTTATATTTTTAGGGGTATACTCTCTTTCTGTTATTTCTGGTTTTTGGGACAGACTCTGTTGTAATTTCGATACTAGGTTGTTTTTTATATTAATCTGTATATTCTCTTTTCCTATGTAATAATATTTACCATCTTTGGTAAACAACTTCGGTTCGTTGTCTGTGTTCAACCTACCCAGTTTTAGATTTTTCCAATCCCCAAACTTTTCTGTAAATTCAGGAGAATGTATATTCATTTTTAGAATCTCTGTTTCTTCCGATGTATTAGAAATTTCCTTTAGTTCGTTATACAATAAAGAAACTTTACCGTGCAAGGTCTGTTTCATTGTATAGCCATTATTACTAGCTAAAGTCGCATAAGCTACTTCTTTATCACCTGTTAATTTAGTCAGGTCATCTAGGTTTTTTCTTATGCTTGGTAGGTTGATATTTAAACACTGCATATTATTTACGTTAATGTTTAGTACAAATGTACTGAATTATGTCTAATTTTAAAAATACAAAAATTATGAAACAATTATTGATTATTTTAATATTTAGTTTAGTAACTATACAATGTATAGAATCCCAGCAAAAAGGGTTATCTCTAACTAAATTAAAGCGCACAAATGAAAATACAAAGTTATCTAATTTACAACTCAAACTACAGCAGTTACCAGAAACACCATTCAGGTTCCCTGTGGGAGATTCAGTAGGACAGGGGTATTATATTGCTCAGTATTTTCAAGATACTATTAACGGCGATGGCGGACACTTAGGTATAGATATAAACGGCATTGGAGGTGGAAATACCGACCTTGGTGATGTAATCTATTCAATAGGGTATGGAATTGTAGATATAGCTGACTCAACAGATTATTTATCTGTATATTACAAGTATAATAAAAGCATAATAAAAGTGATCTATTACCATTGCCAAACTATATATCCTAAAGCGGGGGATTTTGTAAAAAAAGGACAAAAAATAGCTACTATAGGTAATAGTAACTGGGCGTATTTTGCTCATTTACACTTAGAATGTATAACGGATACTAGTATTTATGTAGGCTTTTATGGAAACCCAAAAGGGTTTTTAGACCCTTACAGTATATTACCCCATTATAAAAAAGGGATTAAAAAACGAAGGGATGCAATTTTAAAGGCTGAACGTTAAAAAATTGGTACGGTTACTTTTTAGCCGTACCTTTTTTATACCCTGCAATCGCTCTATTATGTTTTTGTATTTCATTTAATTTAGTATTAGTGTATTCTTCAAATTCATTAAGTCTGGATAAAGCAGTAATATTTTTTTTATTAAAAAACTCTTGTTGTGTCATCTCAGCTTTAAGTCCGGTACCGACTCTGATTCTATGGTCTAAATCTTTTATATATATATCCCTTGTACCGTCTTCATTAATTTCATCAACGTACTTTAAAACTCTCATAGTATGTTGGGGTTTGACAAAATCATTTTTTTCTGTTACATCCTTTTTACCTATACGTCCTATAACAGTCGAACTTTTTTCATCTATGTGCCCAGCATTTACAGCATTTCCAGTACCTATAAAATCTCCTGGTGCAAATATATTTTCACCTAAATCTTTTGAAAATTCTAATTTTTTAGCAGTACGTGCATCGTTTTCATAATCATTAAAGTCTTTAGAAGTAAGACTAAAAACACTCTTACCTATATTTTCAGATTCTCCTAAATTCCTAATTACATTATGAATATCCCAAGCATCTATAGCTACTTTAGTATCTATACCCCCGGCTGTTTCAGCTTTAGTTAACCCTATTTTACGTAAAAAGCCTTTAGAACCATAATAAGGATTATTTTTAAACTCAAAATCAGCACTTCTACAAGCAGAACCATGACATTTAAACTCGCCAAAAGTGGGTACAGTAGGTGTATACTCATTATCCGTACCAAAACGTTCGTCTCTAAGGTTTGATTGTCTATATATTTCTAATGTTCTACTTTTTTGTGCCTTCTCCGTAGTAATTATGTCTGGTATAGTCACTTCTTCTTTCCCAAATTTCTGTATAGAAGGGTACATTTCTTCTTCTGATATAGGATCATTAGCTACTTCTGGTATATCTAATTCATCAGGTTTATCATTAACAATTCCTTTGATTTCATCTAATAAGATTGCTTGTTGTTTTTGACTTTCATCAAAACTTTGTTGAGCTTCTTTAGCTTTTTTCTTTTTTCTACCTATTACTAAGCCCTTTTCATCTTCAATAACCCCCCCTTCAGCAAATTGATTCGTAACAGGGGTTTCTTTATCGTCATGTATATTAGGTGCTCCTCCTACATATAAACTACCATCCTCAGCATAATCAGTAGAAGATGGTAAACTATTAACTATATTATCTACCTCTTCGTAATTTTCTACCTCTAATAGTTTTTGTACTCGAGATGTTAGAGTTTTTGGTATGATAGCCATATCACCGGAATCATTTCTGATTATAAGTTCTTTGCCTTCTGCTTCTACTTTAGTTGCCATAGTACTGTATTTTATACAAAGTTACAAAATAATTTTATTCTTTACATCCCATTTCATTATCAAGAAAGCGTAAAGCTTCGTTAGAATCCCCAAATGCTTCAAGTCGATCTAACCAGTATTGGTTACGTGCAATCTCTTCACGTTGCTCTTTCAGGTATTCTTGAGCAAAATCTACGGTCATAAAACAACGCTCTTCACTAGCAGCAATAGCAAGATCATTACATTGTGTAGTAATAAGCATTTCATGGTCTAAAGACTTTTCTATAATGTCTACAAGACCAGTATATTCCATATCCGGTGCTTTAAGTTCAGGAATCTTTGCATAAATATTCAAATCAGTTAAATATTTATACGCCCAACCTGCATGAACAGTTTCTTCTTCTGCATACTTTTTCCAAAGTTTAGCTGCACCATTAAAACCATTAAACTCTAACCAAGCTGCCATAGCAAGATAAATACGATTACTCATTTCTTCTTGTTCGATCCTATATTGGATTAATCCTTGTAACTTTATACTAATCATGATTTTTTATTTTTACGTTTAACATATTTTTTGCGTGGAAGTTTTGTTTGTTCTACAGGTTTTTCAATTGTAAGTTCTTTAACTGTAACTTCTGCTGGAATTACAACGCCACCTTTAGCTTTTACCTTTAAACCACATTTAGCGATAAACATACCATGAGCAGCTGTTAAAACTGCACCTCCTTTAGATAAAGAAACAGCACCATTATTAATAGTAAGGTCTATTCCGCCGTCTGCATGACTAGGGCCTTCTAATTTAGTTACTTTATCCCATTTATTACTACCTAATTTCCGGGTTGCTCTGGTTACAGAACCAAATTCAAGGGAATAGCTACTTTTAGCTTGTATAATTCCCCATTTTCCTTGTTTGGTGCTAGTAGGTATTTTAGCTATGGATAGTCCATTTTTAGCGTTATATGTAGATTTACCTTTTATAGTTTGCCATTTCTTTCCTGAACGAACTACGCCACCACATTTTTCTATTAAAACTTTACCAGCCGCCTTTAACTTACTAAATGTAGCTTCATCTGTAAGTTTACCTAAATCCCCCGCTTCTTTTAGTTTAATTGACAGGTCATTAGTACCTCTCGAACTAGTAGCATATTGAGACATATTTGCCATATACGTATTCAGTTTACTATTGTCTGAATAAACCACTTTAGGTTGTACTTTTTCATTTCCCTTTTCCCCTATACCTTCCTCGGACACCTTTTTTTGTTTGGTGCTTTGGTCTATCCCCATACTTTCTTTTATGAGGTTTACAGCTTGAATATAACTATCTATCTGGTGTAGTTCTAACTTTCCACTAGTAGCTAATTCATGTTCTATCATAGCTAAAGAGTATACCCCTTGTATAGGATTAAATATTACACCTGTATGCAGGCTTTCCATTATAGAAAGTAAATTAAAATCAAACCAAGTACGTGTTTCTGGTTTAGATTTATATTTCTCGTACATATTACGTGTTAATTCGGTATAAAGTAAAGGGGTTTCTGCTTTAGTTATTAATTTTCCTTCACAACATATAAATGCATTTTTATCCGTACTGTAATCATACACATTTGCTTTATGTAGGATAGAACGTTGATTGCCTGTTTCATGTTCTAATATTGTAGGTGTTATATTAGCCACAGTATACACATCATTTAATAGGCCTTTAAGGTCTTCTGTTATACCAAGGCTTTTAAATAGATCTGCAAAGAATTGTACTACTAATGACTTGTATCTTTTACCATTTAATTTATCTTGTATAGATTCTAAATTAGAAGGCGTTACAGCCATAAATTCATATATACTAGATATAGCATAGTAATAATCAAAATTATCGTTTTTAATTACATTATTTACAGCACTAGCCATAGCATCTAATTGTAATGTATCCAGTAGTTCTGTTCCATCTAAATGAGCTATAGCTCTAGGTATTACATTATGATATATATGTTTATTTGTAGTAGATTCCCTTATTCTTTTTAATGTATTTACATCTAAAGCGGTATACTGGTCTAAAAGAAAATTCTCAAAATCTAAAGCTTGATTACTAGCTAATACACCGGATAACTGTTCTTGTAAAAAAATATCTATATTACTGATAGCTTTTTTTACGGATTCACTAGTTGAATTGCCATTAAAATGTTCTTGTATAGCGTTGGCTGTGAGATCGTGCATATGTTCATGAAGTATTGCTACTATAGTCTCACTATCTTTTGTATTCTCTACTTTTAATGCGGCTAAATTAATAGTAATAGTACGTGTTGTTGTATTATATTCTGCTTCTAACATCCCTTTTTTATCTGGGGGTGTGTTTACATATTTTACTTTAATTCCCCCGGAAGGTGTGGACTTTAATTTACTTAATAATATAGCCGTAGAAGCAGATAAACCATCTGTATCTATTAAATTGTATAAACTGTATAGATTATCAGGTTTATGGTCTACAATTCTTGTAAGTAAAGTACCTGAATTTTGTTCTACATCTTCAAATACCGGATTAGTATCTGGTGTTTCTGTTTTTATACTTGCATTGTAATTAGAAGTCTCCCCTTTATAAATCACTACGGGTTTATAAATAAGTGTTTTTTCATCCTTTACTAATAACGTAATTTCATTTGCATTTTCCCCTGGGATTCGTGTCGTTAATGCTGCGGGGAATGCCTTTTCTTCTAATAAAAATCCACCATCTACGGAACGTAAAGAACTAAAAGGGTACTCGTTTACCATACTGATATTATGCTGATAAAACTGCATTAAGAAGCTATCTTTATCGAATAGCTTTTCTGCTTTCGGTAATAGTACATTTTTTAATATATCTACTGGTATAAACTTTTTAAGCGATGTGCCTTTTCTACCCCCTTTTAATAGAGCATAGTATATCAGTTGTTGCCCTACATGAGAAGGGACTACACCGTTTTCTAAAGTTACATTTTGTTTAAGCATGTCAATTAGCCCCATATATACTTCTGTATCATTAGATTTGTCCCCAGATACACGTTCATAGTTAACAATTAAAGGCTCATTATCTTGTTTATTTATAGATATACTTTTCATTAAAGGATTTAACCTTCCAAATTTAGTATTTTGTAATTTAATTAAATTAGAATATAAACTACCTTCATCTATATTATGCATTAATAAATCACGTAATCGTGCTGTGTCTTTACCTTTTAACATAGAGTGCATATAATGTACTATGTCACCCCGTAATTCATATAATTCTATATCAGATAAATCACGTTCTAAAGTCCGTTCTACTGTTTTTACAATACTACTAAATTCAAAGTCATTAGAAGTTTCAATAAACTCCCCCTCAAAAGTATCTATTGAAAATTTAGTTCCGTATATTACATCAAACCCGGCTAATGTTGTTGGTAAAGCTAATTGACGAGTATGTTTACCAATGTATTTTCCTAATAATCTCTCTGCATTTTTTATAGGGTGAGTTTCTAAATTATTGGCTATAGTTAATTGCTCCTTAGTTTTATATATATTTTTATTTAAACCTTTAGAGTCTATATTAGATAGGCGTTTTAGGGATGTTAGTCCCAAAGCATGTTTCTCTAAATTCCTGTATTTTGATAATATAGCGAGTTGTACAAGACCATAATGATCCCCATAATTTTCTTGGTTTTGTATCATGTCTTTTAAATGTACCTCAGCATCCTGTCCTTTAAAATCTGATAGTTTTAAGTGTTCGCTATTTTTATATGCTCTTTTAGGGTCATACTTATTTACTAAAGCAGAAAGTATTCTATCTTCAGCACTAGGATCAAATCTAGCGAACATACCTTTACTGTTCTTAAGCATTTGTATATATTCGAATAGTATAGGTTGAGACATAAAATGAGCAGTAATATCATCCTCAAAACCTAACATGTGAAGTAAACTGTATACTCCGGCTGTCTCAGTAGTCATGTTTATCTTGGCCATACTTTCTAATACCGCATTATCCACAGCAAGTGTCTGTGTAGCTGATATTATATCTGCTGGTGTATTTTCACTATTCTTTTTTAAACTATAATTCAATCCTATTTGCCCATCTGATATTTCGTATTTATTACCAAATTCCACAGTAAGATTTTTCCATGGTACATTCGATTCTTTAGAACCTATTATTAATCCTTTATTTTGAACAACAGCATTAAATATACTGTCAGAAGAGAATATAGCTATACCGTCATTACCTGCATTACCCTCTTTTAGTTTCTTTTTATTGTACTGGTGGGATATAATTGAGTCTATCCATTCTTGGTTGCTTGAATTTACATTATCAACAAATTTTGCTGTTTTAATAAATCTACGAGAATCCGTTTCTAAAGGTTTAAGTACATGTTTTTGCATTTGTGGATTAAGCATTACTGCTTTACGTATATCTAATAGTCTATTCTGTAATCCCGCTTTAAAATCTTTAGGAAGTTCACTATATATTTTCTTATACTTTTCTTGTGCTTTAATTTCTATTTCTGTTTCCTCTATCAGAGTTTTATATTCAATTAAATCTTTACTATACTTTTCATAAGAAATATAAGGCACTTTCTCTAATTTTCCGTCTATAAACTTAGTAATAAACATATAACTGTATAGTTTATCAACATCAAAGTCAGAACCCATTTGGACTATAAAGTCTTTAGGGGCTATTATTAAGTTACCAATAGATGTAGGTAAGAATCCTACAACCTCTGCATAAGCCATAGACTGCTGTAACTGTGTAGGTATACGAAATAAAAATGTTTCTCTTAATTCCGAAGGTAATTTATTTATGTCTATCCTACCTGTTTCAAGGTCTATTAAAGTAGATGCTTCTATTAAATCTCCTTTATCATCCTCGAATTTCATAGGAATCATAATCTGAGCTGGAAGTATTTTCTCTGTTTTCGGATCCGTCCTTTGCGGAAGAAGACCAATTTTTTCATCGTATCCTTCTGCATAAATAATACCGTCTAGTCCTTTAGTTTTTTCTTTACCACCCTCTTCCCAATCAAGAAAACCCTCATCAGAACCTAATACGTAACTATCCCCTCTTACTTTCTGTCTCAATACAGTATTTTGGATAATAGAGTTAAGTAATGCCATATATTTATCAGCATACTCACTTTGCCATAAAGGTAAGGCAAAATTACCTGTTTTTTCATCTACTTGAAGACCATCACGTAGTGGCTTTGATTCTTCTTTTCTGACATCTAATTCAGCAAGTAATAGAGTTGACAGTTTGTTATAATCTAATTTAACTCCAGAATCTGTAAGTAGCGTTTCTTTAAGTTGTTCAAAACCTATTTTATATAATTCATGATAAGTAGCTGTATACAATTCTTGTAATTGCAAACCATTTAAAGTCTTATCCTTGAATTTAAATGTTTTATCTAACGTATTAACAAATAAAAGTTTTGTTTCCTGTGAACCTTTAGTTATATATCTTTTTGTTTTCTTATATGGTATTGCTTGCTGTATACGTAACCCACTTGAAGATAACTCCCTAGCACTAGAACGTAAATCTAAATTATCTTTAACAGAACCATCCATATTAAATACATCAACACCTTTTTCTGGAAAACCTACTTTAGCCGCAGTTTTATATGCAGCCCGTACACTCATACGGCGTTTAGCTATCTCACTCTCATCATCTTCCAATTTTTCCATAGCGTCTGCCAACTTTTCTAATTGAAGTTTTTTAACTAACTGTGGCAATAAAGGGAATGTAGAAGATTTAATATATGTGCTTCTATAAAAATACCTGCCAACAGCTACTTCTTGTAATTCTGTGTTTGCATATACAGGTTTTCGTGGACCTAATACTTTATGTAATTTGTCCCCTTTAAGTTCTTTCCCAGAATCTAGTATAACATAAATATCTATATACTCTTTGTCAGTCAATTCCCCATAACGTAACATTTCTTTTAAATGTGTCTTCCAAGTTAAATATTCCTGTGCATCTGTACTTTCAATTTCTGTATAAGCAAGTGATTTAAGGTTATTTATTTTATCTATAATTTTTTCTATATCTTCTGGGTACTCTTCTATTGCAGGATTTTCTCTTTCCCATTCATTTATTTTGTCTACCCAGGATAAATAAGTATCATATTTTATTCCGTCTAGTATTTGCATTACACTATCTATAGCTTTAGAAGGAGTAACCATATCATTCAAAAAAACCTGTAAATAAGTAGGTTCATCTGAATAATCCGCTTCATCGCCTGGAGCTACTATTGAAGCTAGGCGTTTAGTTATATTACCATAAGTACTTTTTACATCTTTTTTAAAATACTGTGCTGGATCACCTAGTATTAATTGAAACGCATTTGCGTTGTTTATCTCTTCACTAAAAGTAAGAGTCATAGCAGCTTCCATAGCAAATATAGGAGAACTTTCTCCACCTTCTAAACCAGAATTATATGACTTACTATCATTTATATGTTTTAAATAATCCCCTTTTATTAAACCATATGATTCCCATTCATCATACCTGTTCTGTGCTTTAGTCTCTAGGTCTTTACGTATAGCTTCTTTGATATATTCTTGATATTTGGTTATATTATCCCCATCAACTATCATATCAATAAGCAATTTTGCATCTTCTGTATCAGGACTTACTGCTTTACCTGCTTTATTAAATGCCATGTCATTAAGATATGGTGTAAGATAAAACAAATCCCCTCTGTAACTAATCCCTTTACCCTCTGTTTTAAGATCAAGCTTATCTAAAAATTCTTGGTTAGAAGATTCTTGTATCCTACTGATTTCGGACATAACTACGGTATTATAATACAAATTAATACCTGCTGCAGATATAAAAAAGGGATTTTCCCCATCTTCAAATTTATCCGTTATATTAGTTATATGGAATGTATAGCCATTAAGAGTAACAGCTCGTGTTTTATCTGATATAGTAGGTAAGATATTAGTACCTTTACTTACTTTTATATCTATGGCATTCCCTGTTCCGTCTTGTCCAAATGTTTCTGTAAATTTATGTTTATTTCTAAATGCATATGCAATTTTAGTAACTTCTAAATCCATATCTGGTAATGTAGTATATCCATCTGAACGCCTGTATCCATTTTGTGTTTTCTTTACTATTGTTGCTAACGATACATACGCCATATCAAACCAGTCCTTAAAAGGACTTTCTTCTTGGGATAATAAATCCCTGTATAAGGAATATTCAGAGAATGATGTATGTTTTAAAGCATCTAACAGATTTTTATTTTCTTTTAAATCCCTTACTTTGTTATATAAATGGTGGTTAGCTGTATATGTATATACCAGTTTATCTGCTACCCTAAATACATTTCCAAATTCATTCTTGTTAAACTTAGCTGCATTGGTTGCTAAAGACCTTAAAAATGAACTATTTATCCATTTATTATCAACGCTGAATTTTATATCATGCCCGACTTCTGTTTTCTCTGATGATATATTGTTTAAATCACGTATAATAGCCCATATTATATGATAACCTGTATTAAATACTTCCCCACCCCCACCATACAATATAACGTTTCCTTCTATTATTGCATCAAGAAAAGGCTCTGGAATTAACATACCAACATCTTCTAAAACATTTGATAGAGCAATTTTTGCTTCAGCAGGTCTAAATCCACCTACAGTCTTAAATTCCTCTAACCTATTAATAACATCCATTAATTTTGGTAGGTCATAAAATCCATTACTATCCACTACATTGGATTTCATATGGGATGTTTGCCATGACTTTAGTAATCTATTACCCGCAGTACTTGAGTTATTATTAGCTATAGTAAGACGTGTTTTATACTCTCCTTCGTAGTTTAGGTGTCCTTTAAAAAACACAAATTCCATGGTAATTTTGTGTTTAGCCATATCACGTACAAACATACGTTTAATCGTTTGATTCGCAGATTCAAGCCCTATAATCATATCACCTAACCAAGCAAGGTTATTATTTTTAGTCTCTTTAGCTTCCTCGTATTTCTCTTTTAGCCTTGCAATTAATTTTGCTTCCGTAGGATAAACCCCTTCCAATAATCTATGCAATTCGTTATACACTTCTTGATAAGGTACATACTCTTCAGTACCAAAGAATGTACGCATATCCATGGTTGTTCTACTTCTTCGAAAACGCTTTCTTTTTACAAAAGTAAGGAAAGCCCTAAGTTTTCCGCCTATCTTTTCTTTAGAGTCTATCTGAAGCGAAAAGTTATCATTAAACGTAGTACGTTCTGCATCTATCTCCCCATAGTTAGAGTATAACTTAGCTAAATCTATTTCTGAAGTCTCTATAAATGCAGTAGTTTCCTCGATTACTTTTATTCCTTGAACATCAGCCAGAAACTTTTTACTTATACTTATAAGTTTTTCAAAGTTTTTAGTATCTATTACTTTATTTAAAAGACCATTAACCCTTTCATAAGCATCAATATTAGTTTTAAAGTCTTTTGTAGATTCTGTTGTAGCAGATAACGCTGCAATACTATTATTATTCTTATTTATAGTATCAGATATAGTTTTAAGAATATAAACTTTAACATCATTCAATGTATATTTTTGACCTAAAACCAGAGATTCTTTATATAATTTATTAGCTATAAAAGACACTACCTCTTTTTGCTCTGCATATGTTAAACCCTCTATCTGTATATCACTATGAGTATCAACAATTTTAGCGTATAATTCCTGTGTTAAAAACAGTTGTTCCTCTGTATTACAAGCAGCCATAATTATTCACATTTTTTTTGTAATTCTTGTATAGTAATAAAATTTTCAGAGTAAACATTTATTGTTTGCTCTTCTATTAAACCGTCTTTCGCTAAAATAGCTATTTTATCGCTAGTATACTCATTTAATTTATATAATTCTGATGCATCTTCCTTATCATTTTCTGATAATTCCTTGTACCATTTAGTTTCTACTATTGGGTTACGTTCTTTATAAAAACGCATGTGCGGTATGTTTACACTTAAACCTACACTATCTTTTGCATCTACTAATTCTTTAATTATTTTAGCTTCTGTTATACTGCCTGTAACTGCTGCTATTTCGTTTTCAGTCATTTCCGTAGTTATATCAGATAGACCTAAATCGTTTAATACAGTCTGTATAACCCCTAAAGGTGTTTGTATTTCAAGTTTTAATTGTTCTTTAGGCTTACTAATAAGTGCTTTGTCACGTATGTTAGTTGCAAACTCTTCAAATCTTATAGGTTCGACTTTATTTTTACGAAGCATGGCAATATAAGATTTAAGTACAGGTATATCCTCTATAGATACTTCCATTTTTTCTTTTTTCAATATATGTAATATAGAGTCACTATCTTTATCTATATTTTCATGTATTATTCTCTGAAAAACCTTAATCGCTACTTCATCTAACACAGGTTTTCCGTTAGTGTGTTTTACAGTTATTTCTTTCTTTTTTGTAATACCCCACTCTGCAGCTATAGGGTTTTCATCTTTTAAAATCTTTGGACTCGTTTCTTTAGAGCCCTCTACAGAAAAAGTTACTATATTTTGAAGTGTGTATGTGTAAGACCCATCTGATAGACGTTGTCCGACTACCGTTGTTTTTGTATTATCTTTAACTATATCATTGTAAAGAATTGTACTGGTAAATGGCTTGCCTTCTTCATCTACGGTTATATGATAAAAAGCTTTATTATTATTCATATATGATTTATTCACATTGAACATAAATTTACCTGTTTTAAAATACCCTTCTAGTAATTTAAGTGATTGTGATATACTCTTATCATTAGCGTCACTAATTTCTTTTCCTACTGGAAATACCGTTTCCCGTCCTTGAATACCAAAAGACAGGGATTTATTTTCTTTGTTTATCGAAAGTAGACCTATACCACCATGTTTATTCCTTTCATAACGCCTTATTTCGTCAATATCCATTTTAGGTTTAAATACATACATAAATGTTTCCAGGGCTTTTTCTAAACCAGCAGGTGTTGTTATATCAATATCACGTTTATTTTTATACTCTTTAGCTAAGGCACTCTTTTTATTTTGTGTTAAATATACCTGTATTAGAGCATGTGCCGTACGTCCTAATTCTTCATTTAATACCGTAGTTCGTAACGGCTCGGCATGGTACTGCATAGTACCATCAACTTTAGTTATAGGTAATAACATATAAGATATTCCTGTTGGAAGGTTTTTAATATAGTTTAGATTCATAATTTGATTCTCTTTAATCTTACTATTTATGAAACCCTTAGATTTTTTTATACCTATATTTATAGTATCATGGATAGCTTCAGAAGTAGATAACGGAGAACTTACTACATTCATAACAAACCCTCTGTATGTACCATGTTCAGCGTCCCAGTACATTATTTTATTCTTTAAATTCCCAGCAGCTTGGTTTTTTTCACTTTTTTTTATTTGACTTAATATTGATAAACGTACAGCTCGTATCTTTTCCCTTTGTGCTCGTGTATCTTCTATTGCTAATCTATCAGCCCATTCTGGTTTATGTACCCACTTAAAATCTTCTTTTGCAGGACCTATTATTTTTATGGCTATAAAATCTTCTGGTATAGTATCTCTAGTGTATCCATTTTCTTTGATAAACTCTTGAAATTCTTTATCATTTTGTTTTATACTGCCATCTTCATTAAATATATAAAAGGCTATAGCCCCTAAGTTATAGTCATAGTCTATCTCAAAAGTTATTTTTTCCTTACTGTTATATTTATAGGGGTTAAGAAATATTGCTAAATCTTTTACAGTTTCAGGGTTTTCTTCTAAAAACGCTTCTTTGCTTTCTGTATCTATTCCCGTAGAAGAACTAACAGATTTATGAGCGATAGACTCAGAAGGGTCTCTGTTATAAGACACTTTTGCTGCTTTTTCTGCTTTTTGCATTTCAACAACTACATCTTCAAATGTAGCCCCTATGTCTTTATCGTTAGATATTGCAAGATTCTTTTCCGGTGTAGGCATATCCTCTGGAAGACCGTAATCTATAACATTATCTGATACATCGTTATACGTACCTGGAAGTTCCCCTTTATGATTAGTTAATGTTCTATACACTAATTTAATTTCTATAAAATTGTTATTTACAAAGTCTTCCCCAAGTATATCGTTTAAATATTCTATATATTCTTTAAAAGTAGTAAAACCTTTTGGTTTTTCTGAAATAATAGCGGCAACAATTTCTTTTACTTCTGCAGTCAGTTCTTTACTAATAGTATATTTATTTTCCGGGACTTGCATTAAAAATTCTTCTTCTTCTACTGTAAGTACAGATTTTTGTTCTAATGCCATTACTTCATTATTATAGGCTTTTACTTCCTGTAAATGGGCAATGTGTTCTTCAAAGAGTACTTCTGGAAGTTTAGATTCCATATCTATAGACCCAAATAACTCCATGGATCTTTCTGCTCTTTGTACTTCTTGTTGAACTACCCCTTGTTCCTCTTGTATATCAGTACGTTCGCCTTCTATATACCCTTGTATTACCTCATCTATAAGATTTTTTATAAAAACAGCCTGTTCATCAGGTGTTGTAAAAGTATCCGTTTCTCTCTCGTATTTTCTATATACTATTTTTGTAATATCATTTATTTCTTCAGAAGATATTTTATCTGATAATTCTGTTGCGATTCCTGTAATATGAGCTTCTATGTTTTCTATAGCCAATATGGGTACACCTGTTTTATTTACTTTTACATTTTCTTCATTGATATGATGCCCTTTATTCTCCTCGTGTACAGTTAAATTTTCGTCTTTTCCTGGTATACTACTTTCTACATTTTGTATTGTTTCGTCTTCACGTTGGTTTGTTGATCTAATAGAAGTAACTACCTTCTTTTTATTAGCTTTTGTTACTTTACCTGATTCTATATTTCTAACTTGATTAGCATACTCTTTAGTTCCACGTAATTCTGGATACGCTCTTATTATTCTGTTTAACTGTGTTATTGTTTTTACAGCAACTAAATTTCTTAATGCTTCTTTCTGTTCATTGTCATATATAAGCTCTTTTGATAATAATCGTTGATGACTCATAGAAGTGATAAGTTTTAAATGCTCTTGCTCTGTTTTTATATTTTCATCAATTTTTTTTATAGTATTTACAAGCTGTTCCTCAAGTACTACATCCATTTTACTTTCCTTATCTATCTCTTTCGATTCAATCATTTCGGTATAAGCTTTCTTTAAATCTTTGCTTAATTCTATACCCATAGCTACATTGAATATATTACCCTCATTCAAATACCCCCTAGACATATTAATTAAAGGTTTAAGGCGTTTTATATATTCACTAAGTTCCTCCATATGGTGGTTAGTCTTATTATATTTAGCAGCTTCTTTTTCTAAATACTCAAAAGTACCTGCGCCTACATGTTCTTGTATAAGTGCTGTATATGCTTGTTTTTTAACTATTTCCCGTAATTCATCATTATCCATATTATCTGCAAGTTCTATCAATCTTTCTGTTATAGCTACTCTATCCACGGTTTTAGCAAGGTCTTTTTCTGCTTTTACTTTTTTAAATACTGCTCCCCCTTCTTTTTTATTCTCTTCATTTATAGTATTCATGAATTTTTTAAATTCTTCACTACTCTCTAGAATTCCTTGTCGTTTCTTAATAAACGCTTGTTGCTTATCATAAGCAGCTATTTGGTTTTTAAATCGTTTTCTACTGCCAAGTCCCCTCATAAGTCCGTGCTGAATTGGTCCCGACACAGCACCAATAATACCAGCTAATAGTACTTGATTGGTACTTCCCAAGTGAATCATTCTATCATAAAAGTCTTTAGGTAAGTTACCGGAGTATTTACCCATCTTTCGTAATTCTTCTAATACAGGACTATTTTTATGGGTCTTTTCATACTCTCGCATAGTTAGAAATTCTGCTTCTTCTTTAAACATCTCTTGACCGCCTTCTTCTATTGCTTCTAAAGGCATTTCTTTTAACATACTTTGTATTTTCTTTCCGACTGAGGGTTTAGTTTTTATAAAACCTTTACCGAATTTTCTGGATATACTATTAAATATATGTAAATTCAAGAAACTTTTAGCCATATTTAACTGTAATACAGTCTCAGCTATATCATTAGCTTGATTGTTAGCGTCCTGTAAACTCAACTCCCCTGTTAATACCAGACCTGATACAGCTTCAAGATGTTCTTTATAGGAATCTGTAGCTTCCCACATCCCTTCCCCTATACCTTGCATAGCCATGGGACCAACAGTATTTATTATATTTGAAGCACGTGGGGCTGCTTTTTGTAAATTGATAAAAGCTTTCTCGGCTCTCATCATACGTAAAGCAACATTATCACTTCTTGATAAGTTTGTTAAACGGTTAGTCCATTTCATTAGCTTACCACTAGCAACTATACCTTTCATACCGTAAGTTCCTATTTTAGCGGCAACACCACCAGGAATAGCAAAACCAACAGCACTATCTAGTATACTACTAACAGTACCCCATTTAGCTAATTGTCCTATAATAGATTCAGTATCATTTTTTTCGTATATAGGCGCATACTCGTCTACTGATGCATGGATCCAATCCCCTACATTATTAAGCAAATCATTTACTGTTCCTGTTTTCTCCATGTTCATAAGTCCACCTGCCTTAGCATAACTTCTCCAATCCAACATAAACCCTACATCTTTAAATGCAGTACCTATACCTTTTAGTAATCCTCCTAAAGCAGCATTACTAGCCTTTGACCATTCAGACTGCATTGCGATTCTATTTTTTTTTATTTCATCCCATGAACCGAAAGCACCATACATGTCATAGTCTTCGTCCAGATCACCAGGACCAATAGAACGATTACCATAACCACTTAAAGTAAAAGCATTTTTTGTAGGATCAAGTTCATTTGTAACAACAGTACCACTATCAACCCATGGCGGTATTTCAGGAACAACCTTTTTTGGTGGGGGCAATAAATCCTTTTCTACAGGCTCATTTTTTTGAGTTATAGGGTTATAGTCATCTTTAGTATAATTAGTACCTTTTCCGTCTTTATCGTATAATTGAGGCATAATATTATTTTATTGGGCTTAAATTATCTAAGTCTGATTGATCATATTTAAATATATCCCCTGTACTAGGCAAGATAAAAGTTAAAGCTCCTGCATCTACTACACCATAATTATTGTTTGCAGTATTAGCAGCATTCGTAGGCATTCCAGACTTTATCATATCAACTTTATAAGCTTGTCCCCCTCTATACCATGTCATAGGTACTGCTTCTTCTTCTATACCAATATTACCCATAGTTCTCATTGTATTCTGGTTTCTTATATACTTTTGTGTACCTCGTACATGTTCAGGGGGACTTACCATATATTCCCCTATCTTTTTAGTGCCATCAGAAGTCTTTTGGTGAAGTCTATATACAGTACCATAGGCTATATCATTTACGAATTCCCCCTCACTATTTGTATACATTCCAGGTTCCGATCCCCCTATATATAACTCCTCAGTAAAGTATGCATCAGTTTTTAAAGTACTTACTTTTTTAGGTTGGAAATTACGTAAACCTTTTATTAATGCTTTTCCTGCTATTCCATTATTTGCTATAACATTTTTAGTATCCATAAAAAATATTTTATGGGTAGCTTCTGATTCTAAAGCTTTTATATTATCTTTTGCTTCACCAATGTTATCATTTTTAAAACCCATCTCTTTATTTTCCATACTTTTACGAAGTGGGTAAGAAAATTCTTGTTTTCTATGCTTAACTTCCTCATTAATATATGGCATAACAGTTTTTAAATAAAAATCTGCATAAGCTTCTTGTGGCTTGTCATATTTCTTATTTTTTATTTCACCTTGAAACTTTATGACTTTATCCATAAGTTTTTTCTCTTTATCACTCAGATTTTCTTTATAATCATAAGTATTGCCAGTTTTTTCTCTGTCGTAACTTAACTGACCTATGGCTTTATTTATGTACACCATCCCTGCAACAGCTTGCATTTTTTTTACTTCTTCTGTATCTGTACTGTATATTTCTTTAGCACGTTTTATGTCCCGGTTTATAATTTCCATACGTTTCTTTGGTGTACCATAAGAGAACAGACTAGCTACAAACTCTGCAGGATGCAATAGAGCTTCCACAGCTGTTCCTATAGTTGAAGCTATGGGTTTAATCATTGTAAGTGCAGCACGAACTGTAGGATTATAATCTAATTCTTCCCCTTTACCTATAGCACGAGTACTATGATCTATGTTAGTCTTTACAGTTAATCCTGGTTCTAAGGTAGTTACAGGAGGTGGTTCTGCTTTACCTACTACTTTAGTACTTCTCGTTCCACCTTTAACTTCCCTTCTATACATAGATTCAGCCATATCCAGAAATACTTTTTCTATATAATCATCGTCTATCTCCCGGTATAATTTATAAGCCCCTCGTAGAGTTTTTGGGTCTTTATACGCTTTAAGATATGCATTCATTCTTTTAAGCACCTTAGATTTATTCTCATAAACCGTTTCACCAGAATTACTGACCCACATCACATACTTCGGACCCTTCGGATTACTGGGGTCTTTGGCCATAACAAACCTACCCCCACCTTTAGTAGAACTTATCCTAGTCATTGACACCCCTTTTAATGCCTGCGCAGCATCGTCCACTTCACTAAATGATCTTGGGCCCAGTTCCGCTTCAAATTGTTTAGAAGTACCATCTTCTCTAAAAGTACCTGTCCATTTATTTTCATATTCTTTATCGTATATGTATTGTATATATTCTGGGTTATTTTGGTGTAATTGATATACTTGTGCTTTCCATTTATCAATATTCCTTTTATTAGTCTCTGCTAATTTAACGTCATTTTTTACTGACTTATATATTTGTTTTAAATCTAGAAATTCAGTCATTAAATTATCGGTAACACCTTCAGACATAATACGTCCTATAATCTTATCTTTACCAGCATCAACAATACCAACGCTATTTTTGATTTTATTTTGGTCTTTTTTATCTACATTATAGTCTATATCTAAACTAGAAGCCGCACGTATACCTGCAGCTTCAGCTTTAGCTTTAGCTAACGGTACCATAGCGAACTGTTCGACACTTATAGGATTAACTACTAACGGATTTTGTATTTGTGTAAATCTATTTACTACTCCCATATATTTTAAATATTAATATTAATCTGGTTTAGGTCTTCTTCTTCTTCTTGCAAATTTGTAAGGGTTTTCCCCTGAAGCATTCCATTTTGCAGCATCACCCTCGTATTCAGCGAACTTAGTACCTGTTACATAGTTAATTAAACTTTGCCCAAGACTACCTATATTAGCTGCTATACCTTTAGAATAAGAAGCTCTTTGCCCTTCATATGCTGCCAAGTCCTGTGCAGTAATGTCTGCTGCTGTCATACGCATTTTAGCATTAAATTGCCTAATACCTATTTGTCCTTCTTGTACCCTAGCAAGTTCTTGCGCATCAAAAGCATCGGATTGTAACATAGCTGCGGAAATAGCTTCGGAAGTTTTACCCTGGATACCAGCAACGTTAGCCGCAAATTGCCCAAAGTTTCCTGAAGACCTAGCACCTAAAGTATTTATTGCACTTTGTTGCGAACGATTAACCTGTGTTAAGATGTCTTGCCTATTAACTAAATTTGCTTTTAATTGATTAGGGTCTATTGTCTCTGCTGCAACAGGAGCAGCTTTTTTAAGTTTATTTCTTGCTACTATATTATGGATTATACCCGTTAATTGAGTTCCTATACCAGCTATTAAAGCACCCGATTGTATTTTACTCTCATTTTTATCAAACCAATTCTCATCAGACTTATCGTTTAAAACACCTATATCGCTATACTGTCCCCATTCCTTTTCCCAATCTGAATTAGATTCTGAAATACCCCCTTTTGTAAATTGATTAGGGTTTTGTTGTTCCTGTGATTGTGTTTTTTGTTTATATTCTTCTTGTGTTCTGGCAATTTCTGTCATTATCGCTTTTTTAGTAGCTATAGAGTATGGGTCATTTCTACCAAAGAAAGCTTTTTCAACAGATTTAGTAGCAGCAGCAGGGGTATCACCTTTTACAAAACGAGGTGTTATTTTAGAAGGGATAAAAGGCAACCTGTCTGAATATATAAATTTTTCAGGTTTATCCCTTCCAATATCCAAATCAAAGGAAGTTTCATTCTGCTCCACAGTATTAGGTTTACCATTTTGCCCTATTCCAACTTGTATACCACCATTAGGGTTTTGTTCATGAGAACCGCCAACATTGTATTCTTCGAGATCACGGGTAGGATTAAATCCACCAAGGGCATTAAAATTAAGTGGGTTTATTTCTTGTCCTTGCGTACCAAACATTTTACCCCCTCTACTTGTCATACCAGATAATTCAGTTTCTTTTGCTGCCGCAGTTTGCGCATTCTCTAAGGCTTGTTGTTCTTTTTCAACTGCTCTATTAGTATACATAGTCCCTAAACCTGGTATTAAACTCCCTAATATTTTTTTCCCGGTAGAGACATCTTTTCTACCCCAAACAGCTAAGTTCTTTTCCGGTTTAAAATTCCCGGATATAAAACTTCCTGTATCTCCTCCTATACTTTGTCCAATCTTATCCCCTGCACCTGCAGCGGCCATAATTAGACCACCAATAAAGTAAGGATTTGTATCTTTCTTAGTTTTTTTCCTACTCTTTTTAATATCTGTTTTGTTCAAAACCATAGCTTTATCCTTTTATATTATACATTAAAACCATATCGTCTACAAACATACTATCAGCACTTTGAGGACATTGTAAAGTTAATAAAATATTTACATCCCTAAAACGTTCTACTTCATTATCTATTCTAGGAATATGTATTCTATTTATATTGAACTTATTATATATTTCTATAGGAGTAACAATGGCTGTTCTTCCGATAGTGTCTTTTACTTCAATACTATTAAAATTATTAGCACCTATTTTACGGTACTCCATATTATGAAATACCTTATCATATATAGGCATAGGGGCTAACATGTAAGTAATGTACATTAAATTATACTCGTTTCCTGCATAATGTTCATAACGTATATTACTCTCTAAAGAATATACATTGTTATTGAACACATGGATATAGTTATGTGTGTCTTCTGTACGTATAAACTCCCCAATATACTTATTAAACACTAAAGAAAAAGAGTCAAATACGTAAATTAAATCATTTTTGCCTATATCAAATACTCCTCTAACGTGTTCGTCTGTTAAGTCTATAGTTTGCATTAAATTCCTTACTCTTTTAGTTGTAGTAAGTTCTTCCCCTGTATATATATTAATACTTTTGGAAACATCATCATAGTAATATACAGTTTGCCCGTCATCCGTAATTGAAGCTTTATGGTTAGTCCCGGATTTAGTAGTTAAATACTTATAATTATATAGTACTGTTCCTGTACCTAACTCTACCCCTATATTATCACTGGTTTGAATCTGTATACGAGGGTTAATTACGATGCCGGCAACAGCTCTTGATTGAAAGGATACTATTTCATTAGTAAAATGATAAAGTTTTGTAATATCCCCATATATTCCTTCTAAGTCAATAGTTTCATTTAATAGAAAATCTGTCCATGAGTCTACTACTTCATTAGGAAACTTTTGTTTACTTGCAATTATACTTGCATTAAAGACGTTTACTTCCTTGAAAGTACTTGGTTTAGGTAAAGCTGTTATTAATGTATTTTGTTGATTATATGCACTTAATAAACGATGATTATCATTTAGTCTGTACAGCTCATATAAAGTAGTTGCAACTAAACCTTTTCCCCACAGATACATTTTATCATACCTTGCATATACATCTATGTTATGTTCTAAACGTTTTATATGTACGTACTCATAAGTATTCCAATACCTTTGTCCAAGAGTATTTAAACCATCTACACTATTAATAATCAATGGTCCTAAATATACATCCCCTATATAAACATAAGTATTTTCCGTAGTGTCATTTATATTTACTACACGGGTATTTAACAAATAAGTATTTCTTTGTTTATCTTCATACTTTGCACCCCCATACTGGTTAGAAATTTCTCTAAGTAATTCTATTAATGGCAAGTAAGCACCAGTATCAGGAGTACTCAAAGACCTTACAAAATTTATATAAGCAACTGATTCATAGTCAGGGTTATAGCCAGATGGGCTTGACCAACCTAATTCTAGGGATAAAGCTACACAACTAGGGTATTTTGCTGCAAAACTCATCCTACGATCATCAGTTGTTTCTATATAATCAGATATTGATACTACATTAGATACAGACTTATCATCAACATGACCACTTTCTGACTCTTTTAGAGTAGTAGCATCAATAACTATTTTATCCCCGGCAACATTCATAGGTTCTATCTCTGTATATTGATGTAGCATTACTTGTTCGTATTGTCTTACATCACCTATACCTGTATCATTTGCGTGATCGAAATACCAATTAGGAAAATCCGCATGTACATAAAGATGCATTCCACTATAAACTAACGAGCCACCAACAAATACATGTTCTGGAATACCGTTTACTTTTAAAGTTGCTTTGGTTTGCCCGTAAATGTTAGTCGGTGCTTTAGCAGAACCAATAAGTCTGATAGATGTAGGAATTATAACAGAATCTATATCAAGTACAGTATCTGAAGAATAGAAAAATTGAAGGTCTATCTGCTGGCGTGGCATTGCTGTACGTGCGCCGGCTCCATTATACCAATCAAAGTTTTGTGTATAACTACTTCGAATATTACCACCTACGGGACTTGTATTAGTCATTATACGTTTTAATGTATAATAAGGCTGTACATTTCCAGTTGCTTCAAGACTTGTGTCGTTCCATATATATTTTACGCCTGGTACAATAAATCCTGGTGAAGATACAGTTCTGTCTTTTGGTTCTCTTTTTACTATAGCTAATTGGTAACTGACAACATCAGCATCTATAAATGCCTGAACATTACCTATAAACTGGGATGTTAAGACTACACCCACATCAGGGGTATAGTATGGTACTTTAAGGTCGCACATCCATTTAACAGGGGTTTTCTGCATATACTTATTATAATATACTATACCTATTCTGTATACTTCACCTTGTTTTAAGTATTTCCATCTTTCAGCAGTTGCCGAATCAAATTCTAATTTAAAATTAATTCCTTCCAAACCCGTAGTAATTCCGTCAGCTTGGTATTTATTTGCATCATAATCCGGGTTTACTGCATCATTATCCCCTAAAGGATATTCAACCCAAATTGCAGCGGGATTAAGATAATGCGATTGACCTGTTACATCAACTTGTTTTAAGTTTATACCCCCTCCACCTGCAATATCATAGTAAGCAAATACCCGGGAATCTAATATTTCTGTAACTTGTATATCAAAATTAGTAGTTTTATAATTGGCCGCAAAGAGTCTGTTATTTTTAGAAGCTATAGTTTTTGGTATTATAAGGACACCACCAAGAAATACAAACTGTTCATAATTTAATATACTTATAAATAAATTACCATCATCTACTAATTTTAAAGTAGGACCGGCTATTTTTGTTTCATATATAAGTGTTATTTTAGGAACCTGGTCTTTTTCTTGATAGTGTATTGAATACACACGTATATATTCAAAAGTTGTATCTATATCATTTATAGTTACTTCTGCGGATAAAGGCATAATTTCCGCACTTTCACCCCCTTCATAATCATAAGCTATGGATAATAAAAAGGATAAAGGACTTATAGTACTTTCTGTACCAGAAAGGTTAAATAAAGTATACGCATATTGAACTTTACCAGCAATAAGATTACCCCCTTTTATAATAGTATTTGAGGGTCTATTTAAACTGACTTCTATTACAGTATCAGCTATTACACCATCTACATGGGCATTAACTACATTAAGAGTCCTTAGTTGGTTAATACCGTCCGCCCAATATACTTTTATAATCTTGTCATTTTCTTTATTACCTACTACATCTAATTGCGTGTCTTGAGTCCATCCAAAAGTAGAAGCGGCAACTACAGTAATAACATCTTCTTTAGTAATACTATATATATAATCTCTAAAAACACCTGCATCTTTATGTTCAAAAAGGTACAGTACATCATCTATTACTACATCACCTACTAAAGTATCAAAATTATACAGACCAATATTATTTACCATACCTTTAGTTTTAGTAGGACTTATAGATAAATTCCTTCCATTATGGGTTACTTCTAAATTATATGCAGCATAATAAGAAGTATTCTCCCTTTTATCAGGGGCACTATCAGTATCTAAATGTGTAGCAGTATATCTTTCCTTCTTAATCATGTGTCCTTAAGTTTTGCGGTACGGCATTATATTTAAAGTTAGTATCAACAGCTTCCCTGTTTGGTATTAGTCTGGCAATAGCATTAAATAAGCTTTCAGTCTCTTCCGGTGTCGGTATTGTAAATTTATTAGATGCCTGTCCCATATACCATGCGTATTGTGTTTCAGCTCTGTGTAATACTTGTTCAGGTACCATTCCCATATCAGCAAGTACTGTAAAATACTGTACTTTAATGTAGTTTTCTATAGCAAGAAGTAATGAAGGTTCATTTGGTATTAGTGGAAAACCATCCTGATCCGTAGAAAAAGCTGTATATATTACTTCAATATCCCCTGATTCAAAATCTGTGTAAATATAACCCGGTACATACTTGTATGTAACAGTAGAGGATTGTGGATCCCTGCGTTTGTGTTGATGTAGTATCCTGTCATCACTAGAATGATGAAGACGTACTTCACGATTGTTAAAATTAAGTGCTGATACAGCTTTAATTAAGTGTAAATCTGAAGGTGTTGTAACTCTATAATTTATTACCTTTAAAATTATTTGCTTCTCTTCCATAGCTGCGGGTACATCCAAAAGACCCATAACTTCTTTTACATACCAAACTATATCGCTTTTTTTAATATTCTGTAATATAGGATTTCTGTATATTCTAAAAATAATATCATTTATAGTTTTCATAAGTTATAATTTAAAGTCTACTACTTTTGCTATTACTTTATTTTGAAGTATACTGTCTTTCATATATGTTCTCAAAGGTCTGCTAAAAGAGAATTTATAAAAAGTCATATTAGGAAAAGCAAAGTAATTATTATTCCAATTTATACGGTAAATATAACCCCCTGTAGCTTCATTATCATAGTATACCTTTATACGATTATTTCCTGTTTCCTTAATTGCTTCCTTGGTTGAATGTATATCTAGTACTTTATTTGTAATTATACGTCCGTCTTTTGTTTCTTTAATTTCAGGAAGGTATTTAATTACACAGAACTTCCCTATTTTATGCATTTTATACTCATAAGAACTAAAAAGCATATAATTTACAATTTTACGAAATATATTATACAATATATGCGAGTATAACGTTTGATTAGGTACGGTTAATTTATTTGTAGGGTTTCCTTTAATAAAGTCACGATAAACCATCTGCATTTTATTATGTATTTTATATTTACTTCGTTTTGTCATTATTGTACAGTTTGATTATTATCTTTATCATCTATTGGCATTTGTAATTGAACCCTTAGTAAATCTAACACTTCTGGTTTCATCAATGCCCACATATGTTCCGGTAAAGGGTAATCTTCTAATTCTGTTATTAAATGGTTTGTTGCAACAATTTCAATAGGAACTTCTAATATAGCTGTAACTGCTATTCTTTTTAACCCTTTATGGATAGCATCTACTCCAATAAAGTATAGATGCCTGTCATCATCCAAAAAACAGTATACAAAATTAGGGTCCGCTGCATTAACATAAAGAGCTCTGGACTTATCCATATATTCAATCTCATAGGATACTCTGTCAATAGGTCTTACTTCTATATTTTTTAATATAGATTTTCCGATAATTCTTGGTAATGGTACAGTAGTTCTTGCTATAGTTGACCCTACAGTTAATAGGCCTTCTGATAGTTCTTCAAGGTAATATGGTAGAACTGTTCCTTGCAAATATGATTTATCTATTGTTTCTATATCAAGAAATAAAGTTTGCGTAAAACCTACTTTATCTTCCCCTATATTACGTCTCTGGTGTTGTCTTATATACTTAGCTCTGGTAACAT
Organism: Chaetoderma sp. LZ-2023a; assembly: GCA_034401795.1. Taxonomy (NCBI): domain Eukaryota; kingdom Metazoa; phylum Mollusca; class Caudofoveata; order Chaetodermatida; family Chaetodermatidae; genus Chaetoderma; species Chaetoderma sp. LZ-2023a. The sequence goes on from JAVVLW010000018.1 coordinate 1,916,479, forward strand.
CAATAATGTGTAAAATATACTCATTTGTAGTTTTAGCGTCATTACTATAAGCTCTAATAACTTCCCTTACTTCGTAAATAAGTTTATCTTTATTCATAACGTTAGTGTTTTCTATACAAATATACAATAATTTACTTAATTATTATTCACCTATTAAGTTAGGTGCAAAATATACTATATATTCGGAATCTGCAAAATACTTTATTTTGTGGTTATGTTTTTTAGAAATAAACATACTTTCCCCTACTATATACATATGTCCTGTTTCATCATCAAAGAGTTTACCTTTTTTAACTGTAATAGTTTGAGATTGTAAAGAGTGTTGGTGTGTATCAAGTTTTTTGTCTTTTGTTGAAAAGATATGGAAAATCGTTACCCCTAAAATTTCTAAGGTCAGGCTTGTTACATTTTTAATAAAGAGACCCTCTTCATATTTTACATAATCTTGCTTATCCTTGTTTTCAAAATCTACTGACTTCATGTTATTTGCTATGGTATACTTCTGTATTCTTGAGACCATATTTCTTTTCGCATCAGCAATTTCTGTTAATCTTCCAATAACTTCATACGTTTCTGTCATAGCTTTTAATTTTTATCTCCTCTAAAACAAGCCTAATATCTTTAGTAAGTTTACTTGTTTCGATAACTATTGCTTTTATAATCCGTTGAGTTTTTATGGATTCCACCAAACTTGATTCAAAGCTAAAAAATAATTCTAAGTTATTTTCCGAACTTCGTAATAGTTCTTCCAATAGCGATTGAATTTCAGCATCTTTTTTTATACGGTACTTTTTAAAATCCGTAGACTTTACTCGTAACTTTACATGCAAAAATATAGCAAGTACTATAAAAGGTATAGTACAAAATACTAAATATAAAAAATGTATTGTAATCATAAGATTAATAATAATAAAATTAATATACCTGCTCCAATACTTCCACCAATTAGTGTACGACGTTGCTTTTTAATTTTTTTATTTACTCTATTTACATAGCCTTGGCGTTTTGTAATTTCAAAGGCTTGTCGTGAAATGATCCTGTTTTTTTTATCTATTATTGAATCACAAAGACTTATATTTTCAAAATACATAACAGTTGTATCTAAAATAACAATCTCTCGTTTCAAAGTATCAATTTTTTTATTAGCCTTGTTTAATTCCTTTTTTACATTACTGTACCTATTCAATTGGATATTAATACTGTCTAATACTTCGACAGGCATCTGCACAAGTGTATCATTACCTAATTTTAGTAATTTCACCGTCTGTCCCTGTGTATATTGAAATACTATCAATAATAACAGGTTTATTCCTAAGCTCTTTATCATGCAGTATTTTTTTTAATTTATCTAAATTATTTTCTAATGATTCTATCTCTATTTCTTTTACTGTAAGTTCGTTTTCAATATTGTGTATATACATTTCAAGTTCTGTAATAGTCAATACATTAATTTGTAGAGTATTTTTTTGGTGTTTTATTTTGGTGTCTTTTTTAATTTCTGTTATTGCCAGATGTAGTGTAATTATAATTATAATTCCAGCCAACTGCCAAGTCCTCCTTCGATACATTTTCAAGCCTTCCATAAGAGAAATTCCCTTATTTCTTTTTTTTAGCCAAATCAACACTTTTTCTTTTATTTTTTTTAGTCTCATTGTTATCTATCGTAAAATTACCTGTTTTATTAAAACTTTCAAACCTTTTCAATAACCATACTGGAATAAAATTAATATTTACCTCAGCAATATTTCTAAGAATAGAAAAACCTTCTTTAGCCATAAGTCCAGATAAAACTGTTATTCTCATCCAATGGAATAGCGTAACCGTTTCATTACCTACTTTAAAAGATGTGATAACATGAATTAAAATTAGTATACTAATATAGCTAATTAATTTGTCTACAAGCATATCTATTTCACCCCATTTAAATCGGCTTAGCTTAATAGCACCGTAAATTCCCACAATTGTATCTAATATTATCAAGATAAGGAGGTACTTTGCAAAACCCCAATCCGCATAGATATATATTTCAAAATACCCAAGTAAATTTAATAGCCAATCCGTACTTATAATAAGCAGTAAACCTAATAATTTATTCATTAAAAATATTTTTCATAGTATTGTATAAGAAACATACCAATAATAAATAGCACACTTTTTATAAGTCCCATCCATACTTTACTACTTGCTGTTGGAAAAACTTTTGATAATAATCTATCTATACTAGAAGTAGTTCCCACATATAAGAAGTGTTTTCCGCTAGCAATATTTAATATAAAATCAAAAGAACCAAATCTAAGTAATGTATAAGCTATTCCATACCGCAGTAACTTTTCTAAATCTACATCTATTGCTAATAAAGATAAAAATGCTAATACTGTAATTGCCCAAAAATAATGGTACAAATTTCCTAACCGTGTATTTGAGTTATCAGCAATATGCTTGATTCTTAACCCATCCCCAATGGCATTAGTAATTATACTTACTAAAAAAATTATTAATATTAGTCCTTGTTTTTCCATCTTAAATTTGCAATTGTTATTAATGTTCTCTTATTTTTTTCCAATTTGTAGTATCCATAGCTAAATATTCAACTGTAACTTCAGTAGATATTGATTCTGATGTATTGAGACCTGCACCCAAATTATCCCCACTTGCAGGAAAAATTTGTAAATTGTTCACACCTTGGTTAATTATCATAATTTTATAACCTGGTGAAGCTGTTGGTAAAGTTACTACATCGTTTACATTTGCTACTGTACTTACTACATTAAAACTGCTCAATACAACTTGTTGACCTTGTGTTTGTGTAGTACTTGCTGTTATACCTGTATGTATTTCAACTTTTTGAATAACATGGTTACTTGCTTCTTCCAGCCTTAACCCTTCTATTGAATTAGAAATAAGGCTTAGTTGCGTTGTAGATGCTAAACCTACTCCCGTACCAATAGCATTTATAAACGTATGTCCTGGAATAGTAGCACTAGGGGCTGTCCCTAATCTAAATGCAGCCCCATAAGTAACATTAGCAAAAAAGACTTCTTCTCTAAATATTAAACGTGAACTGGTATCTACATAGAAAGTTAAAGCCCCATCAGCATTTTCTGCAATACCTACTTTACCTGAACCAAACCATAAACCCTCATCAAGAGTATATCCTTGATTTGTACCTACCGTTAATTTATAAGGTATATCAACTTGTGCATTAAAAACTAAAGTTTGATTAGCCGTAATATCGTTCATTACACCATACATTAAAGCCCCACTTCTATGTGTAACTTCAGTTGTTTTTTGTTGGTTAGACAATATAAATGTATTTGAACCTGTTTCATAATAACCTGCATTTTCCCCAATAAAAATATTCTCAGTACCAGCAATCGCATTATAACCAGTATTATTTCCGATAAAAATATTAGTTCCCCCTGTTGTTGTATTATATCCAGATCTATAACCTATTAAAATATTATCTGAAGCTAAAAATCCTGTATGTTGCCCTGCACCTTCACCTAATATAATATTATTATCCCCAGTAACCCATTGACCAGCTTCGGATCCTATTATAACATTATAATTACCACCGTTTGAGAGTGCTTTTGCATTAAAACCTATTAACACATTATTACGTTGTATTTCTGTACCAGCATTACCAGCACCTCTACCGATAGATATGTCATAAAGACCAGCACCAGTAGTATACCCTATACATATTCCATAATCACCTTTTGGCGAAGCCAGTAACCCAATACCGATACCTAAATCAATACTTGTAACTGGATTACCCGCACCCTGACCTATAAATATATTAGCAAGTCCCTCAGTTAAAGTATTGGCCGCATCATGCCCTATTATAATACTATCTGTTAAACCAGGCCGTATAGTATCATTAGCTTGCTCATCACCTATAAAAATATTATGTTGCACAGTATGGGCTGCAAATACTCTTAAATCATTATTATAAATATTCCCTTGTGCATTTACATCAAATACATACAAACCCGATTGTTCTGCTAAACCAAACATTCTGGTATCTCCAGTAACCTCTAAGTTACCTGATATAAAAGCATCAGCACCTTCTGTACCAAATTCTAAGTAACTTGTGGTTAAAGTGTTTTCTATCCTACGACTTAATTTACCTAAATTTTCATCTGTAACTGCTAAGGAAATACGCACAATAGAACCATCTAACTTAGCTTCATATTTATACAAAGCATCATAGTAGTATTGACCCTCATACACAGCAACAACTGGTCCTGTATATACACCCACAGTCCAATTAGCATTATTAGTTATATTACTTATTACTACACTATCGGATATTAAACCAGTAATAACCTCTTTGTCAGCTAATTTCTCACCTATTGATGTATAAGAAACTAATCTTTCTGCTGCACCTATATAGGCTTGATTTATCTCTAAATTTTGTAATTTATCTGTTTCCATAGCTTCTTTATATTTATAAAAACATATTAATTAATAGTCAAATATTGAGACTAATGGTGTACTACACACCTCTAACGAGTACTGAAATTCCCCGATTGCTTTTTTAAGAATGTTTAAGGCACCGTTCAAATCTGCATTTATTAATTTACCTTTTGAACTTTTAAACAAACCTCGTTTTATTCGCCTACCTGCATAAATTTCTTGGTGCTTAACTGGTTCGTTGTCCAAAAAACTACACTTACTTGTATAGCTTTCCTGCTGTACTTTAACCGTAATACCCATTAAATTTGCCTTGTATGCAAGCATATCTATGAACCTTGCATGTGGTATTTGTACAAACTTTTGATTATTTACCTTTCCAATAGTTATTTCTTGTTTCCACCCTTTATTTTTACCTATAATTAAGGTATTTATATTGTTGGAAACTAATTGATTAATAATATATCTACTGGCTTTATGTAAATAATTCTTAATTTTATTGTTGCGTTTTATAGTTAAGGATTTAATCCGCTTACTTGTTTTACGTTTATTATCATGAGCTAATATTGTTTTATATTTTGCTAATTGTTTATTGTAAAATTGGTTAATGGACTTCAAAGGTTTGCCATTCACTAAAACAGGTTTAACCACATTACTTCCAATTAATGCTAAATTATTTACGCCCAAATCAATTGATGCATACCTATTATTATTCTCTTTCAAAGGTATATCATCCACTTCGTAAACTACCTCATAAACAATATGGTTGCCTTTATTTATCAACCTGACCTGCTTTATTCTATCTCTATTGGTTTTTTGTAAAGATTCTGTTTTCTCTAATTTTATAATACCATCTTTTAGATACTTTTTACTTACACCTAAGTAAGAAAACATAACAATTGCCCTGCCATTTTTAGGTAAATATTTAGGCATCCTGACCTTTTTTACCCTATTTGATTTTATACCTTGAAAGAAACTTTTGAAATTCTTATCCAACAATCTAAGAGTCAATTGCGCTGTTTTTGTTGGTAAAGCCCTATAATCTACATTATTACTTACCTTGAATATTTTATCAAGGGCATAAAAATTAAGATACTCATTAGTTCTAAAAAAGTGTTGACGAACCTCATACAAACCTGCATTATACAGATTTTTGGCTAAAAACCCTAAGTTATCTAACTCTACAAACCTTTCGTCGAACTTCTTAATTATATGTTGTTCCGTTAATCTCAAACCTCTTGTAAATCATTTATTAATTTTTCTGTTTTCCTTTTACTTCTACGTAACCCATAAAGTCTTGCTGTAAAAGATGTTATACCTAAAATATCTGCTCCAATGTAGCATAAATCATAATTACCTGCCCCTGACATAATAGTCAAGGGTCTGTTCTTTCCTCAGCCCAATAAAAATTCTTAATTATTTTACTTGCATTTTTTATTATTCTCCCACCTTTTTTAATAACCCTATGAAATTGGTTATTACCTGCTTCAAAACCTACACTAAAGCCAAGAAACTTTGATGCATCGTTAAATAAATCAATGTAAAAATCATTCTCAATAGCTATAGATAAACCTTCTAATGAAGATGCAATAGTAACAATCTCTGTTCCACCCGTTTTTGTATAAGTAGTTACTCCTGCTACACCTACAAAAAAACTACCTGAATTATAAGTAATTAAATTGTACACAATAGAAGTTCCACCAGTAACTTGATACTCGCCACCTTCTATAATGTTTCCTGATATGACTTCATATAAATTTGCCATCTATCTTGCTGCTAAATTCCAAGCTTTTATTTTAAAATATGCTTTGTAATATCTTGATGATAATACTTCTGCTGTTCCAACATCATATCCTGCATCTGCATTCCCAAAAGTAGGGTTTCCATCAACATCTATATTTACCATTAAGTAAGCATCATCTCTGTTTAGGTAACAAGTTATTAATGTTGCTGCTACCAAAGTTTGGTCTGTTTTATGGAACTTCATTTGTATTTTTGCATCATATTTATCGATAAATACTTCTTTCATTACTCCTACACCACTAAAACCTAAACCTACACCAGCACCCTCATCAATTGCATAGTAAGTTTCAAAAGGGTTTAGAGTAGTAGCAACACCATTATCAATAATAATTGTATCATCATGACATTGATAAACATTTCCTGCTGTGAACACAGAAGAACCTGCTGAAATATCTGCACCTAAGTCTGCTTCAGTATTTAATGATTGGCCATTTCTTTTTGCTAATGAACCAAGTTTTGACAAGGATACTATTTTTCTTATATGACCTATGTCTTTTATTGGTGTTTCGGCTGTTGCATCTGTGTTTTGATCAATTATGTTTCCAAAGCTATCAAGGTTTACAATATTTATTAATTCAGATATAGGCGAAGCGATCCCTTCTGGCCGAGCCCCTATGTAATCGCCAGTATAAGACATATGAGCTGCTATGCAATTAGGAACTAAGTTGAAATTACCATTATCAGCATCTATGAAAATATCGTTATATGAACCTGAATAGTAAACACAGTCTACTAAATAATCAGAAGATACGCCACCGTACACCGTTGCCATACGTGAACGGAGGTTTTCAAGTTTTGCTGTATCATCAACACCTGTTGGTTCAATGTATACAGTTTCATCTACGCCTTGGTCTCCACCATTAAACATAAATTTACCACCAATAAATAAACAATTTGGAATAAAAAAAGGCCTATTAAATAAATAATGATTTGCATTAAAAATCGAATCTTTCTGTCCAAAATATGTTACCTTATAATATAGAGGAACAAACTTAATTATTTCAAATTTTGCAAATGTATTATTAAAGAATACAAAAGATGAGACGTTTTGTGTAATTTCCGTACTACCTATATCATATAATAAACAATGTTGCTGTACAATTAAAGGTGAATAACCAAGTCTAAAATGACTGTGTATATTTCTTATAATGTTATTTCTTTGTATTCTATACCCTCTATTACTTTCTGAAAAACTCACATAATTTTGAACAATTGCATTTTCTAATGTATTACCCTGTACATTCGGTACAAAAAGGGACAAAAAAGTACCATCAAAAATTGTTTCCCCGTTACAGTATAAAATACCAATTGCGGATGTTTCGTTAAAAAACCCGTTTGCATAAATTGGAACGTGTCCTGCATCCACAACTCCCTGCAAACTTCTCTTAGCAGTTTCCCAAGTCAACCCATCATTATTATCATTTCCCCAGTTGCTAACAAAACCTGTAGCCATAACTTATCTATTTTATAAATATTTTAACTATTATTTCTTTAACAGCTCTATAATTTGTTGAATTTGGTTTTACCTGTATTCTTGTTACTTCTGCTCTTAATAAAGTATCATCTATATTAAAAGTCAAACTTCCATCTTCATTAAAATCTGGATAACCATTAGTAGTAATTTGTTCCGTTGCTTGCTTACTATACTTTTCGTTTACATACCCTTGAAACTCTTCGCTTTGGTTACTAAATTTTTCAATTTCAGGATCATAAAATACACTTTCTGTTATTTTAATCATAATTTTATATTTTATCTTCAATTATAATATCAGGATATTTCGACAATGTTAACATTTCTTCATCACTAACAGTAGTCCTGTAATAGTGAATACCTTTTGACAAAGAAATCCAATCATTTAAAATATACTGTTGTATCAACAAGTCTAAGTCGTTGCCTGTATTAACTATTTGATTTAAGGTTAATGCTAGAATGTAAACACGTACGTTTGTTGTTGGGTATAACCAATTTTGTAGCTCTCCCCCCAGTACATATCCGCTCTCTCTTTCTGTAACAATAGTTTCGTAGCACAAAGTTTCGTAAACAGTTTCTACATTTAAATAGTTTGATAAAGTTATGGTTGAAAACACTAAAAACTTTTGCTCCAAAAATATTCCTAGACCGTAATCATATACAGAATAAGTTACTCTGTTTTGGTTAACATCTATTTTATCTAATGTTATTACCTTTCCATTTGTGTGGTTTAATTGCATAATATTTTATATTAAAACGTTATCTCTTAATATTGTGTTTGTACCATTGTCGATTATTGATGTTGCTGTTCTACAATCTTTAATTATTGTTTTATCTGCTGTTGCACTAACTGTGATCGTACTTGTAGATAATCGTACATTACTAACTGTTATATTATCACCTGTTATTGAAAATATAAACCCAGCCATATTAATAGAATATATATTGCAATCTATATTGGTAAGTTGTGATAATATAATATTAGCTACCTCAGTGACATTACTTATCAATTTTAAACTATATGCCCCATCTGCAATAGCTGCACTTATTGTAGCATAATCTCCTCCTGTTCCAACTGTTGTTACCCCTGTATCACCACCGCCTGAACCTACAGAAACAGTCCAATTAGTATCTATTTGTGCTGGGGTATCTACCAAAGCTCTTACAGTTTGCCCCGGAATAACATCAATAGAACCTAAAGTACCTGCTACTGATATTGTCCAAATATCACCTTTCAATATTGCTCCGACATCTCCAGAACCCCCGGTAGATGGGAATAAATTAACAGATGCATCATAAGCACCTCTATCATCCCAAAGACCTGATACTGCATTATCTACATATTTTTTATTAGGTATGTCATTATCAGCAAGGACTAAACCTTCATAGTCAGTAGTTAAGCTTTTTAGTACTTTATCAGTGCCTATTCTAAATACATTTACAGGTGCTATAAATCCACCACCAACTTGAAAATCTATTACAGAAGTAGCTCCGACCGCCCCTATTATTAAATCTTTATCAGTAGCCAGTACACCCCTACCCGCCCATTCAGCTATGTAATAACTGGCGTTAAAAAGACCAAAAAGTAATGTATTGGTATAACTTTCACCAGAGCCTTTCATCGTAATAACTGAAGCAGCATAATTATCTACATCATTAGTATTCTTTAAAGATAACATAGTTAAACCTCTGCTATTTTCTTCTAAAAATAACTCTTTAGTCCCACCAACAGGATTTAATATATCACCATAAGTACCAACAGAATTTTCCCAATACAATAAAGCATTTACCTCTGACTGTGTGTATTTATCTAAATTAGTTATATCTAATTCAACATGTGTATGTGAAGAAGGTGGGTACGAAGTAGGTTCATTTGTTATATTATCCCAATGTACTTCAGCTTCGCCTGAAACCTCTAAATTAATTTTAGTATAATAAGCAGATAATAGTACGCCTATTTCTACTTCTGTATAATATCTGGTATCTAATTGACCGGAGTTTAATTCCGCAGCAGTATAATAATCTGCGGGATTCATACTATTAAAAACCTGAACCCAATTAGCGTTATTTGCACTATCCATATCAACAGTACCTAATATAAGTTTATAACTTGTATTACTGTTTAATATATCAATTTGCATATTTGGGTAACGTTGCCATGGTTGTATTGCGTTACGATCTGCTATATCATCTCTATATAAAGAAGGGTCTATAGGGATTGATGATCTTCTATCAAAATTAGATGATATGGGAATATGTCCTTGAGTAGCCATAGTTAAAAATTAAACGCAATATTAAAATTAATTACATTACTGACAACATTAAATTCGTATAAGTAATAGTTAATAGTTAATTCATTAATTGTTAATTGGATTTCTCTTGCAGTATACCCGTTAATGGTATTAAACCCATTTACATCATAAATTCTATTTAATAGCCCGCCATATTCTAGGATAGGCATAATAGTATACTTGCATACCATCCGTATTATATGTATATACTTTATCTTCTTGATTACTGGAATCAAAAAATAAACTTGTCTGTACGTCTTCTTCGAGTAATCCAGGTAAAGCAGAGCCGTAGTATAAAGAATGGTAATAAGTATCTTCTGGTTCAGGTATTTTAAATATTAAACCTTGTTTACGTGTCATATCCAAAAGTTTTTTATAAAGTTCTAATTTAAGGCTGTTACCATACCAACCTCTATTCTTTAATAAAAATATAAGCTTAGTTATTTCTAAACTAATTTTTGTATTTACTTTACCGTAAATATTTTGTTTAGTAATGGACTTAGTTGTTAAAGAAGCTTTTATATAGTCTTCTTTAGACAAAATAAAATCTATTTTATTATTCAACAAACTCATTATTTTTTAACTATATAAACTCCATTAATAATCCAACAGCCAGTACCTTCCCCACAAGGAAGTATATCAGTACTATAATTCTCTTTATATGTATTACATACGGCCTTAGCTCTAGCATAAGCACTTAGAGCTTGTTCAAATTGTGTTTCAGTCATATATATTTTATAGGCTTCTAAAAGTAAAAATAAATAACTGGTTTCATTTAAATCCCCCTCTTGATTTTGCTGTATAGTTTTATTAGCTAAACATAAAGTAAGTAAGTAATCGCTTGCTATTCCAGCTTCCTTAATCTCAGGTATAGTGTCACTATTTGTAAGTTCTACTATAAATATGCCTGATAACGGTTCCCCTTCGGGTAATCCTAAATCTGCGGGAGTTATAGCATTTAGTCCGGTAAAAGAGTAAGATGTGGCTTGATTTAGCTTATCACTTAAATCTTTGGGTTTATCAGTAAGGTAAGCATCTCCTACATATATTAACATTGAAGTAAAGATAGTTCCAGAATTAAAAACTAAGTTAATGTTTTTTAAGTCTTCTGTAAAACTAAAATTAGTTATATTTATCATAAGAAATTATTTTTATCAAAAGTACAAAAAAATAGGCATAAAGAAAAATAGCCCGCCCTTATTTAAGGTACGGGCTAATTCATCAAACATTAAATCTAAAGCGCAGGGACAGCTCCAGCAGCGTTAAATGCAATTAAAATTTGTTTAGATACCCTTACATCAGCATGAGCATTCTTTTCATAAGTATCTTCATTGATAGCTTGTGTATTATAAGTAAGCTCTGCATTAGCAAGAACTTTAGGCTCAAAACTATTTCTACAACCTTTATCACGGAATGAGTCCTGATTACCCCAGGCAAAATACTCTTTTTCGTGTACATAGTTTCCAGTACCAGTACCATTAAGTCCTGAAAGAGTTACACTGCCTAATATATCACCTTCCGGAGACATAAGCGAAGTTGAAAAAGGTACTTGATTTCCTGATTTCTTAGCAGGGACGTAGGTTTGTACTACACCTTCAACAGTAATAACACCAGCAACATTGCTAATGGTAAGTGCTGTATTTCCTTCACGGGTTAAAGCAGCATTTAACGATGATACAAGAGCAGCAGCAACAATATCAACTGTGTCACCTGTTTTTGCAACATACACGCCGTGTTTGATGTACTTACCAGTCATTCCTTTAATATCCATAATTACACGAAGCTGGTAATAACCGCCAACAGTAGGTCCCGTAATAGTTACAGTTTCTGTATGTAATACAGGTGCAACGTATGGTTTAATAGCCCATCCGGCAAATGTAACATAATTGCTTTGGATAATGTCAGTAGCACTAGTTCTAAGTACAAAGCGTCCCAAACCAGTTAATGCCGTAGCATTAAGTTTGTCAAAAAAAGCTAATTCACCAATGGGTAAACTATCTATATCAGTAGCACTGGTTGAAGGAGCATTAAAACCTACACAAGCTAATACTTGTAAAACATTTTTTTGTGAATTCATAATTATAAGTATTTAATTAATAAAAGTAATTTACTGTTGAGATTGTGGTACAGGTTGCGCTAATATTTGCATATCCTGTAAAACAGCCGTAACAGCTATTTTTATAATATCTTTAATATCTTCATCTTCAAATGATAAATTCGTAGTTGCCGTAGATTCACCATCTATCTCTAAACCCATATTAGTAAAAGACTCCAATATTATTGGATTTGCCCGTAAAGCTACCGTAGCTTTATAGTTTGTTAGTATTAGGCCAGCAGCTAAATACAATTCTATTTGATTAACGTATGCAGCATCTGATTCAGTTAAAGCTCTTAATGCTTTATTTCCGTTAGGTTTCCTAAACGGGTTGATTAATGAATCTTCTATTTCAGCTAACCTTTCTGTACGTACTTCTAACTCCCTTCCATCATATAACGGATTTGTAGAAGCTACTAACACCCTTTCTCTTAATATAGTTTTGATAGGATTGTCAAATGTTATTATATACCCACCAAAAACTGTTCTGCCTATTGAAACTAATGTTTCATCTGTAATTAACCTTCCAAGTTTCATTGATATTAAATGGGTAGCTTCAAACTCAGTTAACAACGTATTATAATAAAAATCTTGCGCAGCAGTTAAGTATAAAGATTTTTCATATTCATCTTTATGTATTCCCCCACTAAGAGCATTCAATTGATTATCAAATAAATCACTAATTGTTTCCAGATTCATTATTTCCGTATTTATCCATATAATATTCTTCTGCTATTCTTGTAGCAAATACTAGTATTTCTGAATGTAATGTAGGATTAAGATTAGTGTTAACAGGACCTTGTTGTCTTCTAATCGTTTCCCCTAAAACATCTAAGCTTTCCAGTATAATCGGTTCTGGTAAATTTACCAATCTTGCTTTATATGTAGTTAAAACTACTCCTGGTCTTCCAATCAATTCTACATAACCTACAGAATTCATGGAATTTTCAAGTCTCCAAGCTGTTCTTCTTCTAGGATACTTATAAGGTTTAGACATTACTAAAGAATATTCTATTGGACTGATTGGTGTAACCACATATTCTTTATTAGTTGTGTCTTCTACAGTCTCATTAAGTATACTTATAAATTCCTGTGGTATTTCAAATATTACAGAACGTGTATCTAATTTAGATACACTAATCGTACTAATCCCATGAGTAACTACTGTTATAAGTTCTGAAATAAGACCTAAATTATCGTTAGCCAATTTCCTTGCTAATGCTTCCGCAGCTTGAGTTAATATTACAGACTTTTCATACGGAATAAGACCAGGAGCACCGCCCTTATTTATGTTTTCATATATAATATCAAACTCTGCCGCAAATTCTGATAATTCCATTATTTACCTAGTTTAGCTTCAACCCTATTACGTATATCCGCATTATTATTATGAGCTAGAAATTTTACTGCATTTGAAAGCGAAGGTGATTGACCTTCCCCACAAAGTGCTATCCCATCTTCTAAATGGTATAAACCATTAATCTCTTTAATTACACCGGATAGCACAGATCTTGCAATAAGTCCACGTATAGTGTAGTTGTCTGTATTATACACTTCAACTACTTTACCTGGATTTTCTTCAACCAAATCCCCTAATTTACCTTTAATCCAGTCAATACTTGTATCAGGTGAAACCCTGATCCCCATTAAGTATAAAAACTCTTTCAGCCTTTCAGTACTTGTTTCTATCTTACTTACAATTTTATAGGCTTCCTTTTTTATATTAAAAGACTCAACTTTACTGTTATCTTGTTCACCTTTACGTATAATAACAAACATATAAGTTTGTTTATTTTGCCGTTTTAACTCAGATAAAGAAGGGGCTATTGTATTAGTATAAGTTAATAAAATCTTAAATTTAATATATTCTATAGGGTCGTTTAAATTTAATTTAATCCCTTCCTTCTGTAAATCAATTTTAATAGAATCCCAGAAATTATTATCTACCAAATAAGGGTTTAACCCGTCTTTTACCAAACCCATTTTTAATTCAAGGTGAGTTTGTTCCTTTTTTGTAAGTATTTGTTCATACTTAAAGGTAGTCTTCGATCTTTTTGGTACAAGAGTTCTTTTACTACCCTCCATCATCCCACCATAAAGAATATGTTTTTTGTTAGTTATAGTACCTCTTTGTCTTTTAACAAAATTCACCTGGATTACTTCATCCGGCAATTCAAATTCTGCTTTCTTTGTTATTTTAATTACTTTTTCCATACCTGTCATGTTTATAGTTAAATTAATACTTGTGTAATGGTGAGAAGATATTATAGTATCTTCTCAGGCATTGCTTATTCAAGTAAAGTTGGTAGTATAACTGCCGTACGACTAGGGTCTTTAATTGCAGCACCTAAACTTCCGTAACGGGTATAGGTAGCACTATCTTCTTGTGTCCCCATATGAGTATTGTTTAATTCTCCTGTCCACGGATTACGAAAACCAGCAAGATACCCTCTCATATCCCCAGCTTTAGTCCCTAGTCTTACGATATTACTAGTATCCTTAGAACCCATATAAATAATATCCATTCTATAACTTTCAGCTACACCACCATTTGGATGTGCAATTTTGTTACGAACTTTACTATCATAACTATTATCAACTTCTACTTTCAATATAATATTATTAGGAAGTAACCATTCAGTAAACTGGAAACCACCTTTAAGTGAGCGTTTATGTAAGTCAGAACTAGTCACCTGTATTAATTCAGGGTTATAAAGAGTAAGATTACTCCAACCTGAAGCTTCCGTAGAAGCAGCTTTAGAGATTTGAGAAGCACCTCTTCGTCCAGTACGTACTACAAATTCAGCAACGTTTTCAACATCTTCTCTACCTTCTACCATATCAGTAAGGATACTTTCAAGTAACCTAATAGATATATCATCAGTAAATGTTACATTAGATACTTCCATTTGCTCACGTAATCCAGCACCTTGTTTGATATAAAAACCAGAAGCACCTAGATCAGTATAAGACCCGTCTTCATTCCTGTTAGAACGAGCAAATACGTAAGCACGAGCTTTTTCACGTTCCCATTGCTTTTCAAATTCCCATTCTGCATAAAGCATCCAAACAGTAAACTCTTTAACTTCACCGTCTGAGGTATGCCCTACAAAAGTACCAGCAACTTTTCTGTCCATCATATTACCTGGAACCTTATGTTCCATACGTATAGTCGTGAAGCCATTTCTCATATCAATAGGAGAAGTAAAAGCAATATCACCACCTTTAATAGACATAGTGTCTTCTACTGGTGAAAAGTCCTTAGAGAAACGTTTTCCGCCTGTAATTTCTGCCGCGGGTACGCCAGTCCTGGCAGCGGAACCCATCAATTTAGTAGTATAAGCCCAGCCATCTTCTACGGATATTGCAGGGGATACTACACGAAATTGATATATCTCGTTTTTTTCACCAACAAGTACATTAACGTCAGAGAAGTACTTTTCTGGAAATACCAACACTATCTCTTCACCATCTTTACCGTTTTCTGTTTGTGCAGCAACAATCACACCACCCACAGTAGCGTAAAGTAACGGAACATTCTTTTCATCATGTCCTGTAAGTTTCCAAGTAAAATCATCTTCTACATCTAAAACTACTTTTGGTATCTTTTCAAGTTCCCCTGAAATGGAGCGTACACCTGATCCGGCTAGGAACTTTACAGTAGCATCCTGAAGTAATTGCGGCTTATTTTGAAATAATAAACCAAACTGATTTGCTGTAATCAAACCAGAAAAATCTTTTACTTCGGTCATTTGAAATTTACCTAAATTTAAACTCATCTTTATCTATTTTTAATTGGTTGTTTACGAATCCACTAATTTGACAATATCAGGCATACCCTCAATGTCAGGTTTAAATAAGCCAGCACCAGTAGCACTCATCTCTACACCTGTACTTTGTACTGCTTCTCTTAACCTTCTAGCCGCTTTATTTTCGGCTTTTCGCTGCAAACTGCTCATATCTTTAAACCCATCAGTTAATACATAAGTAGTATACAATCTTTTCTCAAAATCTACGGGGTCTTTTAATCTATCTGCAACAAGTAAATTAATAGGAACCCCTTCTTTTGTTTCCGTAGCTGTAGTCATTGCATTATAAATTTTATCTTTCAATGCCCCATCTATTTTTACAGAACCAAGTGCTATATCCATGTTATATATTTCGTCTTTTAATCTTTTTAATTGCGACTGTTCCTTTTTTTCTGCAATTTCTTGATCTTTCAATACTTGCTGTTGTTCAGATTTGAATTGCTTTTCATGACGCATTACAATACTTGCTTTAGAATGGATGGCCTCTTCAATATCATCCCCACTTTGAACAAGCCTTTCGACCTGTTTAGATATTCTATCGTCTTCCCATCCCTGGCTTTTTAATTCTTCACGAATTAATTCGACCCTTAGTTCTTTATTTTCTTTAATATCTGCGTCTTCAATAGTCCCAAGATTTTCCATAATATCAATGGTATTCTTAGTTAGTTGCTCATCCACACCTGCTTCCATAGCTTTCATGTACATTACTTGTCTATCTGTCAAGTTAGCATATTTACTTGCTTCTATTTCACTCTGTACAATTTTTACAAAGTCATCTTCTGTTTTAATTGTTGAAACATCATCAAGAGAAGAGATAACCCCCCTTTCTTTTAGAAATTCAGCCAAAGCTGGGTATACTGAGGCGACAGGTGGATCATCAGTATCAGGGGTATTCTCCTCTTTTGACGTTTCATCTTCTATATTTTCAAGGACTGCTACCACCTTATCTGTCTCTTTTTTTGTTATTGGTTTTACATCAGGGGACTTTTCCACATTAATAGTTTCTTGTCCTATTACTTCTGTTTCTACTGGTTCTACTGGTTTTTCAACTTTTTGGTCTATACTTTCAAGACTGTCGAGAATAGCATTGTCCAGCATACTAATATCTAAATTGTCATCTAATCCTGCCATAGTGTATTAATGTTTATGTTTACAAATATAATAAATAGTTTATTACAAAAATGATTATAAATTTAAGTTCTTTATTACTAAGTTGAACAGTGTTTATTTATTCAACTATCTTTTTGTTTCTGTACTTTTTCACGTTCAATAGTCATTTTACCTGCTAATTCTTTGATACGCATTAGTATATCTTCTTTACTTTCTATTGCGCCCTGATTAACTTTCTTGTCAACGCCATCCTGTTTCATTTCTTCCAGAATAATTTTAGTAGCGTTATTTGAATCTATTTCGTATATCTTTAATTGGTCATCACCTTCTTTTGCTGTTTGCTGTGCTGCTATCTGTTCTTGTTGCATCTTAGCTGTTTGTTCTTGTTGAGCCCTAGCCACTTGTTTCATGTCAAATTCAGCTAATTCAATCTTACGTCTTTTCTCTGCAAGACTGTCAGAAAATAAAATATCAAGTACAACACCATAACTACCACCGTTTTGCATGAAAGCCTGGGAATACATATCTAAGCTTTGTTTCATTTCTGCAGATTTTTTAGATACAGTTATAAATACAGAATAATCACTATCTACAAACTCATCACCATCAATACTAAAAACTTCAAGAGAAAAGTCGTCTAATATATCCTGGGCTATCTTTTTATTACCCCGTAAAGCTACTTTACTCGTTTCAAGTAGTATCTGTAAGGATTCAAGTTTAAATTGTTGATGTTGATAAACCTCGTAAGCAGTACTATTGTGACTTTGCATTACAGCTCTTTCTGTAGACCCTACGGTAGCTGAAGCTTTTATAGCCCCTTCCCGTTGGGGTGTAATACCTACAATCTCTGACATCTCCATTTTTATAAACTGTAATAAATTAATATGTTGTTGAATATAATCCCCTGTTTCCATATCCAGTACTTTTCCAGATGTGTTAAAAGTACCAGCTAGTTTTCCAGTAGCTACCCCTTTAGTCACTTCTTTGAAACTATCAATAAAAGCTATACCACCTTTATAAGCATAATGCATCCATTTTTCTACTGTCCAACCCCTGGGTATTTTAGCTAAGTCAACTTCCATAATTTTACCCATGTTTTTCTTTAAAGCATCCATTATCCTGTCCCAGACAATATCATATAAGTATTGGTAAGGTTTCATTTTTGATAAAAAAGAAACTACTTTTCCACCGGATGTGGAATTAAAATAACCTACAATACCAGGATGCCCCCTGGAAATGTTACCTTCTGAATTAAACTGTACAGGACGTGGACCTACTTTCTTATATAACTTATTACCAATTTTAGTCCCTTCCCACCACTCTTCTATCCATACTTTTTCAGTCTCTTCCCCTATTTCTGTATTTGGAACGTATTCTTCAGACATTATTTTTTCATAACGTTCCCCTGATTCAGGAGCTATTCCTTTTACTATATACACTAGTTTAAGCGAACGCCACAATACTTTAAGATGCCTGATATTTCCATTATTATCAACCGTAGACCCATTCATCGAATAGGGACGTTCAGAAGAAGCAGCCTGTATCATTCCGTCTATAATAAGACCTTCCGGACTTACCATGTTTTGTCTATATGTACTATCCCTATTGCTGTCATCGTCCCCAAATAATCCTGTATTGATAAGTTCAATTTCATTAGGCTTTAACTCGTTATAGTACATATCAATTAACTTTCCAGGGGAAAAGTAATCTTCAATAACTATTATATCAGAATCGGATATCCTATTGGATTGGCTAGAATATAAAGTGTGTACTTTTTTAGGATCTAACTTAATAGCTTCGGGTACTCCTGCTATTATATCGAACATTAAAAGCTCTTCCCCATAAACAAGCCTGTCCAGCATACAGGCATTAAATCTTTCTTCAAGTTTAAGTGAATTATAGTAATGTTTTAGTATTTTAGTAGCACGTACTTCCTTTAAATCTTTCCATGTATATTTAAAGTAAAGACCTAATTCTTTCATTTTTATTTTTAATTCCTCTTCTGTATATTCAGATTCAAGTAATCTGGTGATTTTTTCATCAATAGCTATTTTTTTATTTTCTTCTTTTTTAGATATACTATTAGGATCAGTAACCATTACTTGCCAATCAAAGGGTTCTTTGGAAGCTTCACCTACAAGTAATTCGATCTTTGGACGAAGGATAGGTCTATGCTGTATACTTTTTGGTACATAAGCATTTAAAGTACTGGAAGTATCTATAACCCTCAATACATCTTGCATATTAAGTTTTCCATCAAATAGTTCCGCATTAATGGTTTTTTCTATTACTGAACGTCTAACTTCTTGATTACTTAAATAGGATATTCCACTATCAATTGCATTAATAGTGTCTTCTTTCCAAGTTTTATTTTTAGCCCTAAAAGATTTTTTTTGCTGTGGTAATCTAACTATATTAGCCATAAGTACATAATTTTATAATATTATATCTGAAAATTCTATAACTTCCATTGTAGGTAAAGAGTTATTAAAAAAAGGATCTGCCTCATAGTCTTCTTGCTTATTTTCTTCTTTAGAGGAACGTAATCCTTTAAGCCTGTCTTCTCTTAGTATAAATAACATAATACATGCTGATATTCTATCAAAGTTTCCATTAATATTCCAACTTATAGCCTCTCTTATATATCCCACACTTCTTATATATTTATAAGATAAGTCTTTATAAAAATGATTATGTGTTATCATCCAATCAGCCTGCAATCTTCGACCGTATCCATTTATCTGTAAAGTAGGTGGTGTGCCTTTAGCTTTATTACCATAACTTTCTCTTTTAGCTACATAATCCATGTCTTTTAATATACTAGGTGTATCTGCAAGATAATGTAATTTATTTTTATTATCAAAATACCCGAACATCCCTTTTAATTTGTTCTCGTAATTTATAATAGCATTATAGTATATAGCAAGTTTAAGGGCTAAATCGAAATTAGCAGAAGCTCTTCTAAAACGTCCTGTCCATTCTGCTACAATATTATCTGTAAAAGTATCCATTATAAAGATAGAAAACAAAGAAGTACCGTATTCATCGTCTACAGTATCTGCACCTCCTATATAACGCATACTAGCTATTATGCCATCTGCTTTTTTTGGCATCTCAAATATCTCTACCGCACCTTCCGTATCTGAACGTTTAATTGGCCATTCACGAATAGGTGTTTTATTAAAGTTGGGTTTAAAAGTTACACTATCAGAACCAGTCCATATTAAATCACCAATATAGTGAGAGGCCGTAAATGAAGGGATTTTAGGACCTATTTCTGCTAATCTTTCTTTCAATTCATTTACAGGAAAGATAGTTCCTTCCACACGCATAATAGCTTCTTGTGGTGTAAACGGCTCTTCAGCTTTGGCTTGCGCTATATCCTCAGTATTAGTAGCACTGTATTTTATATTTAATCTAACTTTAATTACTTCTTCTATAGCTTTTATTACATCGGAATTACCATCTTTATCATAACAATCTGCACGGTTTAAGTACTCAGGGTGGAAGAACCCACATACTTGCCCTTTAATATTTTCATCAAATACATTTTCTATATAGTGTACCCTATAAGTTTTAGGTTTGTAAAATAAAGCTTTAAGCCCCTCAAAGTTAGCCCCCTTTTCACCACCGGTACCAAATGCAACCATATAACCAAAAATACGATGACCTTGTTCCATTGACTTTTGGGCTATACGCCATGACTTGAGAAGATACGGAAATATACCGGATTCCTCCCATAATATTAATTTACCTCTTTTACCACGAGCTTTACCCGGAGCATTTTTCATCGTAACCCCTGTTATCGCAGATCTAAAACCAAATTCAGATGGATCCCCGGGTTTTTTATATCCAGATCTTTTTTCCATCATTGTATCTTTAAGTCTTAACTTTTTAGCAAAACCTATATACTTATTAGCAAAATCAAGGTAACTCCAGGTCTTAGTTAATATACCATCTGTATCCAGATATTCTGTATCGCTAGCAAAGGCATAAGAATCACTTTTTTCAAACAATTGATAATTTCTAGCAGCCATAGATGCAGCTTTATAAGAATACCCACGTCCACGGGTTTTTAGCGTAACACCATATTTACCCTTACTGTCCCCTTGTTCTACATAATGAAAAAAGAGGTAGTCCCCATCCCAAAAGTCTGGAAACCCCTCAATTCTCTCTGATTTAATACTACCGTCTTCTGAACGCTCTTCCCCTACAATTTCTGCTTTCATTATAGGGCAATAATTTAAGTAAAAGTAATGATAACCAGTAATCCACTCGCCGTCTATTTTTCTTATGTAACCTTCAATACATCTTCTCTTTTCTTCATCCCAAAACTTTCTATATTGACTATTCGGATCCCTTGAAGGGTAAGCTTCTGTGTAATACCCGTATTTTTCAAAGTATATAACTGATTTTCTAAAATAAGCCGTATTCTCTAATGTGTGTGGATTAGCTATTTCTATTTTTACCCTTCCATTCTTATCCCTTGGTAAATCAGAAGCTTTCTTCCTGGAACTACTAAGCATGCGTTGTACTAACGCTATACTTTCTATAGTTTTAACTAATTCATTGTATTCCTCAGTAGTCTCTTTAAATTTTGTTATCATATTCATACATTTAATTACAAATGTACAAAATTTTTAACTATCGCATAGATTTCGTATTCTTTAATCAAACTAACAAAACACTGTGGTTCTATTAGAACTGCTTATTACCCGTCTTCGTAGATTGATTTTTTACCAGCACCTACAACACCTTCATCTATTTCTTGCTCTTTCTTAACAAAAGCTTCTAGTTTAGTAATGTTATCTACCATTCCGGGAAGTTTAGTAACAATATCAGAAAAGACTTTTATTTGGTCAAGATTTGACATATCTGTTTTATCTATTGTATCAATTGCACGTAATAAGCCTTTATTAACAGCTTGTATGAGTAGTATCTTTGTTGTATCTTGTTCTTTTTTATAAAATTCAATAGCCTTATATGTCTTTTCATCTATTTGTATATTCCGGTTCGTATATATTGCTTTTTTAATTTTAGCTACTCTGTCTTTTATATCTATAATCGTATTAAAATCAGAACGGTAATCCGCAGCAAACCATACCACACCCAGCTCTATAGCAGATATTCCAGGGTCTTTGTACTTATCACGAATATCTTTAAAGGCTTTAAATAACCAAGCTTGTGGTTCAATAACTACAATACCGTCCGAATTTAAACTAAACAGATTTCTCATACACCCATTTTAATTTATGTGTATTTACACGTAAGTAAGGTATATCATCTATATACTCTACTGGCGGTACAGTTACCATACCATCGGGCCCAATTCCATGCTCATACCCACTGTGTGTTGCAGGAGTTACCTTTACTTTAGGAAATGTGTCAGGGTTTAGTTCTACCTCTTCCCCAACTTCCACACCCGAGCCGGGTCCACAAGCTAAAACTTTTTGTTTGTTTAATACTTCCCCTTTACCTGCATTAAGAATAACACCACTATTACTTACAGCTTTAATTCTACAAGTAGTTATAATGTGATCGTAAAATAAGCGTATTTTAAGGGAATCCTCTTTAGTTACCTTTGCTTTTTTTGTTTTTAATAGTTTTTCCATATTTATTTAGTATTCTCCCGAATCCGGGAATGTTAATATTTACTGCATGTTGCTTTATATACTCTTTAGACATATGTTTTAGCCTTACCTTTGTCATTAATTTATAAATATAATCAATAAAATGTTTATATACTGCTAAGATAATCTTAGGTCTTACACCCATGTCTTCTGCTACTTCATTAATTATCTTTTCAAGTACTTTGTCTATCATATTTTATATTAAAAGTAAGGGTTATATTATCAAAATCAGGAATAATAACTTCCTTTAATCCGTTTTCAGTAATAATTTTTTTCTTTCTAAAAATAACTAAATAGTTTCTGAATACTTGATAACTCATATTAAATTTATCACATATACTTTTACGGGAACTTTTATCCAGATATAGTTTAGCCGCTACGGAAACATCATACTTATCATTCAATTGTTTATAAGTATAAATAATCTCTGTTAAAACTTCTATTTCTTTATCCGTAAGCTTATGAAATTTATACAATATATCCAGATACATTGATATAGCTTTCCTGGGACTATCTGCTTTTAAATTTAATTCCATCCTGCCGATTTTTCTTTATTTAAGCCACTTCTGCAACTGTGCATGAGAATAGTGCTTTCCATCTACTAATAAATGTCCACCTTTTTTAACCTCGCCTGTAATATCATAGTATCTACCTTCAATCTTGGTTATTACATGATCAGAATCATAATAACAAAGAGCATCACTAAACTTACCAAGCAACTTAAAGTATAAAACATAACAATCCCCATTAAGATAACGTTTAACCCCTGTTTCTTTTCTGATATTAGCTAAGAAATGTAATACTTTGTCTTCCATACCTGCATTAAATAGTATTTATAAGTAATCCAATTAGTACAACACTAAAAGCTAAAACCTCTATCCACCATATATAGTTTTTAAGAATAAACCTAAAACCTAACATCAATATTATAGCCATAGTTACTAAAAAGTAAAATTCAAAGTCATAAACTAAAGAAACAAATCCTAAAATAATTCCAACATAAGCCCCTACCATATGTACTTTATATTCCATAGCTAAGTTCTTAAATGCAGGAGCAGCACCTACAAAGCATATTAAACTGCCAGCTAAAAATAATAATACGGAATTACCTACTAAGATTATAGGAATAGCAAATCCCCATAATGTTAAAGTAAACACAAATTGCCACTTTCTTGGCAGATCATAATAACTCTCTGAAATACTCGTTTGTATACCATATCTTATAATTATAAATGTTATATAACTAATAAAGATTGCTGCTGACATAGTCAGTAATACTATTTCTACTTTCATAATACCAATTTTATTTTTAACATTATAGTTACAACGAACAACATAAATACCCCTTATCCTATTATAGGAAATTCATTAGTAACGCAAGTTCCTTTGGACTTAAATTAGTGCTTATATTATTTTTAGGTTTAAACTGACTGCATCCTACAATAATAATATTAGCAGAAAGATCGTCTTCTATCTTTAAACAATAAGTTTTCTTACCTATATCACCATTCTTATAAATAACTTCCATATAATATTTACAGTTCAGACATTTACTACCTTGTTCCATTATTTTTTAAATTTTATGTCAACTATTTTACTTATCCCAGTACAATTGTTCTTAGTTACAGCATAATACTCTTTTCTTCCAAACTTTATAAACCAGACTTTGTGTTTTCGTTTCCAATAATATACAGTAGTAGAATTATAAGCTACTTTAAGTTTATCGAACACTATTTTATCTTCTGCCCAATTTACTTTTCCAATTATCTCTACACAATTATCAAATCTGTGGCTAAATCCCTTATAAGTAGAATCTACTGCTTTAATAAGTGTAATCGTTGTATCATAAGTATGTTCATATTTATGGTTAATTGTCTTTTCAATATGACGATATTTTAGTTTAATACTGTCCATTAACTCAATGAGAAGAGAGTCCTGCTTAGCATAGTACAAAGCAAACTCTTTTTTCGTAACCTCAAGGACTTTAGAATCTCTTTCTAAAAGTACCCGCGCCATATTATCAGTAAGCCTTCTATTTTCTGTATAAATACTTTTTATAGTAACTAGCATAAAATAAATTGCAACCACCATTCCTATAATCATAAACAGTTGCCAATTATTTTTTATGAATTTTAATGCTGTTATTGTCATAACTCTATATCTACTTTGATCCTAAATAATGTTGATTTAAAAATGTATATAGTGCTTCTAATGTATCGAAATGCCTATAAACAGTTTTATTACTACCAGTTTTATAAGCAATAGTAAGTAACCTTCTATTCTCCCTTCTTATTGTATGGGAAACATGAATCCATCCCGGGTGCTTCTCATTACCAAATTCCCATATTAACTGATCGAATAATGTATTTTTCGCTAAAAAATCAAACATTTCACCATTAGTTAAATTACCGTAATCATCATCAATATCAATAGCTTCCCCCCTAAAGTGTTGTGAATTCGGTGTATGCTTCCTTAAAAAACTTTCAATTTTTATAGGGAAACCAAAAAAAATCCTTAAAGGCTCAAAACAGTGTTTAGCTACCGTTTCCATGGCTTGTAGTTCTACTTTATTTGGCCTATTATCTATACCCGCTTTAATAGCACCATGGCTTTTAGTACCCTCTTTATACGAAATATGTTTTGATATGTTTCTCATTATTTAAACGTTCATAGTAATAATTCATACTTTTCTCTACTACCTTCAACGAGCTTCTTACTTTTTAAAGCCATGAGACTATTAGTAAGCTGTTGCATACTTATACTTAAAAACCGTGTTAAGGCTTTACGGGAAATGGAAGTAAGATTTACATTACCATTAACATCTGCCAGTTTAAGTAAATAAACAAATACTTTAATGTCAATAGCAGATTTAAGCCCAAATACCCACTCTTCCATATCAAGTAAAGAATCATCATACGTAAACCTTACACCCCTTTCTCTAAGCTCTTTATGAACCTCACTCCCATTAAAGTCTATTGTAGGTTGTCCCTTTATAGATTCCATGATGTAAAAATAATCCTTTATTTTGGCAATACCAAACTTATTTGTGTGGATAGTAAAAATTTATTGTGTATTTATAGAGTGATTTAATCCCCTACGATTGACCCCTTCGGGAGCTGAGGAATCCTTGTACCCCCACGGTCTTTTCGTGGGAGGACACGTGATTTCCTAAATGGGGGGAGCTGAAAACCCAACGTAGAGTAGGCAGACAATAAACGACTTTAATTATGAACAAATTAACAATTGCACGGGCTCATTTCACTAAGGATTTTACACGTATTATCCTGGCTTTTACAGATGAAACAATACCAGTATATGGTGCACCTGCATCATTCATATTAGGTAAGGTTAAGAAAATGCTAAAGCAGGATATATATCTTGCTGACACAGATCTTTTTATTGGTAGTGAATTTCTTTATGAGGAAGCAACTCTTCATGAAGCAGGAGTTGAAGCTGAATACAAGGGACGTAAATTTACGCCAAAGGAAGACAGTGTTGACTTTGAAAAGTGGGCAATTGTTCTTGATAATACTGCGGTTGCTGAACAAGTGCCAGGTGTTATTAATTGCAGACTTATGTCTGATCCTGTAACTACACAGAATGTTGTGTTTTCACAGTCTATAAGTACATTAAAGGCTACTGACAAACCTGAAAAGGTTGAAGTAGAAGAAGCAGCTAAAATGATATAAGCTGAGGCTAATCTTCAAGACGCTAACCTTAACGGGGAAAGCAAAGAAGCATCGGGAAACCCTTGCTTCGCTTTCTTTTTTCGCTAAATATCGCAGCCATTCGCAGCGGAAATTTGAGGTCTACGGCCTTAGCGTAAACTGTGCTACGGCCTTAGCGCATTTATACTACGGATCGGAAGTATGTTCCTTTTTCTTATTTAAAATGTAAAACTGATACATAAAATGAAAACAATAATTGGATTAAAAAACAATATAGTAGGATTTATATTGGCCATGATCCTTTTGTGGATTGTTTCGGTAGTGGTGATACGATGCCTTAAATACCAATATATTTATTATGTTGTTAATTCGAATAAAGTTACGAATCCACTCGATAGGATAAAGTATTACATAGAGTACGATACTGACTTACAATGCACCTGCTGATAGAGCAGTAAACAGAATAGCCTCACATTGAAACAAATGGGGGGCTTTTTTGGTCTGTATATATTAAAATAAAACACATAAAAATGAAAACAAAACACTAAAAAAAAGGAGAAATTATGAAAACTTTTATTTTAAAAAGGTCTGAATTGGACAAACTTTCAAGAAGCTCACAAGAAGAAATATTAAGTATTTTTCGAGAAAATGAAAATACAATAATCTCTCTAAAAGAGAGAATTAAGAAATTAGAATCTAATCAAATTGATTACCGTTCTGATAATGGAAAAGTCGTATTAGATACGACAGAAGATAGGGAAAATCTTGAATTTAATATTTGGAGAAAAACGAATGATGAAGAATGGGGTAATTGCTCAGATGCAAAATACACGGTGAGATTAGGCAAGAAATACATTCGTGTCGACATAGTTTTTTCCAAAACAGACAATGTAGACTGTTTTGATTCTGAATACATAACAAACAACAAGTTATCAGAAATTCTTGATTTAATTGAAGAGGCTTTTGATTCTGTTAATAAGGTTGATGCTGACAAACTAATATCAATAGCATGTCGGCGAATTCAAAATATAATCACACCAAATTAGAAATGCAAATCTTGAGTCAACCCCGGTTACTTTCGAGTGCCTGGGGTTTAAGATAAAAGAATTAACATTATGGAAGATGAAAAGGAAACAGAAAAAATGAAAACCTATAAAAGTAAACTGCCGGAAATAACTTTAAAATATAAACACGGTAATTATAAAAAAGTAAAGATATGCGGTAGTGCAGATGCTGCTAAAATATTAAAAGAGTTACATGGCTCAGATACTATAGAGTTATTTGAAACTGTAATATTTTTGTTTCTTAATCGCAATAATACTACGATAGGCTGGGTAAAACATTCTAGCGGTGGTTCAGCATCCTGCATAGTAGATATTAAATTAGTTATGGCTACCGCTTTACAGTGTGGAGCATCCGGTATGATACTTTGCCATAACCATACATCAGGCAGTTTGTTACCCAGTAAATCAGATATACAAATCTCTAAAGCATTAAACAAGGCATGTAAAGTATTGGGTATGACATTAATAGATTCAATTATAATAACAGCTAATAGTGAGTATACATCCTTGGAAGAAGAGGGGTTAATTTAAAAATGTGAATAGGGAGGATTTAGGCCGCTGGACTGCAGCAGAGTGAGTGAGAGTCTTAGTCTGTGCTTCTCTTGTCATACTGTTTAACTCAATAGTTAGACTTGAGGTATTGTTGTAGAACGTAATACTTGAATGACAGGAGATGCGGTCGCAGTGCGGGGAGTAGCGTGTACGATACTACTAAACACTTTAATTTCCCCCTTTCCCACTTCCTTATGTAGATTTGTTTATATTGTTTAAGAAACTAAGGTTGTGAGGAATGCGTTTACTATTGTATATCTTTACGGGACTCTTTTCTTTGCTTAACCTTGTGTCTTGTCTGGTCTGCATGAGTACATGCGTCATTGCATTTTGGCGAAGTTATAGTTTTATTTCCATATATACACTATACGTTATTGAATATTTTTAATCTTATAGATAGTAGGTATTAGATAGTTGAAGTATATAGTTTATATCTATAAGTTATATCTACGTCTTATTTTATTTACATTTCTATACAATAGTGTATAGATATCCCTTAAATTAATATAACTTAAAACAACAAGTAATTATGAAAAAGAAAAAGATAAAAGAATGGATAAAGACCCTGGAAGTACTTATTGAAGAGTACAAAACAGACATATTTACTGATAACAGTGATTTATGTGTTGTGGTTAATGATACGTGTGATAAATGCTTAGTTAGTACGAAGACGTTAGACTGTATGGATATAAGTAGCTTTAGTAACAACTCAAAAGAGGCTGTTGCTTATATAATAAACCATCACAAAAACTTAATCGTTTATTTAAAAAAAACATTAGATTACCCTAAAAATCGCAGGACACTTAAAGTACTAAGAAGAAATTCTTTGTTACTAGCTAAGGGTTGTAAACCGAAGTCAATAGCTTCTATATACGCTTCCTTTTAAAAAGTAATTGTTGTTTTGGTTAACCTTGCCTTTCGAGGCAGGGTTTTAAATTATTTACTAAATGATTGTTACCGTAACAGCGATAGTATCAAGCACTCGCCCAAGACTACTGCTGAGTGTTAAAGTGTCAGTAGTAACGGTATTATCTATAAGAATAGCAACTTCAATAGCTCCCCCAGTAGTAATTGCATTTCCACTATTGGGTGTAATAGTAATAGCTAACGAACCGGAATTCGTAATAGTCCAACCAGTATCAAATGTGCCTGCTGAAAATTCAGTTACATCAATAGAAACAAGGACTGTATTGCTGATATTTCCACTAACATTTATAGTATCTACGGAGAAAACCCCTAAAGGGAGGATATATGCACCTTCTTCAGTTAACAAGCCATCAGTATATACAGCATATCTGTCAGTATTATCTCTGTCTTTATAAGTTACATTTCTATTAATCCCTGGTGTGGAAGAACTGTGTGTATGATTTCCTTCAGCTACAGTATCTGCAATAGTGCCAAAAGGTTTAGTAGTATAAACACCAGAAGCAGATCTACTCATAAATCCATTTACTGTAAAATCACCGTCTACAACTACATCATCATGAGTAGTTTCATTAAGAGCTGTGTTATCTGCATTAGCGGGAGCGTGAGGAATTTGAGAGTGATCATAAGCTATTTTACCTCTATCACCACGATAAGCTGTGGTAGAAGTTTCACCTAAAACTACCCCAGAAGTAAGTGGTACATAAACAGAACCTGACCATCTATAAGTCAGATTAGTATCTAAAGCTATATATATTTTACTTGCTTCACCTGTTACAGGAAATACAGCTAAATTAGTATACTCTAATACATCATCTACATAAGAAGGTAATTGAGTAGAAGGCACAAAACCTAAAACGTCTAATTCAGCCACACCATTATTAGAGCCTTTTTCTGTTAGGTGTATATACCCTGCTAAATTGTGATCACCCCAACCAAATGCGGTATTCCAATTAGAAATACCATCGGTAGTTACAGCAGCGGCATCAGATTCTGTATTAAGATAACCCGCAATTGCGTGATTACCCCAACCATAAGCTGTATTCCAATTAATAATATCATCAGAGGAAATACTGGCAGCAGGGGAGCTTTCTAAAAGAAAAGACACCCAAGAATAAACACCAAAACCATTTGTTGTTAAAGCTTGTCCGTTTGTTCCACCTACTGGTATATGTCTATTACCATTGGCTGAATCATGACTTATAATCCCTGCATTATAATTTATAGGTGGTGTAAATGTAAATTCTGTATTTAATATTTCTATTATAGATACCCAGGTTATATTGCCATTAGCATCTATGATAGGCATACCGTTTTCAATCTGGGTTATTTCTTCTAATGTTTGTGTATATAAAGTAGTATTAATTTCATCAATAGTTACGACATAAGTTATACCGTCATTATCTGTTACCATAAATTCCTCAAAACCTACTAAAGCAGGTAATTTCTTTTTACCGAGTAGTATTTTACCGTATTTGTCTAACATAATATGGTGTTTTTTAACAAAAATAATATAAATATAATTAAAACCAAAACAATGAGAAAAAGAATAAGAAGTATAAAAGCTGAAAAAGTTAGTTCAACTATCTTTAGGGAAAGGCAACAGCTTAAAAAAATGTATATGAAGGGTAATAGTTTACCTTTTATTATTAGAGAGGATTCTTTACATTTGCCAAGCAGTTTACCTGATTATATAGCAGGGGGCTTATTGTGGAATATGTAGTTTTATTGCTATTAGTAGGGTTAAGTGCACTTAATATAATTTGTGCACTTAACATAATATAGTAAATAAAACATAAAAAAATTTAAAATGAAAACTAATAAATGTATTATTAAAACACAACTAATGAAAGATAAAAAAAGTTTTAAAACGTGGCTACCATTGTTTGTAGGATTTTACAATACCTATTTAAATGGGCATTCTGATTTTTACTCAGTAATGAGAGAATTAGAATGTAAAAGTAAAGATTTGAAAGTAAATTATAAGCAATATCAAATAGATGTTGCTAAATGGATGACTGAAAAAGTTGCTAAATTAATAAATGTTAGTTTAGGTATTAAGTGTAAAGTAATTTTTGAAGAGATAGTTTACCCTAGATATTCTAAATGTCATAGGGATTCAATCAACATTAAAATTAATTTCACCAAAAAGGGTTTCAAACAATTTAGAAAAGTAATTATTGAAAATTCTGAGCTAACAGCAATTATAAAAAGTGATTATGCATCAAGTGATAGTTACAGTAACGATATTTTTGGTTGGATAGAAGAAACGAATTCATGGAAGGATTTTTCCTGTAATTGTCACTATTTAGGTGCATTGTTAGAGATGTTATTAAAATCTATGAATGAAGATATTGAAGATGTTATAAGGAAAGAATTTCTTAATTCAAATATTTATCTAAGATCATACATTAACTTCTAAGCAGGAGTATAGAAAGCAAAGAAGCATCGGGAAACCTTTGCTTCGCTTTTTTTTTTTGCTAAATATCGCAACCACTCGTAACAGAAATTTGAGGTCTACGGCCTTAGCGCAAAACTACGGATCATAAAATTTATATACGTAAAAAGGAAAAACTATGAAAACAAAAATCACAATTAAAACTCTGTTAGGAAGAACTATTTTTGAATACGAAAAGGAAAATAACACTCTATTAGAAACCATAAAAGAAGCTAATCTTCAAGTGGTTAATCTTACAGGGGCTGATCTTCACAAGGCTGATTTTCAAGGGGCTAATCTTCGAGGGGCGGATCTTCGAGAGGTTTATCTTCTAGGGGCTAATCTTCAAGGGGCTAATCTTGAAAGGGCTAATCTTGAAGGGGCTAATCTTAAAGGGGCTATTCTTCGATGGGCTGATCTTCGATGGGCTGATCTTCGATGGGCTGATCTTAAAGAGGCTAATCTTAAAGGTGCTAATCTTAAAGAGGCTGATCTTCAATGGGCTAATCTTGAAGGGGCTGATTTTCGATGGGTGGATCTTCACAAGGCTAATCTTCACGAGGCTGATCTTCACAAGGCTGATTTTCGAGGGGCTGATCTTTACGGGGCTAATCTTCGAGGGGGTTAATCTTAAAGGGGCTAATCTTCATGATGCTGATCTTACAGGGGCTATATATAAAGATATAAAAATCCAAAACGCAGTATTTGTTTCTAGTCTTTATAAGTACGATTGTGCTGCTGTAATTGATACGAAAGGGGATGACTATATAAAACTAGGATGTTATTTTAGAAGTCTTGAAGATTGGGAAAAAGGTTTTTGGAATAACGATAGCGAATTTCTAATGATAATTCTGTGGAATCAAATTTAAGAATATTAGCATTTGAAACGATGAAAAAATGGATAAGTATTCATCGAGTTTAAAATAATATCTAAAAGAAAAAACTATGAAAATAAAAATCACAACTTTATTAGAAACCCTAAAAAAAGCCAATCTTCAAGGGGCTGATCTTCACAAGGCTGATTTTCGATGGGTTAATCTTCGAGAGGCTAATCTTCAAGGGGCTGATCTTCGATGGGCTGATTTTCACGGGGCTAACCTTCTAGATGCTGATCTTAAAGGGGCTGATCTTAAAGGGGCTTATCTTCGAAGGGTTAACCTTCACGGGGCTGATCTTCAAGGGGCTGATCTTCGAGGGGCTGATCTTTGTGAGGCTAATCTTAAAGAGGCTAATCTTCGAGGAGCTAATCTTCACGGGGCTGATCTTCAAGTGGCTAATCTTCGATGTGCTGATCTTAAAGAGGCTAATCTTACAGGGGTTAATCTTAAAGGGGCTGACCTTCAGGACGCTGATCTTCTAAGAGCTATATACAAAGATATAAGAATCAAAAAAGCAATCTTTGTTTCTAGTCTTTATAAGTATGATTGTGCTGCAGTAATTGACACAGAAGGGGATGAATATATAAAACTAGGATGTTATTTTAGAATGCTTAAAGATTGGGAAAAAGGTTTTTGGAATAACACTAAAGAATTTCCTAATGATAATTCTGTGGAATCAAATTTAAGAATATTAGCATTTGAAACGATGAAAAAATGGATAAGTATTCATCGAGTTTAAAATAATATCTAAAAGGAAAAACTATGAAAATCACGATTAAAACTCTATCAGGAAGGATTATTTTTGAATATGAAAAGAAAAATAACACTCTATTAGAAACCCTAAAAAAAGCCAATCTTCAAGGGGCTGATCTTAAAGGGGCTGATCTTCAAGGGGTTGATCTTCGAGAGGCTAATCTTCGATGGGCTGATCTTCGATGGGCTGATCTTCGAGGGGTTTATCTTATAGGGGCTAATCTTAAAGAGGCTAACCTTCTATATGCTGATCTTAAAGATGCTGATCTTCAAGGGGTTAATCTTACAGGGGCTGATCTTCAAGGGGCTGATCTTCGAGGGGCTGATCTTTGTGAGGCTAATCTTCGGGAAGCTAATCTTCAATGGGCTAATCTTCAAATGGCTGAGCTTCAAAGGGCTAATCTTCAAGGGGCTGATCTTCGAGGGGTTGATCTTCGAGGGGCTAATCTTAAAGAGGCTGATCTTAAAGAGGCTAATCTTACAGGGGTTAATCTTAAAGGGGCTAATCTTCAGGATGCCGATCTTACAGGGGCTATATACAAAGATATAAAAATTCAAAAATCAATATTTACTTCTAGTCTTTATAAGTATGATTGTGCTGCGATAATTAGTACAGAAGGAGAGGAATATATAAAATTAGGATGTTATTTTAGAAGTCTTGAAGATTGGGAAAAAGGTTTTTGGAATAATAGTAAAGAATTTCTTAATGATAATTCTGTGGAATCAAATTTAAGAATACTAGCATTTGAAACGATGAAAAAATGGATAAGTATTCATCGAGAGTGATAAAGATTTTTAAATAATATCTAAAAGGAAAAACTATGAAAACAAAAATCACAATTAAAACTCTATCAGGAAGGATTATTTTTGAATATGAAAAGAAAAACAATACTTTATTAAAAACCCTAAAAGAAGCTAATCTTCAAGGGGCTAATCTTAAAGGGGCTGATCTTCGATGGACTGATCTTAAAGGGGCTGATCTTAAAGGGGCTGATCTTCAAGGGGTTGATCTTCGAGAGGCTAATCTTCGATGGGCTGATCTTCGAGAGGCTGATCTTAAAGAGATTAATTTTAAAGGGGCTAATCTTCGATGGGTTGATCTTCGAGGGGTTTATCTTATAGGGGCTAATCTTAAAGAGGCTAACCTTCTATATGCTGATCTTAAAGATGCTGATCTTCAAGGGGTTAATCTTACAGGGGCTGATCTTCGGGAGGTTGATCTTCAAGGGGCTTATCTTCGGAAGGCTAATCTTCGGGAAGCTAATCTTCAATGGGCTAATCTTCATAAGGTGGATCTTCACGAGGTTAATCTTCAAGGCGCTGATCTTAAAGGGGCTAATCTTCGATGGGCTGATCTTCAAGGGGTTAATCTTCAAGGGGTTAATCTTCGAGGGGCTGATCTTCGTGAGGCTGATCTTCACGGGGTTAATCTTACAGGAGGTTAATCTTCACGATGCTAATCTTACAGGGGCTGTATACAAAGATATAAAAATTCAAAAAGCAATATTTACTCATAGTCTTTATAAGTATGATTGTGCTGCGGTAATTGATATAGAAGGAGATGAATATATAAAACTAGGTTGTTATTTTAGAAGGCTTAAAGATTGGGAAGGAGATTTTTGGAATAACGATAACGAATTTCTTAATGACAATTCTGTGAAATCAAATTTAAGAATACTAGCATTTGAAACGATGAAAAAATGGATAAGTCTTTATCGAGTTTAAAATAATATCTAAAAGGAAAAACTATGAAAATCACGATTAAAACTCTATCAGGAAGGATTATTTTTGAATATGAAAAGAAAAATAACACTCTATTAGAAACCATTAAAAAAGCTAGTATCCTAGGGGTTAATCTTACAGTGGTTGATCTTAAAGGGGCTACTCTTTGGGGGGCTGATCTTCGAGGGGCTGATCTTCGGGGGGCTGATCTTCGGGATGCTAATCTTCGATGGGTTGATCTTAAAGATGCTGATCTTCGGGATGCTAATCTTACAGGGGCTAATTTTCAATGGGCTAATCTTAAAGGGGCTGATCTTCGAAGAGCTATCCTTAAAAGAGCTGATCTTTGGGGAGCTGATCTTTGGGGAGCTGATCTTCGAGGGACTGATCTTAAAAGGGTTGATCTTCGAAAGGCTAATCTTCAAATGGCTAATCTTACAGGGGCTGATCTTAAAGGGGCTGTGTACAAAGATGTAAAAATTCAAAAAGCAATATTTGCTCCTAATCTTTATAAGTACGATTGTGCTGCAGTAATTGATACGAAAGGGGATGAATATATAGGATTAGGATGTTATTTTAGAAGGCTTGAAAATTGGGAAAAAGATTTTTGGAATAACGATAAAGAATTCCCTAATAACAATTCTGTGGAATCAAATTTAAGAATACTGGCATTTGAAACGATGAAAAAAATGGATAGAATCGGTATTTACAGAGGATAGTATTTAAACATGTAATTAAAACAAATACATATATATATGGAAACATTAAACAAATTAGGAATAGCGTTTTTAGTATTTATACTAATAACAGTTTACCAGGCATGTAACTTAACAGATGTCCCGGTAAAAGATTTTATAGCAACTATGCTATCAGGAGTGGTTCTGGTTTATATAATAATAGTATTATATTCAAAGAGCGATGTGTTTAGATAACTTTAAGGAAGGGGAAGAAACCGTAGTACGTGAAGTATTATCTTGTATAGATAAATTACTGGAAAATTACAATGCGGTTGTACCTGTGGGTGCAATTGAAAAGTTTAAAAAAGAGATTCTTAATATTAAGAGTCTTATTGATGGAAAACAAGTCATAAATGGATAAAAAAAAGAATATGAAAAAAGTAATGTTAGTAATTGGATTGTTATTAGCAATTCAAGTAGCTAATGCCCAACTTGGTGTATACTACAAAACAATAATAAAAAAGTATCAAAATGACATAGTAGCTAGTGATAGTATATCTATTACAGTAAAAACAGGCAACCTTACTACATATTTCTACTTTAAAGAAGGACTATGTAACGTTATTTATTTTTACAATCCTATGGATAGTGAAGATGATATTCAAGATTATTTAACTGGAAATACCAGATTGAAAAAGTCTTCTAAAGGGGATTGGTATTGGTATTGGATTTCGGCTCATGATGGTTATGATTACCATTGTATTGCTGAATTATGGTATGATGATGGGAATAAACCTTATATAAAAATAAACTTAAATTTTAAAAAATAATGGAAGAGTGTGTTATACAAGTCACTAAAATAGATGAAGAGGGAAAGCTAAAAGATTTTATTCAACAAATCACCTATGGTGAGTACTTAGCAATAAAGGCTATACTAAACATTGATACTCGAAACCATACGAAGATTATTGAAAAAGAACTAAAACTTGAAAGACATGCGAAATTATGTTAAACTTCATGAAAATGACTATGTTGTTACATATGATGGTAACATTAAGTTAAATAACGGTATCTTTATTAATAAAAAAGCAATAAGAACTACAATACTATGTAGTACAAATTACAGGGTATTATATTTGAAAACACACTTTATAACAAATAAGATAGCACGTTTTATGACAAAGCAAAAAAAGGAAGGGGTAATTTAACCTTCCTTTTATTTATTTATTATTATTAACACTTAAAAATTATTTTATGGATTTTGATTTTATTACTGATTTGGAAATAACAGAACCAATCAAAGAAACAAAACAGTCTAGAGTTAGAGAAATTATCCCTATTAAGGGGGATTTTCGGATTTTGCGAAACGGAAATATTCTATTTGAACCGGAATTTGGTGTTTCATTATTAAACAATGGTACAAAAAAGGGTACACCAATTGAGTATAAATGGTTGGATTTTGTATTTAGTAAGGACTGGTTTCAGTACCCGAAAGAGCAAACAAAAGTATGTTTTTTACATATAAATCCCTTCGGTAAAGCATTTAAAGCTGATGTTAAAGGACAAGGCAGTAGTTCTTATATTAAAAACTATTTCTTAGAAAAATCTAGGGAATTATGGGGAATTAATTGGAATGAAACCAAATATGTAGATTTTAAAGTTGAAGATGTGGAATTGTTTGTTAAAATTATGCATATGCCTAAAATCGTACTACGAGGTAAGGATAAAGGTAAACCAAGTTACGTAATAAGAGAAAATGTAACGCTATTCCCTATTTCCCCTACTACAGATTTTGAAGTAATGCCTATACCAGAACCTCGAATAAACACTGATCTTGAAGAAGTACCCGTAGAAAAAAATATAACACCGTCATCTATAAAAAACGAGGATGGGTACGATGACATTAGAAAAGATATGTAATTTATTTTATTTATTAACATTTGATTCTATATACTATGTATATAGAATCATTTTTTTAAACTAATACATAATGAAACTGAACATTTTAAGCAAAACAGGGGGTAAATTACAAGAGTATCTACCTAATGTTACATATAATTTCACTTTGTTTGAAAATTGGTTTTTAGAGCAAGATTGGATAGCTCATGATCTAGAGACTAATATGGTTGATTCTATTCTGGATAGAGAAATACTAATAGCTACTTATTATACTGGTGATATATGTTGGGTTATATTTGTTAAAGAACTTAATATTGTAGAATTTGGTAAATTATGCGCTTTAATGATGCGTGGTAAGTTTTTAGTGCAGAAAGCTAAGTTTGAGTATAAAGTATGGAAAAAGTATAATGTAGACTTTAATCATTTTTATGATACCTATTTGACAGAGAAATTATTAGGTATGGGTTATGATAATTGGCGAGCTGATTTGGCTTCTATTGTTAAGAAGTATCTTGATATAGATATGCCTAAAGAATTGCAAAATAGTTTTATTGATAATATTAGTATTACTGATGCTCAACTTAAATATTCGGTATACGATGTTTTATTTCTTGAAAGAATTAGGGAATTACAAGAAGAAGAGATTAAAGAACATGACATTAAATTTAAAAGACTTATTACTAAATATAAAACACGGGGATTAAAAAAGGCTAATTGGTGGAATCATGAATTTATAAAAGTTCTTGCTGATATGGAATATTATGGTATAGGAATGGATACAAAGAAATGGACAGAACTATATCATAAAGCATTACCTTTAGTAACTTTTGCTATTGAACATCTTAATAAGATATTATTCGAGGATTTCCGTACACTTGGAATAGCTGCGGGTTATATATTTGATAAGGATACACCTGTTGCTAAACTATACTCTTCATCTGCAAAAAAGCTTAGTTTATTACAAATAATATTTCCAGATTTAACTAAAACTTCTCAAACAGAATTACGTGCTTATTTAAAAAAACGAGATCCAGATTGGCCTATAAAAGTACCATGCAATAGTATTAAAGCAAAACCGTACCTATCTACTATTACAGATAGTAAGTATACATTTATTAAGTTGATACTATTAAATAAACTAAGTGATGTTACTGATCGGTTTGTTAGGGGTTTTCGTAACGAAATGATTGAAAAAGAACTACTTATACCTAAAGATAGTATAATGGTTAATTGGGCTTCTCATATTCAACGTATGGAAATTTTTCGTTGGATTGTTCCAAATCTTGAAAGTACAGACAAAGAGCATTTAGAGGAAATAGCTTATAAACATAGACTTCTTATTACATATCTTAAAGAGTACCAAAATGCAATAGGTAAGACTACTAAATTTGGTTTAAACTACTTAGAGTATGTAGAAGATGATGGTAGAATAAGGACTAATATAAATCCGGTTCTTAATACGGGACGTATAAGCAGTTCCAAACCAAACACACTTAATGTGATAAATGATGCTAAATATCGTTCTTGTTTTATAGCAAATCCTGGTAATAAACTTGTAATGTCTGATTATGAAAGCGAAGAACTTGTTATTACTGCTATTATGACTAAGGAACAATCTTGGTTAGACGTTATTAAAGCAAAACAGGATTTGCATTCTGTTAATTCAGTACGTATATTTAGAGGGGATTGGATAGAAGGTACTGAAATAGACTGTGAGTTTGAAAAGACTAAGAAAAAGTGTAAATGTAGAAAGCATAAAGAGTTTAGATCTAAGAGTAAACAAATCTCTTTTGGCCTTATATACGGTATGAGTAAGTATGGGGTTGCGTTTAAATTGAGAATTACAGAAGATGCCGCTCAAGACCTTATTGCTGCTTTCTATTCAGTAGCACCTAAGATTAAGCCTTACTTTGATAAGATTGGCAAGTTTGTATTAAAGTATGGGTATGTGCCTGAAGCAGGACTTGGAACATGTAGATTCATAGACTATAGAAAAGTTCACTATGATAAAAAGTCTATTATAAGAACTTCGGGTAATTTCACAATTCAAGGACTCGCCGCTGCTATTTTAAAGGTATGTACAGTATTAATAAGACGACATATAAAGCATATGAAACATGATGCTTATATAGTACTAACACCGTATGATGAAATTATTATGGAATGTCATGAGGGCTTAGCTGAATACTGGAAAACAAAACTTAAATATTACATGGAATTAGCTGGTAAATTAGTGCTTAGACAAGATGTTTTAAAAGCAGGTACACCAGTAATAGCCTCGTATTGGGTACATGAATAGTTAATTGTTATTTTAAAATATTAATTATGGAAGAAGTGATAAAAGCTTATGATAAAATTAAAAAAGTAATACAATCGTGCACAACGTTAGAGCACATTGATACAGTAAATAAACTGCTTATTCTTTTTGAGAATAAGTATTTTCTTATTAAAAAGGGGGATATTTCATATTATACGATATTGAGAAATAGACTACTTTTAAGAAAAAGGTGTATTGTTTTAAATATTGACTTAATATAAAAATATGAGTAAAATTGAATGGACAGACCAAACATGGAACCCTATTATTGGATGTTCCAAAATTAGCCAAGGTTGCAAAAACTGCTATGCTGAAAAAATGGCTTATAGATTATCCTATATTGAAAGTACTGATTATTATAAGTATGTTTTAAAGGGAAAAACATGGAACGGACATATCAGGTACCCATTTGGTAATGATCCAAAACCATTACGTAGAAAAAAACCAACTAAGTATTTTGTATGCTCAATGGGTGATCTTTTTCACGAAAACGTACAATTTCATGTGATTGACAGAGTTTTTGAAATAATAAGAAGATGCCCTCAGCATACTTTCCAAATCCTAACTAAAAGACCTGGGGTAATGCAAAGGTATTTTAAATATAAATTTGTTCCAGATAATACCTGGATAGGAGTTACAGTAGAAAACGAAAAAACAGCAAGCACAAGAATACCTATTTTGTTACAAATTCCGGCACACGTTCGGTTTGCTAGTGTTGAACCTATGTTAAGTGCAATTAAATTTAAGGACAATATGTTAGATTGTTTAGATTGGGTAATTTGTGGTGGTGAAACAGGGAGTAATGCAAGACCATTACACCCATACTGGTTAGGTAGTTTAAAAGATAACTGCAAAAAGTTTAACATTCCCTTTTTCTTCAAACAATGGGGGGAATGGTGTAAAGAGGGTTTTTTAAGCATACAAAAAGATGAAAAACATACTTGGTATGAAACACAGTTATTATTTAACGAAGAATTAATGTTGAAAGCTGGTAGACAGAAAACTGGATGCAAAATTGATGGAAAAGAGTATAAACAATTTCCAAATGTAAGACATAGAAAAATTTAATAAATATTAAAGTTAATGAAATGTCGAGTAATAAATCGGGATGGTTCTACCATGATAATATGTAATGGTGAACCGACGAATGTGATGAAAAATCTATTGTATACGAATTTTCTGACGGATTTAAGGGTACTGTATTCGCTAAAGCAAAACATGAAAAGCTAAACTTGTCAATGTGTAATGAAGATAAACTATACTTTTTACGTAAAAAAGGTATTGAGTTACGAAGTGTCGCTTGTTCAATATGTGGAAGAGCTGCAATAGACAATGTGAGGTTCAGATAGAACACTACAATATGCAATTAACGCTGAAAAACTAATTTTAGAATTTGTAAATTTGAAAAATAAAAATGAATAATTATGAATAGAGATACTATGCAACACAATACGGCTAACGCATTTTGCGCTCTTAAAAAACGTAAAGCGTTAGTTGTGATCGGTACTGGCGGAGGCAAGACCAGAGCTGTTATGTTAGTGATACAAAAGTTAAAGCCTAAGAAGGTTTTATTCCTTTCTGAGAGTACTTTGGGTAGAGATATAACTATGCCCGCAGAGATGAGAAAATGGGGTCTGGAAGATTACATTGATAAAACAGAATTTGCTACGTACCAGCTAGTATATAAGTGGAAGAGGGAAACTAAGCCCCTATATGATTATTTAATTGTAGCTGACGAATGTGATTTTGCATTTACTGATAAATATGGTAAATTCTTTAAAGAATATGCTGATGTTGATACTTTTGCTATGACAGGTTTTATACCTGAATATAAATACCAAGAGTTTAAACAATATCTTCCTTTGTTAATTAATATAGATACTGTTGAATTGCAAAATAGAAAGATTGTCAATAAAACCAAGTTAATATTTGTACAGTATTGTCTTAGTAAGATCAAAGATATACCTATTACATATAAACAAGGTAAAGAATCAAAAACCTTTAAGCAATCAGAGAATGGTATGTACGAGTACTTCCAAAAACAGGAAAGGAAGTACAAAATCAGACTTGATGAAGCAGAAAGGGAAAACAATGAGAAAACTATCCGTTCTTGTGAATATATGTTATTTACTCTTATTCCTCGTAAAAGAGCGGAATTCTTATTTAACCTTAATTCTAGTATAGATATAGTACAAAAATTAAAAGTAGATATTCTAACTGTTCCTGAAAACAAAGTTATTATATTTTCGGAACGTACAGCACAAGCTGATAAAATATCTAATTATACTTATCACGGTAAAAATAAAAAAACTGTGAATGATAAAGTATTTGATGATTTTAATAGTGGCAAAATCCGAGAAATGGCTGTATGCTCAAAGATTAACCGTGGGGCTAACATGGTAGGGTTAAATTACTCTATTTATGAAAGTTTTAAGAACAGTATAACAGTAACTACACAAAGAAATGGGCGTATGTTAAGATTAGAGCAAGAAAATAAGGGTATTAATTATATTTTATTACCATATTATACTGCCGAAGTAGTAAAAACTGAACTTAACTCCCAAGGTGTAAAAAAAGAAATTACAGAAAATATTATTAAGCCTACAAGAGCTGTTATATGGGCGAAAAAGATGTTTTCGACTTTAAGTTTAAAGGATATTGAAAAAGAAGTAATTGATTTTTGTGGTTTAAATATAGGAAAAATTTAGTAATTTTATGAGCAATTTTACTAAAAACGAAGTTATAGGGTTATTAGAAGACAATAACCTTATAATTCCTGTTAAAGGCGGCAAATATATAATTAATAACATACTAGC
The DNA here is from genome assembly GCA_034401795.1 of Chaetoderma sp. LZ-2023a. Lineage (NCBI taxonomy): Eukaryota > Metazoa > Mollusca > Caudofoveata > Chaetodermatida > Chaetodermatidae > Chaetoderma > Chaetoderma sp. LZ-2023a. The sequence continues at coordinate 1,958,811 of JAVVLW010000018.1, forward strand.
AAAACGTTTAAAAAAAAGAAACGCAGAAAAATGCGAAGATTTTCCGGATAAATTTATTGGGTTAAGTATTACAATTATTTACAAAAAAGTAATGGCATTGTGTGACTTATCCTTGACCCGTAATAATGCTAACGGAAAAGCTTATGTTATTAAAACTATGACTAAAGAGTCAATACGTGTATTAAAAGCTATTTTAGACAGCAAAGAAGTAAATTTCAATCGCTTTATTGAAAAAACCAAGAAATTTTATAAATCTAACACTATGGTTCCTGGTTTTGCTAATTATTTAATAACTAATATTTGGGAGGAGGTTTATGCCAATAAAGAACAAACTAGTTCCACAATCCGAGATAGAAAAGGAGTTATTTAAACCTGTTGAGGATAGTATTAATGGTTTATCTACTTTTATATTAAACCCTATTGATAGACTATCGAACTACTTTAATTTTTATCCTGGACAGTATACTTTAATAGGTTCAGTAACAGGAGTCGGAAAGACTGCCTATTTAGATCACAACATATTACATATAATACAGAACAAACCAAAAAATGTGCATTTTGAAGTACTTTATTACTCTATGGAGAGAAAAAAGAAAATTAAGTACGCTAAATGGATTTCTTGGAAATTATATGATAAAAAAAGAATACGTTTTTCTGCTGACGCTATCTCTAATAAGTTTAATAACTTAAAACTTAAGCAATTAAACCATTTAAGGGATGACTATGGACCATGGTTAGAAAGTACATTAAATTATATTGATCTTAGAGAAGGACCTCGTTCTGTAGAAATTATCAAAAAGGATATTGAGATATTAGCTAAAAAGATAGGTATTTTCTATTATTCTGATGATATGACTATCTTTAAGTACGACAAAGCAATAGGTAGTTTTGACCCTAATAAATTTGTGCAGACTAAATATGGTAAAAGATTATATATTGAAATAGAATATGAAAGTAAAACTTATATTTTATATCAAAATGACAAAATCTACCTAACACCAAAACCTACAATTGTTTTCATTATTATAGACCATGTAGGTAAAGTACGTACTATTTCAGGCAGTAAAAAAGCTACATTGGATGCGTTAGACCAGGTATTATGTGATGCAAGGGATAATTATTTATTTAGTCCAATGCCTATTTCGCAATTTAATAGGGCTATTTCTAGTACTGATAGATTAAAGTATAACCAAGGTGATTTAGATCCAGTATTGGAAGATTTCAAAGATACTGGGAATATGACAGAAAGTGCTGATTTAGTTCTTAGTTTATTTGATCCGGTAAGATATAAATCCTGGGATGCAAGCGGTAATTATAAAGGTTATAATATTAGAGATGCAATGGTAACACCCATTGGACAAAAAAGAGCTCGTAGTATTCACATCTTAAAACATACAAATGGTATAGACGGCGTAACCCAGGTTTTGAGGTTCACAGGGGAATCAATGTATTTTGAAGCGATGCCTGTCCCGGAAGACGAAGCAGGGTTACAAAGTGTATACAAAGAAATAACACAAGGAAAATAAAATGAAAATAATATGAAAGTAATAAAAGAAGGACAAACGTCAAAAACCGTAAAAGGGAGAGAACTTAATACGGATGAAATTAAAACTATTGAGGATATTAAAAAGGTTTTAAAAATATTAGAGATTAAAATCCAAATACCCCTAACTAGAATTCCAGTTAATACTTATCATTTATTTGATGAACAATTAATTGATATTATTGTACCTAAAAACTTTAAATAATTATGACAGAAACTATATATAAAATTCCAGAAAAACCGATAGGTCCGGTAAGTACAGAGCCTAAAAATATAATAATTTATGCTCCCCCTAAAACAGGGAAAACAAAAATCTGTACATATTTACCTGATGTCCTTATTTTAGAGTATGACCCTAACGGGATGGATGCTCATAGAGGCAGGTATATGAATGTACAAAACCCCAATGATATTTTACCATTGTTAGCTCAACTTAAAACAGATACAACTATTAAATATCTAGTTATAGATACTTTAACTCGTTGGGATGAATGGAGTGAATTAATGGGTACTTATGCATTTATGCAAAAACCTCAAGGTAAAACATGGAACGTATTAGATAGTGTAAAGATCAATCACCTTGACCCACGTTTTACTACGGTTCATGAAATGGGAGAAGGGTATGGATATAGGTATTCACGAGAAGTAATGATAAACTGGTACAAAGCAGCAATTGCTACAGGTAAAACAGTTGTATTTTTAGCTCATATTAAAGATAAACATATTGAAGCTACAACAGGTAAAATAGGTGGTATCGTTGAGACTAAGGAGATTAACCTGACAGGTAAACTAAGAACTATCTTACCTTCTAGAACACAGGCTATTGCTAAATTAGAACGTGTGGGTAACAAAGGTTATCTTGTATTTGAATCTGGAGGAGACTCTGTTGCTGGTAGTTGGTATCATTATCTTAAAGGTAAAATGTTAATATCTGAAAGTAATGAAGAAGGAGAAGTAACAACTTACTGGGATAAGATTTTTCCTAGTTTAGCAAAAAGGCAGAAAAATGAGAATAATAAACAAAAATGATCATAGTATTCCTGCTATGGATTTATAGGAAACTCAAATAGCTGTAGTTACCGTTCGTGTCAGGGACTATGTTGGAAATGTAATTATTAATAATTAATATATTCGAATATGTTAGAAATTGGAGTGAATGAAGGGTGGAAGCTGGGCCCTAATAGTAAAATCAGTGATAAAGGGGGTTTAGAACTTAATTATATTAAAGGTGTTGCTATAACCTCTGCTCTTGAAATGATGAATACAGAAAGTGCTGAACAAGAAGACAATTCTATTTTACTGTTTCCGCCAAGGGTGCTGGATTATAAGACTAAAAACCCTCGTACTTCTATTGAAGTAGCCAGGGATCTTAGAACGGAATACAAGAAATTGTATGCGCATTTTGCTTTGTACTTTACAAAGGCTGAATTGCAAGATAAATTTTCACCCGCAGTAATTTATGAAGGTATAGATATTAACAAAGACAATGAAAGTACTTTAATGGTACAAGAAAGTATTATAAGTCAAATGTTTGTAAACTTAGCTAATGCTGCTATCAAGTTAATCAAAGAAGAAGCTTTATGGGATAAAGAAGAATTCCGTATTAAAATGCTACGTCAGAATAAAAACAAAGCATTTCCAAGATTGACTTATAAACCAGAGTATGATAATTGGATTGAATTAATGTCTGTACCTAAAGAAACAACTAAAGTAAAATTTACACCTTATGAGATTTCTAAAGGGTACGATAACGCTATACCTGCTATTACTGATAAGGTTATTGCTGCTATACCAGGAAAGGATGTATTTGCTGATAGTACAGAAGATATGTTTCAAGAAGAAGATTCTAATGATCTTCCATTTAACTAGAGCATGATTATTGAAAATTTAGTAACGGAAGAAGTAATTTTAGAAAGAGTGGATGCTTATAGTATCTACTCTTTTTATATTAATCAGGAGTTGGAGGTAGGTAAAGCTTACATTTCACCTCTTAGAGAAGATGATACAGTTCCTTCGTTTGCTTTATTCCAGTATCATAAAGTACTTTTTTTCAAAGATCATGGCTTAAATATAACAGGGAACGTTTTTAGTTTTGTAAAGTTGTTATTTGGGTATACTAATATAGATGATGTACTTAACCGTATAAACTCTGATTTTGCATTAGGATTATATAGCGACAGAAATTATATAGTCCATGGGATTAAAGCGAAAAGAATCAATAACTATAAAGTTAAGGCTAGAGTAAAAGATATTAGAGTAGTTTCTTGTACAGTAAATTCCACAAAATATTTACGTTTCTGGAATCAGTACGGCATAACTTTAAGTACTTTACTTAAATACAATGTTACTGAAATAACTACTGTTCATTATCTTTACGAGAATGGTAACGTTTCTATGTATCATCCCCGAACTTTGAGCATAGCTTATAGAATTTACGATAAATATAAACTTTATATGCCTGAAACAGAGCGCAAAGATCGATTTAGAAACAACTATCCTATTAATTACATTGAAGGGTATTTACAATTAGAGTATAAATACAATTTTTGTATAATAACTAAAAGTACTAAGGAGATTATGTTTTTCCGTGAGCATTTTAACTGGGATACCGTAGCAGGTAAAAGTGAATCCACCATTATTAAAAGGTTTATGATGCTTAAATTATTAAGTAAATTTAAGAAAATCTATATTTGGTTAGACAATGATGTTGCTGGTCAGAAAGCTCAAAGGATTTATATAAAGGAATATCCATTTTTAGTACCTATTTATTATAATACAAAGGAAAAAGATCCAACTGATAGGTATAAAAATAGTAGTAATAAAGAAAAAGTACTTAATGAAATTAAAACGCTAGTAAATGAAAGACACTAAATGTGGGTATGAAGTATTAAAATCTTTTAAAACAAAATAAATGGCAATATTAAATAAAGAACTTGTAGAAAATCACGGTTTGATTAAAGAACTTGATAAAGACTCTATTTCTATGCTTTTAGATGTAGTGCAAAAAGATATTTACAGTTTTCCGATTGAATCTTCTGTTAGAGAAAATTTTTCTAATGCTTATGACTCAATTAAAGAAAAGAAAATAGCACTGTCTATATTGAACGGAAAAACAAAGGTTGAGGATCATTTTATAACAGATAATAGAAGAGAAACCAAAGCTAGTATATTTGATAAAACTTACTATAACCCTAAGTATTTAGACACGAATAACAATAAAGTGTATATAATTTATACAGTCAATGAAAAAGATGGTAAAGATACCATAACTTTTCAGGATTTCGGTGTGGGTTTATGGGGGGAAAGACTTGAAGGTTATATGAGGCCAGGATATAGCAGTAAAAGACTTTCAAAAGATATGCTTGGTAAATATGGTTTAGGGAGTAAAAGTGCATTAGCTACTAATGTTGAGTATTATATACTTGAATCGTGGTATAATGGTTCTTACACTAAATTCATGGTGTATGATAAGTACTATAAGTGTATAGTACCAAAGAACCAAGCACATAATACCACGTATATAGAGGGACGTAAAACAGTACTAATTAAAAATAAAGCTGAGGAAGAAGAAGAAAAGATTATAAAAGTTAAAGAGCCTGTATATTGGAAAGACACTACTGCTAATAACAGTATAAAAGTCTCATTTGAGGTAAAATCGCATAATAAAATACGATTTGTTAATGCTGTTAAAAAACAACTGATGTATTTTGGCAAACACCTTATTTTCGAGATTATAGAAAACGGAGTATCACAGAAACCTTTTTTTAAAGCAACTATATTACATGAAACTGACTTATTTATAGTATCCACGAACTCTTATTTTAGTGTTCCTCATATACTAATTAATAATGTAAATTATGCTGCCATAAATTTTCCTGAATTAGGAATGAATAAATTATATGGTAGTATAGCTGTAAAAGCTACTTCTATTGATGTCGATGTGGTAGCAAACAGAGAAGCCGTTAAATGGACGGATAAGACTCGTGAGTTTATAAAAACTGTTGTTATAGCCGCAAGGCAAGAAGCGGGTAATATTTTAAAGTCTAAATTAGCTTCAATTGAAAACCCAATTGAACGTTATTTAACTTCTAGTAATTACCAAGGTAATGATGTTGATGCAGATTTAATTAGACAGTTACGTCAGTTCGGCGGAATTACATATATGCCTGTAAATATAAAAGTTAAAGACTATTTAAGTGCTGACACTATTAAAAGAATAGCCCTTAAAGGAATTTCTGCAGAAGTATCCGTAGCTCATGTACTAGATATGATGTATAAATTTAAGACCTATGCTGTTAAAGTAAATAAAAATTCTATTGCTATAGCAGAATTATGTAGTCCTGTTGGTTTAGACTTTAAAAAGTTGTTTTTTATCAGGCATGATACAGACATATATAACCTTCGTGCTAGTATGGCTTTGTATATACAACATAAGTTATGGAAACAAGATGACATAACATATCAATTTATGTCTTATAGTGACTTTACAGAACTACCGATGAACATGGATGAGTATGTACGTAAAACTACATTACAAATTATAACTCTTGTAAAACCTTTAACGGAAACAGAGAAAAATAAAAGTAATTATCGTAAATACTTGAATAAACATAATCAAAAAGTCTTATCTTTTAAACTTTTTGAAGCTATACTAAAAAAGTATAGTGTATTAGATATAGGGGAAATTGACCCTGTAAAGGTTAAATGTTTTACAAAAGATATACGTCTTTTAGAAGATTCTATAGTAAAACAAACTGCTGCACAGAAAAAAGAGGAAATCGACGGCACAGTACGTATTTCTGTACAATCTAAAAAGAATGCTGTAGCTATGTTAATAGCTAAACATAAAAAAGAAAAACAACTTCTTTCTTATAAATATTTGTCTATTTACAAAGTTATAAGCGGAAAATATTTAGATTGTGATTATTGGAATAAATTCCAATGCCGTTTGCATAATATTAATGTAAAAACATCTGATTTAGGCGGAATAAAAGGTATTGTAATTTATTCCTGTATAAAAGACAAAGCGTTACTAGCTTCTGTGGCTTATATGTATTTATTGAGTATTCCGATAAACAAAAGAGAAATTGAATATTTAAGTAAGTATAATGAAGACTCTATTACTTTTATTCAAATTGCAAAAGATAATGTTAAATTTTTCAAAAAAATACCAGGAAGTATGGAAATAAAAGAATATATAAAACAAAAACATAGTATAAATGATGGAAAACTTGAAATAAAATTTGGGTCTGTAATAAGGGATTTTATTACAGCAATATACGTACATAAATTAATTAATTTGAACCCTATAAATCGTATTTTAGACTCTGTGCCTATTATCGATCATATACAACGTATTATTGAGGGAAAAGATGCAAAGGTATTAATAAAGGCTCATAATATCTTATTGAAATTTCCTCTACCTTTAATTCGAGCTCATACCACTATGGATAATATTAAAATTAATTTTTATAGAGTATTAAAGGAAGATAAGGACGTTATAGCCTCTCTAATAGACAGTTTGTACGATTTATCTGAAATTCAGAATTTACCAATAAAGAACTTATCAAATAAACAAAAGAGTAGAGTACAGAAATTTAGTGAAATAGATGTTGATGTGTTTGATAAGGTTTTTATTGACAGCTTACATCAAACGTTGCTTAAATATAGAGAAATTATGGAATTAATCCTATTAAAGCATACGTTGGAAGAGACAGACCTGGGTTACATGGTAGATAACTTACATCTAATTATTAATGCTCAGATACAAGAAAAAAAAGAAAAGTTAGTATCTTTATAAAAACTTTAATTTTAAATATTAGTATAAATAACAATTAAATTTAATAAAATGATTTTAGTAAACAGAAAAAATAATAGGATTACAGGGGCTATTGAAGGTATACCGTTCAATATCTTATTCGATATGAACAAATTCGAGACTTTAAAAATCCTATCTGGAAGACTTGATAAGACTACTGGTAACGATTCTTATGTTTCTATAGTAAAAACAGCCAGAGAGATTATTCAGGTTGACTATAAAGAAGAAATTGCCTCAGTAAACGGGTACTTAAAATACAAACCTCATACCGGACAATACCATTTGGTTATTAATAAAGGCAAAAAGACTGAAAAAGTTTCTTGTACCCCATTACCTGAAATATTAACAGAAAGAATTGTCGAATCTTACGAGGAAAACTCTGATTATATGCCTATTTTATTGGCTTGGAGACGGTTTTTAGCAAAACATGCGCATAATAAAGAAAATTGCGAGTTATTTGCAAACTACCTTACTGCGATGTTTGTAAATAAAGAACATAAAAAGCAGTTTATTGAAGAACATGGGTATACAGAAAAACAAGCTACATTATCCAGTACTTATAACGACATTGCTATTACTAATTATGGTATTTTAGCTACTTATAAGGTAGTTGATGTAGTAAAAAAGATTTGGGAATTAAGCAAAGATAAAGAAGGCAATGAAATTAAAAAACAGATAGATGCTTTTCCTGTTACTAAGGTTATTGATAAAGTTACAGGAAAAGTTACAAAAACTTTAAATAATCCTGCATACCTTGAAGAAATCACATTTACGCCTGCTATTCATAAGAACGGGGATGAATTTACATGTGGAAGTGAATTAGGTTATAAATATAAGATTGGACAAGAACATATACTTCCAGAAAATGCTGAACGTAATTATGATAATACGTTTGGTGGTGGTGGTTTGTATTTTGGTGGACAAGCATATATCGAAGGATATAGCAAACCACAAACTGAAATATTAACTTGTTTTGTTGACCCTTACGATATTATCAGTTTTCAAAGTGATGGTTTAGCTTTTAGAGCTGACCGATGTTTCATAAACGGGACTATGATGGAAGGGGAATTAGAAGGTATGTATTTTATCTCTGACTATGCTAAAGAAAGTGACAGTCGCATTACGACACAATTTAAGAAGTTACTTGAAAAGGAGTCAGAAATACTTAAAAAAAGTAAAAAAGAAATAGATGAAAGTACATGCTTACTAAAAGATATTATAGATGGCAAATAGAAATAGAAACGCAGGTAATGCGTATGAAAGAGAAATAGTGACAAGGTTTAATAATGTCAAGTACTTAGATACGAAAGGGGACTCCGTGCCCCTTTTTCCTATTCTTGGCACTACTAGAGACCTTAGTAGGTCTATGGATGCTATGAAAATCGACATAGCTACTGTGAATCCTAAAGAATACAAAGAATTTGGTTTAACTATTCAAGCTAAAACTAAAACTACTTCACCTTCTTACCCTAAATTGTTAAGTATAATGAAACCCGGGTTGGAGGCATATGGTGGAATTCCTATAATATATCATTTACAGACTAGACGTGTCCAAAAGACACCCGGGACACAGCCACGTTTTATGAGATATGGGGAATATGTTATTCTTAATGCTACTGACTTTGAGCGAATTTATATTGATTTAAAAAGGTATAAAAAGGCCTATGAAGAGGTAATGACTTATTTTGACTCTTTAGGGGATGAATCCCAGAAAGATTTAGGGAAGTTTTTAACTAATCTTAATTTATAAATATGAAAAGACTTACAATAATAGACTTAGACAGTATTGTCTATATATATGCATATGCTTATAAAGATGAAGAAGATACTTTAAATAACATAGTATCTATAAAAAAAGAAACTCATGAGTTTATAACAAAAATACTAAACAATACAGAAGCGGAATGTTATGTGGGGTTTTATCAGAAAGAAAAGCATCATAACTTCCGTAAGGAATTTTACCCTAAATACAAAAGTAACAGGCCGCCTACACCAGAATACATCAAACGTTGGCGTTCAAAGATACATGATGCATTCGATAGTTACCCGGGTATGGTAGGTTTAGAAGTAATTGAATCTGACGATGCTTTATCTATTTATAAGTATAAATATAGTTCAGAGTATGAAATAACATTTGCTGGAATTGATAAAGATTTAAAAGCTATCCCTGGTAGACATTACCATTATAAAAGGACAGACTTTAAAGACATTGATAAAGAAGCTGCTAATTATTTCTTTAAGTGTCAAGTACTATCTGGGGATAGCGGGGATAACGTTACAGGGGTTCCAGGAGTAGGTAAAGTAGGGGCGGCTAAGTATGTTGATGAATATAATAGTGTATTTAAAGCATTTAAAGCAGCATGTAAAAAAAGGAAGATACCAGATTGGATACGAAATTGTTATGTTAATTACCATCTTATTAGATTACTTCACAATATTGAAGAGTTAAGCCAATTTACAACCAAAAAAGAAGTTGATATTTTTGGGAAAATTGATTGCTATGACTATAAACAAGAAAGTTATGTAGAATTAAAAGAGTGGTAATTTTTAAAATTAATAAGTATGAAAAGTAGATTTTTACCTTATACTGATGAGGACTCTATTTTAAATTATTATGCTTTACCTTTAGTTGGTGTAAGTAAAGCGGCTTTTGGGGATAATTTCATTACTACTAAAATTAATCTGGCAGGTACGGCTATATTTGTACAAGTAAAAGAGGATATTTATCCAGATACTGTATATAGTAACAAGATAATTAGCAGTAATTTATTGTTTCTTCATTATACAGTACCTGATAAGTTCTTGGTTGACATTTCTTTTATTTTAAAGGGAAAGTATAGTCAAATATCTTCTGAAGCAAAGCAAACTATTTCTACTAAATCAGGGTTATTCTTTAATACAATAGATAGTGATGGGCATAAATGGACATCGAAACTAGTATTTGCTTTACATAAAGATGTAGAATTACGTAATTATATGTTTGATGCTCTTAAAGGTAGTATCAAACATAATGATAAGTTACTGAAAGCTTTATGTGCTGGGGAGTTAACTGAAAAGGTAGATGCTTCCGATTTTATTGAAAATATATAAGGTGATTAGTTGTTGTTAGGGATGGGACTTACAGTCTTGTCCCTTTTTAAGATAGAAATGAATAAAAAGTTAGTGTTGAATGATATTTAAAACAAAAAATATGAAAGTAATTAAAGACGCAGTAGTAAAACATGTGGTAAGTGAACCAGGGGATTATACAAGATACGATTACCATGTAACACAATTCGGGGATGAGTTTATGTTTATGCCTTATGAATCTACTTTTAAATTCCCGCAAAAGATAGATTACTGGGAAGTAAAAGATGTAGAAACTATAGAAGACGTACTTGCTTGTACTATAAGTGAACAGTATGATACGGATAAAACAGGAATAAGTCCTTATACTTTACTAGAATGTATACGAACTATTAAAGAACTTGTAAATGAGCATAATACTTAAAACTATAAAAAAAAGTAAAATAAATGAAAAATCTTAAAGAATTCAAAGAACTTATTGAAACATACAGAAATATTACTATACAAGACATAAGTAATTCTGTTAACTATAAAGAGGAAAAAGCTTGGTCTCCGGAATTAGTAATGGAAGATTTAACAGGTTTCGGTACAGATAGATGTTCTTTATGTAAAGCTATAGAAAACCCTACGATGAAACTAAAGTACCCCCCTCATAAATGTGTGTTGTGTACATGGGTATCTATAACAGGTCATATATGCTTTGAGGGACCTAACCACGCTACTTACACATCCTTTACGGATTTAGAAGTACATTCAGAGGAACATTTAGTAGAAGTTTGTAAAACTCGTGCAGAATATATGAACTCTATATTAATTCCAAACGATTTAGAATGAAATAGTATTAAAAATTAAACTATAAAATATTATGAAATTAGTAATTAAGGGAGCATATTATTACAATAGAAAATTTAATATGATCTTAGTACCACATTTTACTGGAGAATACGTAACTGTTGATTGTTATAAATTTATCCTAATGGATGAACTTAAAAATATGTATGATGAAAATTATATTGAAGGTGTAAAGTATTCTCCTATTGAATTTGAAGGAAAAGATTATTATGCTGCTGAATTTGGGCCTTGTCATATTAAAGATTGGGAATTGTTATCAGATTTATCGGAACTTTCATTTATGGAAGAAGATTATGATTGGGCTGGATGAAAAAGAAAAGCTAAGCCCGGAAAATGTAGGATTAGTATATGAAACAAGAAATAAAAAAAAGAGATGGCTAAAATTGAAATAACAATACCAGACGGAGTAAGTAATGAATGGAGTGTGCAAAGCTTCACGGTTAAACCAGATAATTTTTCTCAAAGAATATCTCTTATGAAAACAGGGCGTAGTGTACCTGCTGGAAATTACAAAAGATTAATGAGAAATGGTACATGCGTAATGAGTAACACTTCCGATGAAATAGAAGACTTTTCCAGATTTGTTAGAATTGCTGAGGGTAAAGTACTTATTAATGGTTTAGGTTTAGGCGTTGTTTTAAAAGCATTATTAAATAAAAATGAAGTTACGGAAATAACTGTAATTGAAAAAAGTAAAGATGTAATAAAGTTAGTCGGTGACTCAATTACAGACAAAAGAGTAACTATTATAAATGCTGATGCTTTTGAATACAATCCCCCAAAAGGAAAGAGATACGATTGTGTTTGGCATGACGTTTGGGATTATATTACTGAGGATAATTTGCCTGAAATGGCAAAACTACATAGGAAATATGGGAGAAGAACCGAATACCAAGAAAGTTGGTGTAAAAGTGCTTGCCAAAAATATAAACGCCAAAGTCAAAGAAGCTAATAGTAAACCATTATTAGGGTTTAAAATTCAAGCGTTTTTCGGTATCGTAAACCGAATTTTTATATTTGCATTACAGTTATACCTTGAATAGTTCAAGGCATGTTACACTAAATAATTAAAAATGAAATGGTTAAGTGTGGTTTTTTTATTGGCATTTAGTTTTTATGCATCTGCTCCAGTATGTATAAAGTCTAAGAATAGTCTAAAAACATTAAATGAATTAAAGTTTGAGAGACAACAAAAACTTATCAAAGCCGCGGATAGTGCGGCTTTTGTTATTTTAAATAAGTATAAAAGAAAGAAAACAGATACTCAACATATGGTCTTTGTAATGAAAGTTATGGAAGTAGCAGATAGTTTAGACATACATTTTTCTTGGCTTGTATGTATTATGAAATATGAATCAGGTATAAACCCTAAAGCTGTAAATAGTATAGGGGCTACTGGTTTAATTCAATTCTTACCTGGAACCGCCCGTGGACTTGGAACTACTACTTACCAGTTACGTCAAATGACTGCTATACAACAATTATACTATGTTTATAAATTTTATAAGTATGCTAAAGGTAAGTTAAATAAAATGACAGACTTATATTTATACGCTTTTTTCCCAATAGCTGTATTTCAAGGTTGGGAGAATTATCGGACAATAAAATACGGTAAACTTTCTGCTTCTATAATAGCTAAACAAAATCGAGGTTTAGATTTAAATAGAGATGGAAAGATAACTGTAAAGGAAGTACGTATACAAGCTTTAAAGAATATTCCTAAAGAAATATTGCTTATAAGTAATAAATAAATAAAGGAACTTAAATAAACAGTTATGAAGGCGACATTAAAAAAGTTAAAAACTATTGAAGCTTCTTTGGAAAAAAGGATAAACCCAAAATTAGAAATTTTCAATAAAAGAAGTGATGCGTGGCAAGAATCAAAAGAGGGTGAAGCCTACGAAAATAGGATAGCTGAAAAACAATTAGCTCAATGGGAAGTTTCTGAAGCAATATCGAAATTAACCATAATGATTGAAAGGTTTGAAAAACTAGGACACTTAAGAAAAAGAAAAGATGTCTCTACCGGGAAAAAAATATTAGGGAGTTTAATACCAGGTTTAAGGACTATGTATACTAATAAAAGTTGGTAAATTAGGAATTTCAAGAACAAAAAAATGACAAATAATAATAACTTAAAAAGTAACATTATGAAACGTATTGAGAAATTTAAAGAAGAAGTTAAAGAATTTAGAGTAAATTCTAATTTTAAGGATTTAACAGATTCGGTTTATATATCGGATTTAGAAGTACAGATAAAGGCAGCAGAGAAGTGTTTGTCTTTATTGCCATTGCCTGATGAAATTGCAGGAATTAAAATTGCAAAGTTATATACTTTCGATAATCCTGGAATAAGAATTGAGGTTACATCTAATAAGATTTACTTAAGTACAAATCTAGACTACTTTCCAACATTGAAAAGGAGGGTAAAATTATTAACAATTGAAACTGATAGACCTGTTAAAACAGAGAAGCTTTATAATTTTCAAAAAAGTAGATTTTATTACGACAGCAATAATTATGAACAATTACTTCTTGATTCTTTGAATGAAGTCATGGAAGATACAAAAAAAAGACTTGACTTTCTGAATGAGGAAATTTAGTTTGTCAGGGTAATGAAAGCAATTCACAATCGGCAGCCTATTTATCAAATCACAATTTTTTTAAAAATGTAATTTTAAAACTCAAATATATATTATGCGTACTACAAATCAAATTCTTGAAGTGACAATTATGCAAAAAAATAGTGCAAAAATGATTTTTGTTGATATTGTTACAGAAAATTTTTATGTCTCATTTGAATTAATGTCAGCAAAAGGCGAATTGCTTGCAACGGAAGACAGTGTAACAATTATGCTAGATACATATTTAAAAATAAATAACGCTCAAATTCTCAAATTACAAATTTGCTAAAATACAATTATGTTAAACAGGGGTGCAATATATCCTTTAATTGCCGAAAAAAAGGCTTATAAATTTTAGCCATTATTTATAAATGCACAGGATATTATTTCTTGTGCATTTTTCATTTAAACTAAACGAATATGAAAATAAATATTAATGTACTTTCACTTTCAGAAAGAAAGTTCTTAACCAATATACTGCAACAAATAGCAAGAATAACAGACATTAAAGTAACGCTGTTGCAAAGTACTTCCAGAAAAGCAGATATATGTATAGCTAGAGGATTATATTGTTTTACAGCTAAATTGTATGCACCTAAGATGTCTTTTGCTAAAATAGGGACTGTAATATACCGAGACCATGCTACAGTACGTAGAAGTATCCTAACCTTAAAACATGATTATAAATATAAATATAAACCCGTTATAAAAGCAATGGGTTTACTTAAATATACACTTGAAAAACAAATAATCTATACTTTGGTATTTGTAGCCCCTGTTCTTACGGAATTAATTAAGGCTAAAAAAAAAATACAAATTGAAGTAGTTTTAGAGGAATACTTAACAACTAAAATTTAATCTATGAAACAAACAGGTATAGTAAGAGAATATAAAGGGCAAGGATGGGCTAGTTCTGAACTTATAGCAGAACATTTTGAGAAACGACATGATATAGTTATAAGAGCTATTAAGTCTCTTAAATGCAGCGAAGAATTCCGAAAACGCAATTATGCGGAACGCTTGATTACTAAACAGTTACAAGTAGGAAATACACAAAAAAAATTCTATATGTTAACAGAGAATGGTTTTACTTTTTTAGTTATGGGATTTACTGGTGAAAAATCTGCTGTGTTTAAAGAAAAATACATAGAAGCTTTTAATCAGATGAGGGATTATCTTAATAAACCACAATTACCTAAAGATTTTCCAACAGCTTTAAGAGCTTATGCTACAGAAATGGAAAAGCACCAAGAAACTCAAAAAAAATTGATACAGGCAGAACCCCATATTTTATTTTCTAAAACTGTACAAGCTACGGACAAAACTATTGATATGAAAAAAGTAGCTGGTATAATCGGAATAAAAAATTTTGGGCGTAATAAATTATTTTCATTCTTACGTATTGAGAAAATTTTAATGAGGGATAATATTCCTTATAGAACTTATATTAATCGAAACTATTTTGAAATACGAGAAATTCTTATGAAAACTAAGAATGGGGATCAACTGTTTACACAAACTCTTGTAACTCAAGAGGGTTTAGCTTATATTATTAAGAAATTAAAACAATTTAACATTATAAAAACTTCAGATTAGAATACGAGAATAAAATAATTTTTATACTTTTACATTTTATTAATTTAAATAATTAAAAATGGGACTTAAAGACATTAAAAACGAAAAAATTGACATTGTTAAACAATCAGCGGAAATAAGCTCTATGTGTCGTGCGGCAGGTATGAATATCACAGTACCTAACATGGCTATTATTGTACAGTTATTTGAACTATATGCCAATAAAGGAACAGGGGCTTCTTTTGATGACATACAAAATATTATTAAGGGTGTATACCAAGACCCTAGATTTCAACCCCCGCAACAAAAGCAATAAGTCGGATATTGGAAGGGTTAAAAGCCCTTCTATTACAGAGAAAAGCAGGACGAATAACCGTTTTTGCTTTTTTCTTAATAATTTCTAATATTTTCCATTAAATCACGTTCAATAATTAATCTTCTTAATAACGGAAATTCTCTACTTAATGTTATAAGTATTTTATTATCCCCATCTTTATTGTCCATATCCTCACCAGCAGCCGCATCACTCATATATTGAAATATTCTTGCCATACTTCTAAGATACCTAGCTACAGCTATTGGATTAGTTGCCATATCATAGTATGCATTAACATCAAAAAATGTCCTTACTTCTCTTGACAATCTATTAAGAGTGTTAACAATATAAGTAGACCCTACACCACCACATTTGCTTTCTGAATCATCACATAAAAGAGATTTAGCAAGTAAA
>JAVVLW010000018.1:1975518-2008304 GCA_034401795.1 Chaetoderma sp. LZ-2023a
CACGACACGACGATGTTTGCTTTGTAAGGCAATGTGCAGACCCCCGAATACCAGCGAAAGCCCCATCAGCCAGCTTCCCCAGCCAAAAACCTGTCGCAATAGCTGGCTCCAGTTAGCTCCCAGTTTTGCCCAGGGGCAAGCTAGTCAGGGTCACTAGCGTAAAAGCTCCAGAATGACAAGCAGAACGCCGACAATCTCACTGCTGCCAGGGTTTCGCCATTTCAACCAGCCATTCATCCAGCGTCCTTTGCCGGGGAGCCGGCTTTTTGCTCCTGGATGGCGAGCGCGTGCTAGTGCTGCGCCGGCCGGTGCGGGACTTGCTTCGGCTGCTAGTTGTGCGTTTGCCCGTGCGCGAACTGCTACGCTTGCTGGCGCGTCGACTGCTGCTGCGAGTACTTTCTTCTTGTCATCGAATTCTTTGTCACTTGTTGCAAGTTCAAGCGTGCCTAGCTTGACTTCCTGTTCCATGTCGGCGATTGCTTGGGCTACGGCTTCAATGGCCAACCGTTGTTTGCGGTATAGGTCAGACTCGCTCATTGCAACCGCCGGGCTATGTCGCGGACCTTGTACCGTTTTTGGAATTTGAGTTCCAGGATGTTGTACAATATCCATTCTCCGGTGGTTAAACTGCGCTGACCTTCCGGCCGCAAGCTTTCAATGGCTTCCATCAACACCGCACGCATCGCATTGATGGTGCTGCCTTTATTGCTGCTGGGTTACCTGCTGGACGATCTTTAAGCGCAATAGCGGACTTTGGGTCAGTTTGGGACCACCCCAATAATGGCTCAAGGCGTCGCGAACCAGGTTGGTGAATTCGTCCCTGCTGGTTAGATCCACCGTTTCCCCCGGCGCCTCTTGGCCTGTGATCCCTGCGTTTCTGCTGGGTAGCGGTCACCCGTTGCAGCAATCCTTCCATGGCAGCCAAAGACATCCTGTTTGCCAATAATCGATCTTCCAATGCGACCGCCTTGCCTTTTTTTTAGCAAGCTGGGCCAGTGGTTCACTGTCCAGTTCTTCGATCTCGCCCATGGGTTCGGAGGCGTCCAAAGGTTTCTGTACCCCCAGAATACCCAAGGCGTTTTCGTTGTTTCTGTCGTACAGGGATACGATCCAGTATCCGTTCCAGGTAAACCATTTGCCACGTTCCGCCAAGCTGGATAGTTTTAGGTCTAGTTGTAGGCTGGCAGTTCATTATAGGAGGCATCGCCATTTGAGAGAGCTAATTCGCCCATGATCAGTTCGACTTGGGGCGTACATCGGCCGTGAGCGAGGCGACAAAAGCGGTTTCTACTTGCAATAGCTCGCAAAACCCCAGCCAGGATGCTCTCCAGGTATTGCCGAAAGTCGGTGGGGGTAACCACCCGATCGCGTAAGGCCTGGATCTGGACCACCTCGCTGCGTTCGCTAAAGTAAAACCAGCGCTCCAAGGCTGGTTTGATGAGCAGAATGATCCACTGAAAGATGACGATGCCGGCTACTACCACAAAGGGGGTAGCTTGGCGGCCGGCAAACCCAAGAAGCGGCCGGTACGGTCCACCACAACCAGCAGCACCAAGACACCGATGGCTACCATGGGACCACGGGCCAGAAATTTGATCAAGCGAAGTCGGATCACCCGGTCCGGTTCGTTGGCCCCAAAGTAGACCACGGCATAGGTCATGAAAAAGATGGTGATGCCCACCACTGTGTTCCCCACAATCTGCACCAGCCAAAAACAATACTGAAGGAAATACCGTGCTTTGGCCGGTGATAATCAGATAAGAAAAACGCTGATGGCTGGACCGCCGGCCGAGGCAATAAGATAGCTGATCCGGTTGCGCATGGTGACGGTGCGGGACTGGCGGCGGGCTTGAATTTGCCAGATAGCTCCAGGGACAATCAGGCCACCGGAGAATAGCATGAATAAAAGGAAAAACGATCCGGCCTTTAATTGGGGAGCGGCCAGGTTGATCACCTCTCCCCGAACAATATACTCGGTAAAGGTGGCCAAGCTAATGTGACGGCGCTGGATGCATAAGCCAGCCACACAATGAAACGCCGTTGTCGGGACGCGCCCCGCCCTAATTCTAATAGCGCGTCGGACAGGTGGAGGTAAGCGCTGGGAACAAAGGTATTCCAATCCACTCGGCTCGAAGCCAGCGTTCCATCTCGGCCGCGGAACTGACCTGCGTGAGCAATAAATCGCCAAAAAAGGCAATTACCGTAAAGCCTAACAATAAATTGGAGGCGCGTGCTACCCGGCTGCGAATATTGGCCCCGATCCCGTACAGCAGCACCGACGAAATGAGGATGACGATGGCAGCCTCTAGGATCGTGTTTGTCAGCCGGAGTAGACCAATTACATTCATGCTATGTTTAAGAACTTGTAGGTCAAGCCAGTTTAAACATGAAAAAACAGGGCAATGTCTCGGTTGGGATAATAATACTCGTTAAAGCCGCAAAAGTGAAAGCCATGCTTTTGACAAAAGTGGATGGCTGGGTAATTCTTGCTTTGCATTTCCACGGTAAGCTGGTTCAGACCTCGCTCTGTTGGCCCACTGCATAGCCTGGTGCAATAGCAAAGCGCCAATCCCTTTTCGGCGGAACGGCCGCCCCACAACCAGATCTCGTATCCAGACCTTTTTCTCGGCCGAGCGCTCTAGCAGTCCAACATATCCGTGAATATAGCCGTCCTCTTCGGCTACCAGAAAGCTATCCCATTGCCGCCAATCGTTCCATAGCTCGTTGGGGTCACGGGGGATAGAGCACGCGCATGGCGCGAGGGAGGCGGACTGAATGGAAACTGATAAAAATCGCATTGTTTTCCTCGCGGCGGTTCATTTGCCAAACGCGAGTGGTAGTCGTGTGGTGGTCCAGGGTAACACACTGTTTCAGATCGGCCGGTACAGCCGAACGAGCTTTCATATGACACTCAATGATTTACTTGCTGGTGAGTTGATTCTACATTCCCACAGTGGGTGGCAAACGAAAAGGCGCCGCCGCGACCGCCTCACTCCCCGTTTTGAAATGAGTTTTAGCACTTGTCCGTTAATAAATGGGCTTTTGGGCGCAATTCAGACGCAGAACGGTCGCAAAAACACTAACTTGTTTTTGGTCAAGTACTTAGGGTAAAGTGATGTTAGGCTGATATAGCAGGTAGCTGCCTCGTTACTGGTGTTATCCACCACAACCATGCGGATGGAATAACCACCAGGCGTCCAGCCGCCAAAGTTTACCGTACCCAGAAAGCCATTGATACCGGGTTGCCCACCTCGTTACCAAGATGGATGCCCAAACACCGTTGGTTTCCGGACCATACGCTTCTAGCTTGTAAAACATGAACTCTTTGGCATTAGCCGAGCCGGAAAAGGTGACCTCCCCTCCTAACCGTGCTACCCTCGGCCGGACCGGTGAAAAAGCAGACAGAGCCAGGTATTACCAGGGGGAACTGGGGCAGGTGTTGGGGTTTCCTCTGCGGATTCTCCCTGGTCAGCGGCGGCCGGCGCGGGCAGCGCCGGGTCAGGCGTTTCTGCGGTGTCGGTGGCCAGGGTTGCCGTAAGAGTTGCCGTGGCTATGGGGGTGTTGTTGGTAAAGGTGGGTGGCGGTGTTGCAAAAAAGTCCGGTGTGACGGTAGAGTGGGGTAGAGTTTCGGCCGGGAGATTTGGTTCTAAATAGGCTGATATAAAGGCGATAACGACGGCGAACAGCCCGATCAATAACATTAGCCTCAAGGCGCTTTGCCGACGAGTGGCGGCTACTTCTAGCTCTAATCCAAAAAGAGCTTGCCGGGAACTCTGGCGTGCCCGAATAAACACCAGGAAAAGGACAGCAATCCCGCGATACAGACAAAGTAGAACCAAAAAGCATTATTGGCTATGAATCTGACGATGGCGGTCATAAGTGGGGTACCCGAAAATTATTAGACATTAATTGGAAACAATCAGAGGTGTTGACCATATTTTGTATGCTAATGGTTATTTCCAATAAACCCTATTAGGTTGGGGGCAGGTTTTTCAATATTCCTCGGAGCAATGCTAGCAACCTGGGCGCAAGAACCTGGCCGGCCTCCAAGACCTCCTGGTGAGTTGTTTTGGTCGACGAGTCCACTTCCATTTTGGCCGCGTTACTAATGCCGATATGCCCAGTACTCGCATATTCCCGTGCCGGGCCACGGTGGCCTCTGGAACGGTAGACATGCCCACCGCATCGGCCCCCATCAGACGCAAGAAACGTAGATCGGCCGAGTCTCAAAGGATGGCCCTGCCAAGGCGATGTAAACGCCCTCTTTGAGTGGGATTCTCGCTTCCCTGGCTATCTTTCGGGCGATGGTGTGCAAATCTGGATCGTAAACCTGACTCATATCTGGGAAGCGTGGGCCCAAGCTCTCATCGTTTGGCCCCCTCAGCGGATTGGCTCCCGCCATCCCAATAAGATTGATGTGATCTGTAATTAACATCAGGTCCCCCGGCCGCCAAATCTCGTCTCAAACCACCGGCCGCGTTGGTCAGGATCAAGGTCTCGATGTCCATCAGTTGCATCACCCGGATGGGCAAGGTGACTTGACTCATGGGATAGCCTTCATAAAAGTGGGAGCGGCCGCGCAGGACCATGACCGTATGACCTTCTAACTTGCCGATCACTAATTCGCCTGAATGCCCCTCAACTGTGGAAGGAGGCCAGTGGGTACGTTGGCGGTTTGATGCGGTCAGCATCCTGGATTTCGTTGGCCAATTCCCCCAGCCCGGATCCCAAGACAAGGCCCAATTTGGGTGGTGTTTGGTGTGACTTTTTACAAAGGTTGTTGCTTCTTCAAAGTGCGGCCGTGAGTAAATTGTCGGCATCGTCCCTCCTGTAGGTGGAGTGAGTTATTAAGTTAGGTTCCCCGCAGTTGGATTAGGCTTCCTCTTGTTGGGCAGCCATTTGAGCATAAATATGTGTCGTGGAAACGTTGGCGTGTCCTAGCAGGCGCTGGACCTCGTGCAGTTCTGCTCCTTGGGTGAGTTTGTGGGCAGCAACGAGTGGCGCAGGGTATGTGGGGTTACTCATCTTGCAACCCGGCTTGCTTGGCATAAACTTTGATGATGAGCCACAGGCCCTGGCGAGTCAAGCGCTCGCCGCGATGATTCAAAAAGAGGGCCGTTTCATCCGAGTTTTTGAGTAAATTGGGCCGGCCGAGTCCAAATAGCCTGAAAGAGCTTGTGGGCGTCGTCGGTCAAGGCAGGCGGCGCGGTCTATTTCCCTGACTCTCGCAGTGTACTTTTCCAGATTGGAGGTCCACATCACCGGTCGATAGCGAACCACTTCGGTCACGCGCATACCAGTGGCATACAGCAATTGAGCAACGCTCGGTCGCGCAACGATTTGGCCGTGCCGTCTTTGGAAGGGGCAGTCAACAACTGATCTACTTGCTTGAGAGAAGGCTTTTGGAAGCCGTTTCTTGACGCGCGGGGACTCAATTTCCAGGGTGGGATCAGAGCTTACGATATTCTTATCCGTAGAAAATGAAAGAAGATTTTAACGCTGCAACCTTGCGCGCTACCGTCGATGAGGCATATTGCTGGCTTTTGAGTTCTTGCACATAAGCATGCACTAACTCTTGCTTTGCCTCGCTCCACTTGACAATAGGCGGGGACTGCTTATGTGTAAAGGAAATTAGCTGGCTTAGGTCGTTTTTGTAAGCGGCGATGGTGTTATCCGAATATCCTTGTTCTTTTAAAAGGAAATCCAGAAAGGTAGTTAATGCTGCCTCCATTACTAACTCCTTGCACCCGCAACTGTCTAACTTCAACTAACATAATGTCATTATAGCACAACTTTTCATAAACTCAAGCTTTTTTCTGATTATGGTCAATATCGGTTGGTACTCTGCCAGCATCGCCGAATCTTTGCCCTTTCTTGGTTCTGGGGTGATTTTGCCGGCCGCACGCCCCTCTACTTGCTGGGGGTAAGGGCCGAGTAGTTACAACTGTTATTCGCCACCAAGCGAAAACCCCTCAACACTTGGCGGGCATCCTCAATGGTCACAAAAGCAGTAGCATCTATCTCATTGACCAGTCGGACAATGGCGGCCGCCTTTTTGCGGAGTACCATGACGTTTACGAGGTTCAATGGGCCAGATTGGCCTTCGGCTTGAGTTTGGTGGCCCCAAAACCTGCCCGGCGGATGTGGTCAGCAATCTCAGCTCCTTTGGTCAAAGAGATGATGGTCAATTGAGAATGACCTAGCGCGATTTTATCTTCGATCCACATGCCCCAGCAATGTTCCGGAGGCAAAACCGCCGCTGTAGCCGATAACGCTCAAGACAGAATCGAGGTTGGCGATGACCCGGCTAATGGCCAAAACCCAAATGGTGACCTCAACAAAGCCGATTAGCGCCGCCCACTTGCGTTGGCCGCGCATAATCATGGTGGTCCCTCACGGTTCCCATAGATACATCCGTAAGGCGTAAAGCAAAGATCAATAGTGCATTGCCCAGTGTTGTCCAAATCATGGTTTGTTCCTCTGAATCACGAACTTTACCTGGCGGCCGGGGCGTGCTCTTTCAGCGCCTGATCCAAAACCCGGAAGCAGAGTGCGCAGGATTTCTCGCGCCAAGCTGGTGTCCAGCGTGCCACTCTTGCGGCCGGTGCTTGGCTAGAACCGGTGGAGTAGTTCCGGGGTGGATATTGGGATTGAGTTCCTGTCCCATGGCCCAAAGCAGTTTGCTGCCTAATTCCCAGCGATCTACTCGTTGAGCGCCGGCCACATGTAGCACCGCCTTGAAAAGGGTGTTGCGCCAACTCTAGCAAGCAGGCCGCCAAACTTTTGACCCATATGGGAGAGCGGAACTCATCGGTGAACAGGGTGGTCTCTTGGCTGCTTCTGTTGGCCTCCAAAAGCCAGTTGCTGGTGTGGCAATCACCGGTGAATCCATAAATCAGTGAGGTGCGTACTATCACCGCATTGGCCCCACTGGCGGCCACGATTTCTTCGGCCGCGGCCTTGGCCCGGCCGTAGGGCGTGCACCGGATTGGGCGGATCGGACTCGGTGTAGGGGCTTGTGTTCCGTCAAAGATCACGTCAGTGGAAATGTGGACTAGTCGTGCATGGTGCGCTGCGGCCGCTTGGGTGATGTGGCGCGTCCCTGTGATGATCAGTTGCTCCATGTCCAACGGCCGGTTGGAACCAGCGGTATGTATGATGGCCTGCGGCTGGTGTTCTGCCAGGCAGCGTTGAACTGCCTTTGCGTCACACAAATCAAGTTGCACAGGCGACGCGCCCGGGGGACAAGCTGAGGATTGTTCCAATAGCTTGCTACTATCCGCCAGTCGGAGCGGCTTGGAGTACCACTTTTCGTCCCAGACTGCTGCTTCCCCCTGTGACCAGCCAGGGTGGGCTTCATCCCTCGTTTTCTGCCCGATCCAAGGCGTGGCGGGCGGCCGCTTGCAGCGGCCGTTTGTTTGCTGCGGCGGTTCCTTCACCATAACTCTCACCGTTCACCAGCACCTGAACGGTGAATCGCTTGTCGTGATCCGGTCCCGCCGATCCCTTTGTCTTGTAGTGCTGGGGTGAATCCCAAAACAGCCTGGCTCCACTCCTGGAACTTGGATTTGGCATCGCGGGTCCCAACTCTCGGGCTAGAATGGCATCGGCCGCTGGGGCAAAGTGTGGTTCGACCATCTTTCGCACCGCCTCTATGCCTTGATCCAAAAAGATCGCGCCCATCAAGGCTTCTAGCGCAGCACAGAGGTTGGCCTTCCGTTGCGGCCGCCGTGCTCCTCTTCACCTTTGCCTAGCCAGAGTACGTCCCCTACGCCCAGGTATGAGGATAGCCGGGCCAGGGTCTCGGTGCGAACCAGCGCCGCCCGCATGCTGGTCATCCGCCCCTCGGTCATTTCCGGATAGCGGTGGTACAGCATCACGGTGGTGATCAGGTCTAGGACCGTATCACCCAAGAACTCTAAAACGTTCGTTGTCCTCCAACGCATCATTGGACTTTCGTTCAGATAGGAGCGGTGGGTGAGGGCGCGCTGCAAGAGCGCCAGGTCATTAAAGTGGATTCCCAGCCCTTTTTGAAACTGTTCGAGTGTAGTCATAGGCCAAAACACCAATGGCGGAGAGGTGAAAAGATCAATCTCGATTGATCGCTTCACCCATCAGCCAATCGTAGAAAACTTGACAACTTGTACTTGTTAAAAAATAACTGGGTACTCTTGGGGCCGTTCAGCGCCTGATTCACCATTTACAAATACTTGTTTTCAACAAGTGCTATAGTACTTGGGTTTTTTCAAGTGCAAAACGGGAAATTGTTTCTTAACAAGTGCTTGATGAGAAACAAGTACCTAGCCGCCAAAGCGGACCTCTGAACAAGCCTTGGATATCTTTCCAGGCGGTATCCACCACATTGACGGTGGAAGCTGGATCATCTACCCAGCGAACGGGCACCTGGTGAATTGCATAACCGGCCGCGCGGGCGCGCAGTAATAACTCGGAGTCAAAGAACCACGCATTAACCACAATTTGTGGCACCAATTCCTGGACGGCCTGGCGAGAGACCGCCTTGAAACCGCATTGGGCGTCCACAAACTTGCGGCCGGGGAACATGAATGCAATCATGACATTGTACATGCGCGAGGTAAATTCACGGAGCGGGGTGCGATTAATCACCTCCGAACCTCGCATCAACCTTGAACCGGTGGCTACGTGCTTGTTTCCCTCCATCAAGGGTTCAACCAAAGGGTTCAAGTGCTTGAGATCGGTGGAGAGGTCAACGTCCATATAACAGACCACATCGGCCGGGCTGTCTGTCCAGGCTTTGCGCAGCGCCCGGCCCGCGTCCTTTTTGCGGCAACCTTAGGTATGCACTCGCTCCCAGCGCTCCGCCAATTCTTGGCCAATTTCTGGGGTGCGATCAATGGAGGCATTGTCCGCAATGGTGATGCGCCAATCATAGGGATTATGTTCCAATAGAAAATCCCTTAGGCGGGTGATGCTGGGTTCCAGATCAACTTCTTCGTTGTAAACAGGGATAATTAGATCCAGAGATTTGCTTGAGGATGACATACACGTTTCCCATATTTGTTGAAATTCATCGGCACGGATTATAACATAGTCCCTTTTCTGAACAACTGGTGCATGGGGTTCTCAGCAATTCCAAATTTGGCCCAATACTTGTATTTGTATGACTCGAGCGGGACTGGATTCGACATCTTTTGTGCCCCTGGGCTCCAAATGGAGCGGCGGAATGTCGCCTAATTTTTCATATTTGGAATTGCTGTGGGGTTCTGTGTCTGGAATAGACCATCGTGCCTGGTGTGATATAATCGGTCCGACAATTTGCTAGGAGGCATGTCTTTGTTTGGCACACTGCGAAATAGTCTAACTCGAACACGGAAATCGGTATTTGGAAGAATCGTAAGCTTGTTGGGAGCTGGCGAGATTGACGAAGATACTTGGGACGATCTCGAGGCGCTGCTTATCCAGGCCGATGTCGGTGTGGCAACGACCATGACCATTATTGAGCGCTTGCAGCTACGGGTGCGGCAGGATGGAGTCACCCACACCGAGCAACTGACCGAGGTGCTCAAGGATGAATTGCGGGCATTGTTGCCCGATCCCAAGCCTATGGTTATTGAGGACGAGCGTTTGCTGACCGTGGTGTTGATTGTAGGTTCCAACGGCTCGGGCAAGACCACGACCATTGGAAAACTAGCCAAGCGCTACTCGGCGCAAGGGCGTAAGGTGCTGCTCTCGGCCGGAGACACCTTTCGCGCGGCCGCCATTGAGCAGCTCCAAATCTGGGGCGAACGCGCTGGTGTGCCCGTGATTGCCGGCCAACCAGGGGGCGATCCCGGTGCGGTGCTGTACGATTCAATTCGCGCGGCGCGCGCGCGTGGGATGGATTTGATCATTGCCGACACTGCCGGCCGCTTGCACACCAAGTACAATCTCATGAAAGAGTTGCAAAAAGTCCGTGGAGTTGCTGCCAAGAATGTACACGGCGCCCCGCACGAAACCTTACTGGTCTTGGATGCGCCTACGGGCCAGAATGCGCTGGTGCAGGCCAAGCATTTCAAAGACGATGTTGATCTGACCGGGGTGGTGCTCACCAAACTGGATGGCACGGCCAAGGGTGGCATGGTCTTTGCCATTTATCAGGATTTAGGCTTGCCGGTGCGCTTTGTGGGCACGGGTGAAGGGATTAATGATTTGGCTGAATTTGACGCCGATCTGTTTATTGAGGGTCTGTTTGGCGCTTGATGAAAAATGAGTATTGTAAAGGGTGAATCAGGCGCCGAACCGTCACAGGAGCACCGAGTATTATTTAACAAGTACTTGTACTTGTCCACAAACGAGTTCGTGTTTTTGCGGCCATTCTGCGCCTGAATTGCGCCCAAAAGCCCCAAATTATTAACGGACAAGTGCTTTGTATTGGCTAGTCAGTAGAACACGGCAAGCAGATAGGCGGTATACCTGTTCTGGAATGGCCTACAAGCTACTGACTGATAGTTGTGTGAAGGATTGAGGATGGATGAGCTATTGACATACCTGGCCGGGCTGCAAGATCGATTAGGCGAACTACGGAGGCGTCTTTGACCTCCCCGCCAAGGAGCAACGGGTAGCTGAATTGGAGAAACTGGCGGCCGCGCCGGATCTGTGGAACGATCCACAAAGCGCGCGGGGGATGATGCGCCAGCTTTCCGCATTAAAGGAACAAATCGATCAAATGGAAAAACTGGCGACCCGCGTAGCTGATGCGCGCGAGTTGGTCGAGTTGGGGGATGCCGGGCTTTACGATGACTTGACGGCCGAAGCGGCCGATTTGGAGCGTGAGGTGGAGCGTTTAGATTTCCAGTCCATGCTCTCTGGCAAGTACGACTCTGAGGATGCGATCTTGGCCATTCACGCCGGGGCCGGTGGGACTGATTCTCAAGATTGGGCCGAGATGCTCCAGCGCATGTATCTGCGTTGGGCAGAACAGCGCCAGTTCAAAAACGAGGTCCTTTCCTTTACCGAAGGTGAGGAGGCGGGGATCAAGAGCGTGATGATTTCGGTGGCCGGTTCGCTCGCTTATGGATACTTGCAGGCCGAACGTGGCGTTCATCGCTTGGTACGTCTTTCGCCTTTTGATGCTGCCCACCGGCGGCACACCTCCTTTGCTTTGGTAGAGGTCTGGCCGGATGTGGCCGGCAGTATTGACATTGAGATCAAAGAGAATGACTTGCAGATTGACCGCTTCAAGGCGGCCGGGGCCGGTGGGCAACATGTGCAAAAGAACGAAACCGCCATTCGCATCACCCATCAACCCACTGGGATTGTGGTCTCGTGCCAAAACCAGCGCTCCCAGAAACAGAATTTGGAATCGGCCATGAAAGTGCTGCGAGCGCGGCTGTTGGCCATAGAGCAGCAAAAGCAGGACAAAGAGATGGCTGAACTCAAAGGCGGGTACGTGGACGCCAATTTTGGCAACCAAATCCGCTCCTATGTTTTGCATCCATATCAGATGGTAAAGGATCATCGCACTGAATACGAGACGGGGAACACCGCGGCCGTGCTGGATGGCCGTTTAGATGATCTCATGGAGGCCTACCTGCGGTATGCGGCTGGTGGAGTTGCGGCCAAGTAGGGTTAACTATGCCGGTCAAGCGTAGAGTCAGAAGGTCAGCCAGAAGATCAACTAGCCGGGCTTCCCGTTCGAGGCCAGCGCGCCGGCCGGCGCCCAAGTCGGCCGCTCGGCGGTCAAGCAGTCGCAGTTCTCGGACCCGATCCAGACCAACGGTAAAAAAGTCAGTTCGTCGGGCGCCAGCCCCCAAGCGCCGTCCCAGTCGGTCTGCGGCGCGGACCACATCCAGACGGATTACCAGCCGGGCCCAACGACCCAAGGCCCGCGCCCGTGCAGCCCGGCCAGCTCGGTTCCGGCCGCCGGCCCGAATGCGCCGTATGACTGTACCCCAGCGCCGGCCGATCCGCCGTGCAGTGGGCGTGGCAGCCGTCCATGCTGCCCGCACCATGACCTTCCGCGCCGCTCGGCAGACACGCTATTCTAACTTTTACGGTAGTATTGCCATTCCGGCCGTTGGGACTCGGTCCTACGCATCCTGGGATGACGAGATCGCCAATCTCTTTGAGAAAATCGGCAAGTTGCAGGAAGCGGCCATGCTCCCGGCCGTGGGGCAGGACCTGGATGAGATTAACACATTGCTGGCTCGTTTGCCGGCCGATCTGCAGGGACTGCGCCAGCGCAATTACGTTCATCAGTCTCAATTGGAAGGCAAGGTGGCCTCCCTAGGCGAGCGTTGGAATGGGATGTATGAGCGCATCTCCGACGCATTGTTCCAACAGCAGACTGCGCTGGTAGAGGCCGCCAACCGCTTGCTGGACACGGTGGACCGTCTGTACGATCCGGGTGCTGATCGCGGTACGGTGGATACTTGCTGGGCCGGGGTGCGCTCCTTGCAGTCGCGGATCGAGGCGGCCCACAATACCCTCACCGGCATGTACCAAGAACTGGGCGACGAGTTGGAGCAGATTGATGACGCCATTGACCGGCTGGAGTGGATATTGGATCAAATCGAGGCGGCTAAATTCCAACTGCTTCAGGGCGAAGCGCCCTTGCGGGCCGGCAGCGCTCGTTGGGTCCGCCAGGGCGACGATGAGGGTCCGGTAGGCATTCTCTATCTCACCGATCAGCGGATTTTGTTCGAGCAAAAGGAAGAGGTGACCACCGAAAAGTTCCTGTTCATCAAGCTCAAATCGGAAAAGATTCACGAGTTCAAGTTTGATGCGCCGGTAAGTTCAATAGAGGCGGTTACTGTCAGCGGTCAGCGGGGCGGCGGTCTATTGGGCCTGGGCCAGGTTCATACCCTGGAGCTGCGTTTCGACCATACTGCCCCGTTGGATAGTGCGCTGTTTCATCTACTCAAGGACGATCCAACTACCTGGGAGGCGTTGATCGGCCGGGTCAAATCCGGTGAAATGGACAAGGCGCGTACCGGACAGGCGGCCGCCGAGGCCGAGGCGTTGGATCAGGCCATGAGCGAAATCCCTTCCAATTGCTCCAATTGTTCCGCGCCCATTGAAGAGACTATTGTGCGGGGTATGGATAGCATCACCTGCAAATTCTGCGGAACGACGGTCCGCATCTAGGAGCAAAATGACAACTGCGCAAGAAGGTCAATTGGTCTTGCTGGTGGGCAAGGACCGCAAAAAGTTTATCATTCGATTGGTTCGGGGGCAGCGCTTGCAAACCCATCGCGGCATCCTGGCCCACGAGGAGTTGATAGGCCAAGCTATGGGCAGCCAGGTGCAGACTCACTTGGGCTACCGTTATTTTTTACTCAGGCCCTCGATGGATGATCTATTGCGGCATGCCATCAAGCGCAACTCGCAGATCATCTATCCCAAGGATATTGGCTATATTCTCATGAAAATGTCCATCAGGCCTGGGACGGTGGTGGTGGAGGCCGGAACCGGCAGCGGGTCCTTGGCGGCCAGTTTTGCCACGGCCGTGGCTCCTACTGGGCACGTTTATTCTTATGAGGTTCGCCAGGATATGCAAACCTTAGCCAAACGAAATATGGCTCGCTTGGGAATTGAGGATTGCATCACCTTTAGATTGCGGGACATTGAGGATGGCTTTGACGAAACCGAGGTGGAGGCACTCTTTTTAGATGTGCCGGCTCCCTGGCACTATTTGAGGCAGGTTCACGCTGCGCTCCAAGGCGGCGGATTCTTTGGGGCAATCTTGCCCACGACCAATCAAGTGATCCAACTTTTACGAACCTTGGAGACCTGGCCCTTTGCCTTTGTAGAGGTTGAGGAGATTCTCTTACGGGAATACAAGGTAGTACCGGCTCGTTTCCGGCCGATGGATCGGATGATCGGGCATACTGGATATCTCATATTTGCCCGAGCGCTGGATAACAGCGAGTTGGGTGAGGAAGAGTAGAGGAGAGCGAGAGGGGCGATGCGCCCCTCTCATTTAAAGTACGTTTACTCGACGGCTTCTTCTCCAATGACTTCAACGTCCGTTTCCTCTTCAATCTCAGCCTCAACCTCCTCTGGCAACACTTCGACCCTTTGCGCCTCGACGTGTGCGACCAGATCATCTTTGCCAGCCATGAGGGTGACTGAAGCGGGCACCTGCAAATCCTTCACTGTGATCGTTTGACCCACCATGGTGAGCGCTTCACGATCAACCCGGATTGAGTCGATCAAGTCACCCGGTATGACACTCGATGGTTACCTGATTCATATCCTGAATGGTGACCACGCCCCGCGGCCGGCTCTCCAAACAACTCGATGGATACATCGGTGCTTATCGTGTCAGTCATAACCACCTGATACAGGTCTACGTGTTGGACCCGCCGGCTGAGCGTATCGATTTGCACC
The DNA here is from genome assembly GCA_034401795.1 of Chaetoderma sp. LZ-2023a. Taxonomy (NCBI): domain Eukaryota; kingdom Metazoa; phylum Mollusca; class Caudofoveata; order Chaetodermatida; family Chaetodermatidae; genus Chaetoderma; species Chaetoderma sp. LZ-2023a. The sequence goes on from JAVVLW010000018.1 coordinate 1,989,868, forward strand.
TCGCGCACCAAGACTTGGCGTTTTTCACCATCCCCAATTTGCAGTGCGATGAGGCTGCTTTGTCCGGCTCCGACCAAGGTGGTGGTGAGTTTGCGTTCCTCACATTGGATGTTAACGGATTCAATATCACGGCCAAAGAGCACACCGGGCACGTAACCTGCCCTGCGCAGTTGCTTGACTTTTTTCCCCGTTTGGCTTCGGAGTTCTACCTGTAGTTCAAATTTCGACATGGCTTACTTCCTTTCAAAAAACAATGATTTTAGAGACAGCAATAGTCCTAGACCAATGCCTATTCCCAATCCAACAAGTACCGCGCCGCGAGTGTCCACGGCCGTTTGCACGTTTCCGTATACCTCACCGGCCAATAGCAAACCAGTGTGAATCTCGCGGCCGTCAACTCGATTAGCCGCCACCACACCCCCCGTACTGTCCGCACTCAGAGTCACCAGTTCCCCAATAATTACGCCGGCTCCGCTCTGGTGAAGGTCTACGTTCTGTGCTCGGATAGAGAGCGCACCGCTTTGGTTGATGGTGACGGTTTCAGCCTCGATATATTGGGACCCGCCTTTGTAGATCTCCACCTGCTCGCCCCGTACGCTCTGGGCGTTACCCTGGTGAATGGTGATGGTTTCACCGTCCGGGTTGGAAAGGTCACCTTTCTGTTTTTCTGGCTTTGGTTCCATCTCTATCCTTTCTGTCAGCTATCCTAAACCTGTCAACTTTTCGACAAGCTCTTGGTCAAGCAATTGCTCGCGGCGGCAATTATAACAGATGCTTGCCCATTTTTGGTACGCTTTCTTCTCATAGTGAGACAAATTCTACCAAGATGTGTTGGGTTAGCGCCTGGAGCAAGTCGTGTATGGTGAGGTCCTCGACCGTGATCTGGTCGAGGATGGCAAGATCGCTCCACTCGTTGATGCCCAGCCGGCGAAAGTGCTTTACCGTATCTGCATCACCCAGTTCCACCAAAAGGGAGGCCTGACTTTGCCAGTAGGTCACTAGCTCTGGGTCAAGATGGAGGCGGGCAGCGAGAACTGCTGGTTCGCCGGCCTCCAGTTCCACGATGGTCCAGATGCCTTCATCATTCAAATAGGTCGCTGTCTCTGGGTCGATACCGTTGATCTCGGTGAGTGGCAATGACTGGCGGCCGTCCAACTCTAAAAAGCTTCGCAGCCAACCTGTGATCCAGCGGGTGATGGTAACCGGGAATAACCCGGCCAAAAAGGCGAATAGCATGAGCAAATACCGGCTGCCATATCCCTGTCCGCGCAGCGCTTCCGCCACCCACAAGATTTCGATGACCAGCCAGCCCCAGCAGCTTGCCCCCAATAGTCCGGCAACGATTTGGGCTTTTGAGTCCCGAACCAAGATGGCCAAAGGACAATGGTTATCTGGCGTTGAGTGGCGGCGATTAAGGGCGTCCAGTTGGCTGCGCACAAAGTCGGTGTCGGCCTGCTGGGGTGCAGCTTCCAGTGTCAAAGGAAAAAGAGGGTCCATTTTCAGATGCTAGTTCGGATCTTGGTAGCGATTGATGACTATCCTCATTGTAACGCCTGCTGGGTGTGAATTCAAGCTTCTGGTTCCAAAAGAAATGACCGGACTTTTTTCCAGATGAATGGCAGTTGGTCGTTGAGGGTGTGCTGGGCCTCGATTTCTGTCAATTGTACGCGGCTTGGGTACTGTTGAGCATAGTCACGGCTGTGCTGGATGGGTACTGCATCGTCTTGCCGGCCGTGAATGATCAACGTGGGCGCGGCCGGGGGAATAAACTGCTGGTACTGTTGGCCGTCCAGATTGTAATCGTAGCGCAGTGGAATCTCTTTTTCAAAAGCGAAATGGTAAACTGGTCCCCTCCCAGTCTTTTCCCAGAGCGCTATTTCCTCATCGGAAATGGCGACCCAATGACGGAGGACTGGCGCCAACAATAAAAGCTTTTCCACCCCGCTGTATCGGTGGGCATAGTGTACACTCACCAGCCCGCCCAACGAGCTACCCATCAGTTTCGCTCTTTCAATCCCCCGATCTAACACAAATTGCCGTAAGCGGTTGATCATGCCGGTGACCGTCATGTACTCAAAGTCCTTGGAGTGGGGTTGAGATCAATGGCATAGTAATCCACCTGGGCGAGGTCCTGGAACCTTTCTGCCAGGTATTGAGCCTTGGCTCCACGATTAGAGGAAGCAAATCCGTGAATAAATATGATGGTCTCTCTGGGCATGGTATCCTCTGGGTTGGCGCAGGAATGCTCAGTTTAATCGCAAAAGGCGCCAGTCACTTTGGGTTTCAGATGCTTGATCGACATTTTGGGGCGTGGCAAAGTCCATTTTGTTCAAGTGACTGGCGCTTGGCTCGCAAAATGAGAACTGCTAGTGTTGGCGGCCGAGCATTGGTGAACAGCCTGCTTTGGACTATAATACGGTTCGCGCCGCACGTCAACCCAACTTGGTACGCCGTTTTGAGGGTTGGAACTGGCGGCCGAAAAGGACGAATCATGCCCAGAAAAGAGATTGTGCTCATCGACGGCCACGCACTGGCCTATCGCATGTTTTATGCCCTGCCCATGGAGGCCTTTAGCACCCGGGCGGGAGAGCCGACCAACGCCACTTTTGGATTCACCCGTTCGTTGATGGACATTATTTTCGCGGATGATCCACCGGAATATCTGGCCGTGAGCTTTGACATAGGCAAAACCTTCCGCGATGATATCTTTCCCGAGTACAAAGCGACCCGCGCCAAAACGCCAGACGAGTTGCATCTGCAAGTGGACCGCATCCGCGAAGTAGTGGCCGCGTTTAGCATCCCCATTCTAGAGATGGAAGGGTATGAGGCTGACGATGTCTTGGGCGCTATGGCCCAACAAGCGGCCGCGCAGGGTGTGCCGGTCCGTATCCTCACCGGCGACCGCGATTTGTTGCAATTGGTGGACGAGAATACCCACATTCTGTTGGCCGGCCGCCGAGGAACTGAGGAATATGACTCGGCCAAGGTAGAGTCCAAATATGGTATCCGCCCGGATCAGATTGTGGATTACAAAGCCATGGTGGGCGATTCCTCGGATAATATCCCCGGCGTGCGCGGGGTGGGAGACAAGACGGCCGTCAAGCTGCTCCAACAATATCAGACCCTGGATGCTGTCTATGAGCATGTAGATGAGGTCGAGCAGGCTCGTTTTCGCAATGCGTTGGAAAAATATAAGGATAATGCTTATCTGAGCCAAAAGCTGGCGCTCATTGTCACCGACGTGCCCGTCGAACTGGACCTGGATGCTTGCCGCACGGCCGATTTTGACCGTGACAAAGTGGCAGATTTGATGCGTCAGTTGGAATTCCGCTCCTTGGGGGCGCGTTTCCGCAGCACCGTTCCGGCCGCCGGGCAGCAGCTCAGCCTCTTTGGCGAGCCGGCCGGGGTGGGCCGGCCGTCCGCGCTGGGGGACACTGTTACCCACATGGTTTCAACCCAGGCCCAGTTGGACTGCTTGGCCCAGCAGCTGGGCCAAGCGGAGGTCATCTGTTTTGATACCGAGACCACCAGCACGGACGAAATGGCGGCCGAACTGGTGGGGATCGCGCTCAGCTTCCAGGCCGGCGAGGGCTATTACATCCCGGTAGGTCACCTCCGGCCGGAGGATGAGGGCAAACAACTGCCGGTAGAGCAGGTAATCGAGGTTCTGCGGCCGTCGCTCTCAAACCCGGACATCCCCAAGGTGGCCCATAATGCCAAATACGACCTCACCATGTTGCAGCGTTACAACCTTACCGTGTCACCCGTCACTTTTGACACCATGCTAGCTGCCTGGCTCTTGGAACCGGCCAGCCGTGGTTTGGGGCTAAAGAACCAGGCCTGGATGCGCTTGGGTGTGGAGATGATCGAGATTTCCCAGCTTATCGGTAAAGGCGCCAAGCAGATCACCATGGCTCAAGTTCCCATTGCTCAAGCGGCCCCGTACGCGGCCGCCGATGCGGACATGCCCTTGCGTATGATGGAAAGACTGGAACAAGAGTTGCGGGAAAGAGAACTCTGGCAACTCTTTACCGAGGTAGAGATGCCGCTCATTCCCATCATTGCGGACATGGAACAAACCGGGGTGGCGCTGGACGCGAACTTTTTACGCGAAATGTCGGTCGATTTGGCTGATCGTTTGGAAGGCCTAGTCGCCCGTATCTACCAACTGTCCGGGCGCCCCTTTAACATCAACTCTACTCAGCAACTTAGCGATGTGCTATTCAAAGAGCTAGCATTGCCCACCGAGGGCTTGCGCAAAACAAAGTCGGGTCACTATAGCACCGCGGCCGATGTGCTATCCGCGCTCAAGGGCGCCCATGAGATGATCGATTTGATCTTGCAGTACCGGGAAATCGCCAAATTAAAGTCAACGTACGTAGATTCGTTGCCGGACATGGTCAATTCGGAGACCGGCCGGATTCACACGTCCTATAACCAGGCGGGGGCCATTACCGGGAGGTTGGCTTCCACCAAACCCAACCTGCAAAACATCCCCATCCGCACCGAATTGGGCCGACAGGTACGGCGCGCCTTTGTGGCCCGGCCGGGCTGGGTCTTTCTTGCGGTGGATTACTCTCAGGTCGAATTGCGGGTGCTGGCCCACATCTCCCAGGACCCGGCCTTGCTGGAAGCGTTCCGCTTGGGGCAGGACATTCATGCCACCACGGCCGCGGCCGTCAACAACATTCCGCTAGATCAGGTGACCGGCGACCAGCGGCGTTTTGCCAAGACGGTTAACTTTGGGCTCCTGTACGGCATGAGCGCTTTTCGGCTGGCCCGTGATACCGATCTAACCCTGGCCGAAGCGCAGGACTTTTATGATGCCTATTTTCGCCAATTTCCCAAGGTAAACGATTATCTGAGCGACACCATTCGCCAGGCCCAAGAGCAGGGCTGGGTGGAAACTATTTTAGGGAGAAGGCGCGACTTTTTGGTCTTGCAGGGTTCTGATCAAAGCCGCACCTCTGCGCTGGCGCGGCAGCGAGCCGAACGCGAAGCGGTCAATTTCCCCATCCAGGGTACCGCGGCCGATATCATCAAGATTGCCACCATCGATTTGCACCAGGCGTTGACGGAAAGCGGTTTTCAGGCCAAAATGATTTTGCAGGTCCACGACGAGTTGGTGTTAGAGGCGCCGGCCGGGGAGCTGGCGGCCGTAAAAGAGCTGGTGGTAAAAGTAATGGAAGATGCCTTTGAACTCAAAGCTGCGCTCAAGGCCGATACCAAGACCGGCGCCAATTGGCTAGAGATGTCATAGCATCTCAATTGCATGTAAATGGTCCTGTGCTATACTTGGCCCAAATCAATATCTGCTGGAGGTTTCTGTGCAACACTTTCTCAGTCTAACTGACCTGTCAGGTGATGAAATTCAATACCTCTTGGATTTGGCCATCTTGCTCAAGAACGAGTTAAGAGCTGGCGGCAACCGGGGCCAACTGGCCGGCAAAACGTTGGGCATGGTCTTTCAAAAACCCTCGCTGCGCACCCGCGTCTCCTTTGATATGGGGATGATCCAATTGGGTGGGCAGGCCCTGTACCTCTCCCCCAGCGAGATTCAGTTGGGTAAACGAGAAAGTGTGGGCGATGTGGCTCGAGTGCTGTCCCGCTATGTGGACGGCATCATGGCCCGTGTCTTTTTGCACGATGATATCCTGGAATTGGCCAAGTATGCCAGCGTCCCCGTCATTAACGGTCTTTCCGATTACAACCATCCTTGCCAAGGTATGGCCGATCTGCTGACCATTTTCGAAAATCACGGCCGGTTGGAAGGGTTAAAGGTTGTCTATGTAGGCGATGGGAACAATGTGGCGCGGACCTTGATGTTTGGCGCGGCAAAGTTGGGCGCCAACGTGGTGGCAGCCACCCCGGCCGATTACGCCATCGGCGCTGAAGATATGGCGCTGGGCGAGCAATACGCGGCCCAAGGCGGCGGCTCGGTGGCGGCCACGACCGATCCGGTGGCGGCGGTCAAGGATGCGGATGTGATTTACACCGACACTTGGACCAGCATGGGGCAGGAAGAGGAAGCTGCCATTCGCCGCCAGGTCTTTCCACCCTTCCAGGTCAACAATGATCTGCTTGCAGGCGCAAGTTCCAAGGTGATTGTCATGCATTGTCTGCCGGCGCACCGTGGTGAGGAAATCACCGATCCAGCGGCTGATGGTCCGCATTCGGTGCTTTTTGATCAGGCCGAAAATCGGCTGCACGCTCAAAAGGCGATTTTGTTTGAATTGATGCGATAGTTGTTTCGTCCTTTTTTTCTCATTGTAGAGGACGATTAAAGGTAGGGCGGTCGGAAGGAGAGACAAGTGGCTGGAAATCGTCAAATTTTCCAGGATGCCATGAGCCAGGCGGCCGAATACGCCTGGGATAATAACTGGCCCAAAGCGATTGAGCAGTTGGAGATCGCTCGGGTTGAATTCCCGGACGATCCGGCGCCTTATGCGCGGTTGGGGCAGGCCTACTATGAGTTAAAAGAGTACGATCAGGCCCTCCAGCAATACCAACGTTCCGCCCGCCTCAATCCTAACGACGTATCGGTTTTGTCCCGCATATCCGACATTTTGGAGCGGATGGGGAAGCTAGACCAAGCTGCCAGAACCTATATGGCGGTGGCTGAGGCCCATTTGCGCCGACGGGCGGTGGACGAGGCTATTGACACCTGGGAACGCGCCACTCGTTTGGCCCCCAGCCTGATGGGCGCGCGGCAGCGTTTGGCGTTGGTATACAAACAGCGTGGCCGCATTCGAGATGCCGTGCGGGAGTATTTGGCGTTGGCACGCATCTATCAAAATCGGGGCGACATCAGGCAGGCGGCCATTATTTGCAAAGCCGCGTTGGAACTTGACCCTAGCAATGAAGATGTGTTGACCGCGGTCTCCTTGCTCCGGCAGGGTGTGACTATGGACAAGGTGGACCCGCCCTCCATGTCTGCTGCGCCGGCCAAGGCGGCGAAACCGGCCCCATTGGCCCCTTCCTTGGCCGATGCGTTGCGCACGGCCGCTGATGCCCTCCAAGCTGAGGAGGGAGGCCGGATGCTAGCCTGGGACGATACGGTGGTCATAGAAGACGATACGGACTATGGCAGCAGCAGTCCGGTGGAAGAGGCTCGGCAAAGCGCGCTGGCTACGCTGGCGGGCATTATCTTTGAAGAGGATTCGGCCGGCGCCGGCGCCCTGATGAGCAAGGGGGACCGGGATGCACTTATCAGCAAAGCAATCGAGCTCCAAACCCGGGGAGAGGTTGATGAGGCCATTTCCACTTATGAACGAGCGATTGATGGCGGAGTCCGGCAGCCGGCCGTCAACTTTAATCTTGGTCTCTTGTATCAGGAGCGGGTGCGTTTGGACGAGGCGATTGAGCAGCTTTTGCTTTCTCTCAAGAACCCCGAGTATAAATTGGGCAGCCACTTTGCCCTGGGCGAGTGCTACCGGGCCAAGGGAAAGGTGGATGAGGCGCTAACCCATTTCCTTGAGGTAGCCAAAATTGTGGATATGCGTACGGTCAGCCGGGACCAAGCCGATGACTTGGTCCGCCTGTATAGTAGCTTGGCCGATACCTATGCGGTCAAAGGCGAAGCGCAACAAGCGGCTGCCTTTACCAACGCCTTGGTCGAGTTCCTGGGAACCAAGGGATGGGAAGACAAGGTTCGTGAGGCCCGCGAGCGGCTGGATGGGCTGGCCGTAGAAGGCGAGACCATGAGCTTGGCTGAGATTCTGGCAGTTCCCGGATCAGAAGTCTTGCTGGAAGGAATCTCGCTGACCAACGAATACGCTCGGCGCGGCTGGTTGGACACCGCTATTGAAGAGTGTTACCGTGCGGTGCAGATGGCGCCTTTTATTTGCCCACCCACATGCTTTTGGCTCGTTTGCTGGAAAAGCGCGCCCATATTGAGGCGGCCGGGAATAAATATGTAACCGTAGCGCAGCTATACCGCGCCCGGGGCGACCCGCTGCGAGCAATGGATGCCTTTGAAAAGGCGATGGCCTTGGCTCCCCTGGACATGGGATTGCGGAGCCGGTTGGTAGAGATGCTAAAGCGGCATGGTGAAATCGATCGGGCGCTGGAGCACTCGATTGCCCTGGCGGAGGCCTATTATCAATTGGCTCAAATTGACAAGGCGCGAGAAAAGTATGCGGAAGCGTTAAAGCTGGCGCCACGGGGTTCCACCGAAAAGCAATGGGAACTGACAATTCTACATCGCATTGCCGATATCGATCTGCAGCGCCTGAGTTGGCGCGATGCGATTGCGGCCTATTATCAAATTGTGCGCATTTCGCCGGACGATGAGCGAGCCAGCGTCACATTGGTCGAGCTTCTTTTCAAGCTGGGACAGCCGCACAAGGCATTGGCCGAATTGGACCGGTTCCTGGCGCGTTTGGCGGCCGAAGGCAAGTCGGTCAAGATTCTTGGCATTCTTAATAGCATGGCAAACCAGCAACACGATGACATGGGTTTGTTAAATCGATTGGCGGCCGCATACGCTCAAGCCGGGCAGCGGGAAAAAGCGATCGAAAGCCTTGATCGCTTGGGTGAGTTACAATTGGATGCTGGCTTGAGGGCCGAGGCGGCCAACACCATTCGCGCTATCTTGGCGTTGCAACCGGCCGACATTGAAGGCTACCAACAGTTGTTGGCCCAGATCTCGGGAGCACCTTGAACGAACTTTGGTATCTGGTCGAAACCATCAACCTGGCCAGCGTCATTGATATCTTGTTAGTGACTCTGGTCTTCTTTTTAATCCTGGTGCTGATTCAGGGCACGCGGGCTATTCAGGTATTGCGTGGTGTGATCCTGATCATTTTATTGGTGATGGCGCTCACCTCTGTTGCTAGCTTGCCGGCCTCTAGTTGGTTGATTGAAAAGACTATTCCAGCATTGTTGTTATCAATTCCGATTATCTTTCAACCCGAACTGCGTCGGGCGTTTGAGCGTCTAGGACAGGCCGGTTCCTTGGCCCGCATCTTTCGTGATGAACGCGAGGAGGTCTTTATCACTAGCGTATCTCAGGCATGCCAACGGCTCTCAGAGCGACGTCATGGCGCCTTGGTGGTGCTGGAGCGCGAAACTGGATTACAAGAGTATGTAGATACCGGTACGGTCATGGATTCAGAGATTTCGCGCCAGTTGCTAGAGACCATCTTTTTTCCCTCCACCGAATTGCATGACGGGGCCGTGATTGTGCGAGGAAACCGGGTGCTGGCGGCCGCCTGTGTGATGCCGTTATCCTCCGGGAAAATCCATAGCTCTGACCGGCATTTGGGTCTGCGCCACCGGGCGGCTTTGGGGATTAGCGAAGTGAGCGATGCCATTGCAGTGGTCGTTTCCGAAGAGACGGGACAGATTGCCGTAGCGCACAACGGGCGCATGATTCGTCGTTTGGATTCCGGCCGTTTGGAGACAATCCTAAAGGCCTTTTATCAGCCTAGATTGCGGCGCGGCTGGTTGAGCTGGCTGCCGGGTTTGCGCAGGACTTTGGACCAGCCGCCTCCAAGCTAGGAGGCTTGATCTACAGTGGAGTGATTTGTGTTACGTTGGCTGAAGGACAATCTGGGTACCTTGGTTTTGGCTTTTACCCTGGCGGTAATGGTATGGTTTGTGGTGGCTCGAGAAATCAACCCCATGGTAGAGCAGGCGTTTGATGAATCTATTCCGGTCCAACTACTCAATCAACCGGCCGGGCTCGTATTCACCAATACCGGTGGAACGGAGAGGCTCAGCCGGCCGCCCGAGCGCCGCGTACAGGTGGTGGTGAGAGGGCCCAAACAATTGGTGGACCTCCTTCAGGTGGAGGATTTTTCGGCCGTGGTTGATCTGGGGGCCGTATCTCTGCATGGAACCGAAGCGCCAATCGAGATAAAGGTTGACGAATCTCTCGCGGATCTGGTGGAAATAGTGGAACAAGACCTCGAGTCGATTTATCTTCGTTTGGAACCGTTCCGCAGTGAAACCTTTGCCATCCAGCCGCTGGTCACCGGCTCGCCAGCTTTGGGACATGTGGCTGGGACGGCCGTGGTCCAGCCTGCGGAAATCACTTTGGGAGGGCCTGCCTCTTTGATCGATCCGGTGCAATTGGCCCAGGTGCGAGTTTCTATTCGTGACGAGCAGGAGACTGTACGGGACGTGGCTCAGGTTGTGTTGCGGGATGCCAACGGCCGGCAGTTGACCGGTTTCTCAGCGGAGGACTTGGTGGTATCGGTTACCGTACCCATCACCAAATCGGACGAGTATGCCGAGTTGTTTGTTACCGTTGATTTGACGGGCACTTTGGCTTCGGGCTTTCGGCTGGCTGATTTCACCGTCGATCCCCAGCGAGTGACCATCTTTGGTGCGCCCAAAGTGGTTTCAGCGTTGCCTGGTTTTGTCAGCACCACGCCGGTTGATGTGAGTGGCGCAGATTCTGACCTCATTCAGCGTGTGGGACTCAATGTGCCCGAAGGTGTTACCCTGATCGGCGCTCAAAACGTAGTGGTAGAGATTGACGTAGAGCCGGTGGTGACCACCTTGACCTTCCCTTGGCGGCCGCGCATCTTTGGTCCGGACCCTGGGCTTACGGCCACTATTTCACTGGATATGATCAATGTGTCTATGATTGGCCCCCTTGGCTCTGATCGATTCGTTCAATCCAGAGACTGACCTCAGTCTCTCGCTCAACCTGTACGGTTTGGACCCCGGAGCCTATGAAGTGGCCCCATCCGCTCTAAGCAATGTGCCCGGTGTTGTGGTGGAGAATATCTTGCCGTCTAGCATTTTGGTTGAGATATTTCTGATACCCACGCCAACCCCCACGCCAACCCCAACCGGCACGCTGACTGTTACAACTAGCCTCACCAGCACCCTGGTCCCTAGTCCCCTGGCGACGCCGACAGTTACGGCCACACCAACGGCGGTCCAACCGCCTACAGCGACGCCTACGGCGCCCCCTGAGCCCTAGGGAACGATCCCGATTTCTGGAGGTAAACGATGCGCAAACCGATGTTGGCCTTGGTCGGCCGCCCCAATGTAGGTAAATCTACCCTCTTTAACCGATTGATCGGCGAGCGGCTGGCTGTGGTTTCAGATGTGCCCGGAACCACTCGCGACCGTGTTCAGTACGATGCGGAATGGAATGGTGTTATCTTTACCGTAGTGGATACGGGCGGTATCGAGGTGGAGGCTGGCTTTCATACCGAACCGCTCTCCGAGGACTCGGCTCTCTTTCTCCCGGCAATTCGTTCCCAAGCCTCCATTGCCATCGATGCGGCCGATGTGGTGGTCATGTTGGTGGATGCCAAGGCGGGTCTCACCGCGGCCGATGAAGAGGTGGCCGATATCCTGCGCCGGGCCGCCAAGCCGATCATCATTGCCGCCAACAAGGCCGAGAGCCCCAAGGTGCGTGCAGGGGCCCTCGAGTTTTATGCTTTAGGATTGGGCAAAGTTATCCCGGTCTCGGCCTTGCATGGGATGGGCACTGGGGATTTGTTGGATGCGGTGACAGAGGCTTTCCCGACCTGGGCAGAGGCGGAAGAGGAAGAAGATGACTCGGTGGCCATTGCCATTGTCGGCCGACCCAATGTAGGCAAGTCGTCGTTGCTAAATCGTCTATTGGGTGAGGAACGCTCTATTGTGAGCCCTATCGCAGGAACTACCCGCGATGCAATCGACACCTTTTTAGAGTGGAAAGGGACCCCCATCACGCTTATCGATACGGCCGGCATTCGCCGCCGGGGAAAGATTGTTCCTGGTGTAGAGAAATATAGCGTGCTGCGGGCTTTGCGGTCTATCCAGCGGGCCGATGTGGCCCTTTTGCTGGTGGATGCCAGCGAGGGGGGTAACCGCTCAGGACTTGCACGTGGCTGGCTTTATCTTGGACGAGACCACCAGTGTGGTGGTTTTGGTGAACAAATGGGACGCCATCGAAAAAGACACCTATACCATGGTGAGTTACACCAAGCAGTTGCGGTCGGAGCTTAATTTCATGGATTACGTGCCGGTCTACTTTATTTCGGCTCTGACCGGTCAACGGGTCCACAAGGTGCTGCCGGCCGCGCTAGAGGTGTACAACTCTCGTTTTGACCGCATCCCCACCAGTAAGCTCAACCGCATTATACGCGATGCGTTAGCTCATCATGCGCCTCCCTCCAAGTCGGGTCGCCGGCTCAAGATTTTCTACAGCACTCAGGCGGCCGTTGACCCGCCTACCTTTATCTTTTTCGTCAACGACCCACGCCTGGCGCACTTTACTTATCGGCGTTACCTGGAGAACCGCATCCGGCAGTCCTATCCGTTTATCGGCACCCCCTTGGTTTTACGCTTTCGGCCGCGGGGCGAGGATGATTAGCACTGGTCTAGTTGGCCTTATCTTTCTGGCGCCAAGGTAAAGACGCCCCCCGGCACGGTGACCCAGAGTGAACCGGTTTCACTTACCCGCACACCTTGGATAGCCTGATTTCCCCAGACTTTTTGCTCAACTATTTGCCATTGGGCGCCGCCATCATCGCTGAGAAAGAGACCTTGCTCGGCGCCCAGGTAGAGCACGCCAGAAGAGTCTCGGGCCAGCGCATAGAGTCCTTTACCTTCGAATTGGTAATCGCCGCCCACTGCAACCGCCTCTAAACCGGCCGCGGATTCAGACCAGGTTTGGCCCCTATTCTGGCTGTGCCAAACCCCGCTTGGGCTAGTGAACCAGATCTCATCGGGATCGGCCGGGTTTACCAGCAAATCACTCACCCAGAGTTCCAGTTCCTCCACGATGGTATACCAGGACTGGCCGCCATCCTCGGAACGCAGGATGGTACCGCTTCCCCCTTCAGAGTTACCGCTAGCATATAGTAGTTCCGGCTGTTCTGGGATGGCCTGAATCGATTCCAGACTGTACAGGCCCCACACGTCGGCCGGGAAGTGCTGCCAGCTTTCGCCGGCATCCTCGGTCCGATAGAGGCCGTCGCAGCCGGCCGCCCAAGCAATGGCCGGTTCGGAGGGGTGCAAGGTTAGCGGCCGCAGGTTTATACCAGCCGAAAGCTCGCTCCAGTGGCCCCCAGCATCCAGGCTGATGAACATGGGTAGGTCCGGGCCGCCACGGAAACAATCCAAGCTTTCCCCGGCCAGCAGTACATTGGGATCGGCCGGACTCATCACCACGTTCCTGGCTGGCGGCCGATCGCCTACAGTGTGCCATGCTTCCCCGCCATTGTCTGTCCGCTGCAAGGCGTCAGCCGAGACCAGGTAAAAGTTCTGTCCGGCCGGACGGACTGCAATTACCTCCAACGCCGGATCGCCATTCAGCGCCAGCACCTTGGCGGCGGATCGTTGTTCTACCTTTACAAAGCCCAGGATGACCGGCAATCGGCCGTTGGGGTTCAGTTCTAAACTCAAAATGGCGGGATTGGTTGCCCAAAAGTCCTCCAGAGTGTTGGCTTGTACCTCATAGTTGCCGGCCGGCAAGTCATTGAAGCAGAAAAGCTCAGGGTCGCCAGTGGACAAGTGTCTTTTGATCTCCATGCTTCCCTTGAGCAGCGAAAAACGGATTCCTGGCAGCGGCTGTTCGCCGTCATCTAGCATGGCATTCTGGTTCTTGTCCTCGTAGGCTAGTACACATATCTGCCCCCATTCAGGGAGAGGGAGTGGAGTCGCTGTGGGCGCTGGGGTAATTGTAGGCGTGGGCGCCAAGGGGGTATCTGTGGGTTCAGCCGCAGGGGGTGGGAACGGCCGCCGAGAAATTACAGCCCAACCCGGCCGCAAGTAGAGTAGCAATTAACAACAATGCAAAACGTCGCATGATATTCTCCTTTGCAATGGTCCGGAACCAAGGTCATTTTGAACTCTGGTTCTGAAAGAGCGTATCTCACCCCCAAAACGTCCTTTGGGCCTGGATGGTTTCCCTATTTCAGGCCTAGCAACTCAAACACAGGTTCCGGAAGAGCTTTTCCTTTGAGCGGTATGGTCCCGATGTGCTTGGCTGCCACGTATTCTTGAATCAACTTGTAGGTAAAAGCGTTCATCAGGATTTGACCTGGTTTGGCTTCTTCTTGCAAGCGCTTGGCCAAGTTCACCGTGTCACCGATCACAGTATAGTTCATTAGATCGGTGGTGCCCACATGCCCTACCACCGCCTCGCCGGTCGCAAAGCCCACCCCTACACTCAAAGGGACCGAGGTTGACGCGGATTCGCGATGTTTGCGAGCCGCTTGCTGAACGGCCAGGGCTGTCCGAGCGGCCCGTATAATGTGATCTGGTTGTGGCGTGGGTGCGTTAAAGAAGGCCATAACTGCGTCGCCCAAGAATTTATCTAGTGTGCCCTGGTAGTCCAGCACGGTCATTGCCATGGCAGAAAGATAGCCGTTTAAAACGCTAATCAAGCTTTCCGGCCGAATCTGCTCGGATAGAGACGTATAGCCCCGAATATCGGCATAGAGGGTGGTCACCTCTTGCCGCGTGCCTCCCAATTGCAGGCTGGCCGGGTCGCTGATGACCTGTTCTACCACCGAGGGCGAGACATAGGTCTGGAAGATGCGGCGGATTTCCTGCTTTTCACGTTCTTTGACCATTTCTAGTTCGTCAAAGAGGCGCGAGTTTTCCAGAGCGATGGCAGCATAGTCGGCCACTGCCCCCAGCAAACTACGGTCGCTGGCCATAAAACGGCGGTTTTCTCGCTGACTGACAATGCCAATAGCTCCGATGGCTTGCTGCCCGCTCGTCATGGGCACATAGAGTGCGGCGGTCATCCCTTTGGGTAAGGGAATGCGTGCTTGATCTTGGGTGACGGCGATCGGCTTGCCGGATCGAATCACCAATTCGGCCAGCGGGTCATAACTCGGCCGAGTGACCGGTGTGGCGTGGCCCTGATGAGATTGATGGACGGCGTGCATGAATAGCTGCTTGTCCGCAGCATGCCGGAGGATGACGCTTCCCTGATCGCCGCGCACCAGGTACACGGCGCCTTCAATGACCCGGCAAAGCATCTCTTGGGTGTCCATAAAGGCCGTCACCGCCCGGGCCCGATGCCGGCCAGTGCGTTCAACTCGCGCAGCCTGCGTTCTAATCGTCGATTGGCCTGGACTAGTCGACTGGAGAAGGCATCGCGTTCTCGGCGGAGCCGGCTCTCGGTGAGGGCGTTCTCCACCGAGTCTAGAATTTCTTCCGGGGTGAATGGTTTGATGATATAGTCTTTGACCCCCATCCGGAATGCGTTGATGATCACCTCTTCCGAGCCGTGGAAGGTCATCAGGATAATGGGGACTTGAATTTTGCGTTTTTGCAGGGCGTTGATGACCTCCACCCCGTTCATGTGAGGCATTTGCAGGTCCAACAAAAGCAGGTCGGGTGCTTGGCTGAGGGTCATTTCCAAGCCCTCAATGCCGTCTCGTGCAGTTATTAGCTGGTAACCGGCCGGGCCGAGGATGTATTTTGTGAGGAACAGGCGGTTATCGTGATTATCGTCGACGATCAGAATTTTTTCGTTGGCCAACCATTTACTCCCTGGGTTGCTTTCAGCCAAAGTGCTTGTTGGACAAGTACTTTGCTTACAGAATCAGCATGGCGTCGCCAAAGCTGTAGAAACGGTATCTGCTTTTGATGGCTGTCTGGTAAGCTTGTTTGATGGTGTTTAGCCCGGCAAAGGTGGAAACCAGCACGATCAGCGTGCTGCGCGGCAAGTGAAAATTGCTTAACATCACATCTACTGCCTGGAATGAGAACCCGGGGGTGATGTAGAGATCGGTTGGACCTTCAAAGGCCGCTACTGTGTTCCAGCCGCATGAATTACTCCCACCTGGGTCTGATCTGGCTTGTAGGGCGGCCGTTTCCAGGGTGCGCACGGCCGTGGTGCCTACCGCCACAATCCGGCCGCCGGCCAACTTGGTTTGGTTGATCTGCTGGGCGGTTTCTGGGCCAAGCTGCGCCCACTCGGTGTGTATGCTGTGATTGAGGATGTTTTCTTTATCAATGGGCTTGAATGTATCCAGCCCGATCCGCAAGGTGATGTAGGCCAGTTGGATGTTCTGCGCGCTTAATTCCAACAAGAGTTCGGGGGTAAAGTGAAGTCCGGCCGTGGGCGCGGCCGCGCTGCCCTCCGGCCGAGCATAAACGGTCTGATAGCGCTCCGGATCGCCAGTGTAGTTCCGAATGTATGGAGGAAGTGGGGTGCTTCCCAGCTCCAAGAGCCACTCATCACTGGGCCGGTCAAAACGGAGCAGGCGCTGGCCCCCTGGACCCAGTTCTTGAACCTGAACGCTGACGCCAGCCGGGGCGCCATCCGGCCGGTTCAATTCGATCACCGTACCCACGCGGGTGCGCCGCCCGCCCACCAGCGCTTGCCAATTATGGGCGGATTCTTGTGCCAGCAGCAGAATCTCCACCCGCCCGCCAGTGCCGGCCTTTCGGCCGTAAAGCCGGGCCGGAATCACGCGGGTGTTGTTGAGTACCATCAAGTCTCCCGGTCGCAGGTATTCCCCGATATCTCTGAATATGCAGTGTTCTATCCGGCCGGTGGCCCGATCCAGCACCATCAACTTGGAACTGTCCCGTGGCTCGGCCGGGGGTTTGGGCAATTAACTCGATTGGGAGTTGGTAATCAAAAGCGGCCGTGTTCATGAGGGCAAGTATACTGATGAAATGCCAAAGGGCAATGGTGGGGCTTGTTGGTATAATTGGCCGATGTTTAATAAGCATTTGCTCTTTTTGTTTTTGGATGGGGTAGGCCTGGGTGAGGATGATCCCAGTTGCAACCCGTTTTGCCGCGCCGAAATGCCGACGCTGGTTTCTTTGCTGGGGGAGCGGTGGTATTTGAAAGGGCGCGACCGGATTATTGGCGAACGAGCCTCCTTGGCCCCTACCGACGCATGCCTGGGAGTTTCTGGCCGGCCGCAGAGCGCCACTGGCCAGGCGGTCTTGCTCACCGGCCGCAACCTCCCGGCCGAGATCGGGGAGCACTTTGGCCCCAAGCCAACCCCGTTTATTGCCAAAGCACTCAAGAATGGCAATCTCTTTGCGACTGTGCGGCAGGCCGGTGGCCAAGCCGCTTTTCTCAACCCTTATCCTCCGCGCTTTTTCAAAGCGATCAAAAGCGGCCGGCGTCTACTTTCGGCCATTCCGCTGGCGGCCCAGTCGGCCGGCTTGAGTCTTTATCAGTATGAGGACCTGCTTGCCGGCCGGGCTATCAGCCCAGATTTTACCGGTGAGGGCTGGCGGGACCATTTGAACTTTCCCGATACGCCGGTGATTACCTTGACCCAAGCTGGTGAGCGATTCGCTCGTTTGGCTCAGAGTTTCAATTTTGCGCTATATGAGCACTGGCCTACCGATCTATTGGGACATCGGCGGGATTTTGAGCAGGCGGTAGACGCCTTGGAGAGGTTTGATACGGTGCTGGCTGGTTTATTGGCTTGCTGGGACTGGTCGGCCGGGGACCATTCTGATTACCAGCGATCACGGAAATATCGAGGACGTCTCGGTGCGGACGCACACCTTGAATCCGGTTCCCACCATTTTTATCGGCCGCCAGCACCAGCAACTTGCGACCGGGGTACAAAGTTTAATGGATGTCGCGCCGGCCGTGCAGCGGGCGTTGTTAGAACCCGCCGGGCGGTAGGCAGAGGATGTTGCCAATGTGAATCATGTCGTTGGCAAGACCATTGGCGCTCATAAGATCCTCAACTTTCACGTTGTAGAGACGCGATAGCCCGTAAAGTGTTTGATTCTCCTCCACCACGTGGAGTTTACCCGATGGGCAGGCGGCCGGATTGGGTACCGGTACTTGGATGGTATTTCCCGGTGTAAGATCGATTGCCGTCAGACGAATCGCTAGCAGTCCGACCGAGGTGTTGTGCGTTTGGGCTATACTATAGACCGTGTCGCCCGGCTGGACCGTGTGCAACACGATCAACAGGGGTTCAGGTGTTGGGCTGGGAACCGGGGTAGGGATAGGGGTGGGCAGGGGAGTGGAAAGCGGGGTGCTTGTTGGAACCTCCATCATCTGTTCGGAGGGCTGGTCCTGATTTTTGGGCGCAACTTGAGCTTGGTCATCGGCCGGCGCTTGAGGACTGGTCCCCTCATCGGCGGCCAACTCTGGTTTGGAGCGTGGCCAGATCAAGATGAGAGTAAAGAGCCACAGGATGCCTAGAATCAGGTAAGCAAACTTGGTGCGTTGCGACTTGTTTTGCATAGCGATGAATTAGAGTTTATTGGAAACAACCACAACCATTCAAAACATGGCCTTTACAGTAGGAAATTACATTCTCTTTGCACTTGTTAAGAAATGAATTCCCGTTTTGCACTCGTTTTTCAACGAGTATTATAAAGGGTGAATTAGGCGCCAAACGTCCACAGGAGTGCCAAGTTATTCTTTAACAAGTACTTTGGGCAGCAACTCTAATTCCAAAGGTCTATTGAACATGTATGATGATCTAAAAAACCCCGATGTGCTTTAACATCGGGGTTGGTGAGGTCACATTAACGAG
>JAVVLW010000018.1:2008804-2067638 GCA_034401795.1 Chaetoderma sp. LZ-2023a
TTGAAAGAAGTAAAGTGTAAAATGTGATTATTACATAAATAATAACTGTAATAAGAGTAATGATGAGTGCGTCAAGAGCAGCAATTTTTTTAGGACTTGAATTAATCATAAGATTTCTTCCAGTTTATAACCGATTCCTTTTACGGTTGCGAATATAATCAACTCCTGTTTTTTCTCTGATTTTTCTTATATGCACATCGATTGTTCTGTCGCCAACAATTACATCATCCCCCCAAACTTTAGAAAATATTTCTTCTCGCGTAAACACTTTGTTTGGAGACGTTGCAAGCAATTTTAATAGGTTGAATTCTTTTTTTAGGAAGGATGATTTGTACGTTGTTTTTAAAAACTACAAATTGTTCCTGATCAATAACGAGATCATTTATTTTAATAATTTCCTTTTTCTTTTTTTTACAGACCTCCTCAATAGAGCAATAAGCTTGCTAACCAAAACTTTAGGTTTAATGGGCTTCGACACATAATCATCTGCACCGGCTTCAAGCCCTGCAATTTGTGAAATAATCTTCAGAACGTGCTGTTAAGAATATGATCAATGTCTCGTCCAATTCCGGATTTTTCCTTATTTCAGCTACAGCCGTAATACCATCCATTTCGGGCATCATCACATCCATAATTATAAGATGAGGTTTTTCTTCGTTGGCCTTTTCAATTGCCTGACGTCCATTATAGGCCGAACTTACCTGGAATCCTTCCTTTCGTAAGTTGTAACTTAAAAACTCAATAATGTCCTCTTCATCATCAACTAAAAGGATCTTAAAATCACTATAATTCATAAATACGTAGTATTCAGTAATTAAGAAGCTAAAATACTACATTTTTAATAACCCGATGAATGTTAAAGTTAACTTTAAGTTAAATTTTATGTTTTGAAATATTTTGATAGGAGAATTACTTCAAATATTATCCTCTATTTTATTTCCAAAAGTCTTTACATTTGTTGAATGAGATCAATTTATTTAATGACAGGGCTTTTTATTGTTTTTTTATTTGCTGAAAAATCTGCTAATGCGCAACAATTTCATGGAGGCATTACCGCCGGAATAGTTGGTTCCCAAGTGGCCGGCGATACCTATTCAGGATTTGATAAAGCCGGAATATTTGGTGGTGGGTATGTAAATCTTGATGTAAGTGAGCAATCTGCTTTTCAATTGGAGCTTACTTATTTTCAAAAAGGAAGCCGTGTTAACCCCGATTCGACTAATAATTACGACCAATATCTTTTCAGGATTAATTATATTGAAATGCCTTTGTTATATCTGTTTAAGATTGATAGGTTTATAATAGAGGCGGGACCCTCATATGGGAATTTTAATGGGCTATTTCGAGGAGGCTGACTACCAAAGGCTAGATGATTTAGATAGCATATAGATATAATAAACCGGCTAACATCACCTTTCAGTGGAATATAGGGATGAAATATTTTATTAGTGTAAAAATTGGGTGCCGGCATACGAACAAAATAATTCGTTATGGAATATTAGATCAAGGAAAGTAATGGAGATGTTTGGCGATTTTGGGGGTTACGGTCAATTCAGTGATGCACTTGTTCTATCTGTTTTTTACCAGTTTAGATAATAATTACTCTTTCCATTTTATATTACACCCAATGCCGGGTATTTGTTCTTCAGGTTACTTTTTCACCATTTAATACCTGATCTAATGCCCTTTTCAAGTCAATGCCTGTTACCTGAACATCATTACCGGGCCTTGAACCATCCAGTTGGCCACGATAAACACATTTGTTATTTGCATCAAATAATTTAAAATCAGGGGTGCAGGCGGCATCATAAGCTTTTGACAATTTCCTGGCTTTCATCGAATAAGTATGGAAAAGGAAAATTTAATTCTTCTGCAAGTGTTTTCATCTTATTCGGGTGGTCATCCGGGTACTTTTCAACATTGTTCGAATTAACAGCAACTATTCCTATACCTTTTGAAATATAGATATTTCCAATATTTACCAACTCATGAATAACATGTTTAACATATGGGCAATGATTGCAGATAAACATTACTAAAGTTCCTTTATCACCTTTTATATCTTTCAACGAAACAGTATTACCGGTACAGGCATCAGGTAAATTAAAATCAGGCGCCTTAAAACCCATTGCGATAGCCTTGGTTGGAGTTAATGACATAATTTTTTCTTATTTAATTTAGTTACAAAAGTAATTAATCCTCCTTCGCGATTGCTACGGCGGACGAGAGGAAAGTAGTTAATTTCCCTGGTCCTTTAGCGCAAGTATCTTTTAATACCGTAGTATAACTGACTCCGGGTTTATTAATCGGTTTGTGTAACTTTGCCTCCAAACTAAAAAATAGTTGAAGAAAATATTACTCATACGTTTTAGTTCAATTGGTGATATAGTTTTAACCACACCAATTATCAGAGCTCTGAAGACACAACTTAATTGTGAACTTCATGTGCTTACAAAAGAGAAATTTTCAACTATCTTATCCAACAATCCAAATGTTGATAGTGTTTATACACTACGGAAAAGCATTAAAGAAATCATACCATCTTTAAAAGAGGAAAAATATGATTTTGTGGTTGATCTGCAAAAGAATATGCGGTCATATCTAATTAAAAAGGCATTACATAAACCGGCTTCTTCATTTCCTAAACTGAACACTAAAAAATGGCTCATAGTGAACTTTAAAATAAACCGCTTGCCCGATGTACATATTGTTGACAGATATTTTAAAGCAGTAGAACAATTAAATGTTATAAATGATGGAAAAGGTTTAGATTATTTTATTCCTGAGGATGCAATTGTGGAGGTGCAAATATTAAACCGCTATTTATCAAATGGTTATGTAGCCATTGCTATTGGCGGGCAGCATTTTACAAAAATGTTACCGGCAGAGAAATTAATTTCAATTATATCAAAAATTGATTATCCGGTTGTTCTTTTAGGAGATAAGCAAGATAGTATCAGAGGCGAAAAAATTATCAAACAACTTCAAAAATCTGATGTGTACAATGCTTGCGGTAAATTCAATCTTAACCAGTCAGCATCACTCATTCAACAATCTGTTGCCGTTATTTCTAATGATACCGGCTTAATGCATATTGCGGCAGCATTACAAAAACCAATTGTTAGCATTTGGGGAAATACGATTCCCCGATTTGGTATGTATCCGTATTTTCCATCCGATAATAATACTTCAATTTTTTCAGAGGTAAGTAATTTAAAATGCAGGCCATGCAGCAAACTTGGTTATAAAAAGTGTCCTAAAAAACATTTTAATTGCATGATGCTTCAGGATGAAGTATTCATTTCAGATAGTATTAATAATATGGTAATAAGATAATTTAGATCAGGTCTTTGCCAATAGCAACAAAAGGATTGTGTAACTTTTCATATCCGATGGTAGTTTCGGGGCCGTGACCCGGATAAGCAATAGTTTTGTCGGGCATAACAAACAATTTTTCCCTAATACTTTCTTGTAAGAGACCATGATTTCCTGTGGGCAAATCGGTTCGTCCAATGCTTTGGAAAAAAAGCACATCGCCTGTTATTACACTATCATCGGTGTAAAAACAAAGGCTGCCGTCAGCATGACCCGGCGTATATAGAACCTGAAGTTCGGAGTTGCCAAATTTAAGTGTGCTTCCTTCATCAATGAAAATATCAATTGGTTTAATTTCATTTATTTGAATGCCAAAGGTTCGACCATATTGTTTTGCGTGTTTCAGAAAATCGTTACACTCCCTATGGGCAGCCAGCTTTATGTTATAATGTTTGGCAACAAATTCGTTGGCAATTATATGATCAATATGAGCATGAGTGTTCGCAAGCAATACAGGTTTTAATCCATTTGCAGAAATAAAATCGGTAAATTCACTTTTTTCATTTTCATAGTACATACCCGGGTCAATAATGATGCATTCTTTGGTGTCATCATAAACTACATAGGTGTTAACCTGGAAGTCATTATAAGGTAATCTGTGTATTTTAATCATATATTTAATATTGTTTTCAAAAGTACATCATTAGTTTTAATAATTACTAAGGGCTTCAGGTAATATTTTGGTTTGAAATTTGTTATAAATTAGCATGCTCATTTTTTTCGATTACAATTTGATCAACACAAAAATTAGGACATACAAAATTGTTTGGTTTGGATTGATTTTGGGTTTAGCATTCTTATCTCCAAATTTAAATGCCCAGTTCTACAATGGGTCGAATACTACTTTTGGAAAAAACCGGGTGCAATTCAGGGAGTTCCTGTGGACTTATTATAAATTTGATGATTTCGACACTTATTATTATCTGAATGGTAAAAAATTAGCGCAGTTTACAGCCGAGTATGCTACGCAGCAAGTACCATTAATGGAATCAAAAATAGAGAGCTATCTGGACAAGAAAATACAGTTTATTATTTTTAACAATCTAACCGACCTTAAACAAAGCAACATAGGCTTAATTACTAACGAAACATATAATACCGGAGGTATCACGCATATTATTGGCTCCAAAGTATTCCTTTATTTTGATGGCAACCATGTACATTTTCAGGAAGAAATAAGGGCTGGCATAGCAGAAGTGCTTTTTAACCAGATGATGTTTGGAGGTAGCTTGGGTAGCCAGGTGAAAACGGCCACATTCTTTTCAGTTCCTGATTGGTACAAGCAGGGTATTATATCCTATTTAAGCAAAGATTGGAGTGTTGAATATGATAATCGTGTTCGGGATGGAATACTCTCGGGCAGGTATAAAAAATTGAACAATATCAGTGGTAAAGATGCGGTTTATGCCGGACATTCGTTATGGCGTTTTATTTCTATCCGTTATGGTAAGTCGGCGGTTAGTAATATAATACACATGACCAGTGTAAGTAGCAGCATTGACAAAGGATTTATGTATGTAATAGGCTTACCTTTTAAAAAGCTTATTAAAGAATGGAGAAACTTTTATATCGACGAATATCAGGATTTCGTAAATAACGAAAAAGAACCTGATGGTATTTTGCCTATAAAATTTAAAGACGAGATAGTTTATGGACAGCCACATATTGATCCGTTCGGCAGAAATCTTGCCTATACAGCAAACGATTTTGGTAAGTATAAGATATATTTATATGACCTTCAAAGAAATAAACGAAAAAAGATATTTAAGAAAGGAACAAGAATTGATACCAAAACCGATTATAGTTACCCTCTGTTGGCATGGCATCCAACCGGGAAACTATTAGCCTTTGTTATTGAGCGAAAGGGAATGCCCTGGTTATACATGTATAATCTTGATGAAAAACGGATGAATAAACAAATCATCTACAATGTTCAAAAAGTAACTGATTTTTCTTATTCTGATGATGGCAGGTTCCTCGTTATGTCGGCTGTGCAGAAAGGGCAAAGTGATATTTTTGTTTTCAATATTGCAGCCAGTTCATTCAATAAGATAACAGATGATATTTATACTGATCTGAACCCCCGCTTTATTAACAGATCAAGTCAAATTGTATTTAGTTCTAACCGTGATAATGACACCATAGGTATTGTACCTGAGTCAGTCATTGATCTCAAAAGTAATTTCGATCTTTTTGTATATGATTATGCTAAGCGCAAGCGGGTGTTAAAAAGAATTACAGAAACTCCTATTGCAAATGAAATAAGGCCGGAATCGTATGCTTACAATACGATCTCTTACCTGAGTGATGAAAACGGCATTTATAATTCTTACCTCGCTACAATTGATAGCACGGTGAGTTCGGTTGATACTGCGATTCATTACAGATATTTTATCAGGTCGAAAGCGGTAACCGATTTTAGCCGGAATATTATTGACCAGCATACTTCAGCTAAAGGGGGTAAAAAAGCGATGGTTTATTATGATGATAAATTATATAAACTGTATGTAAACGCAACACCTGCTTATTCAGCAAGTATTCCGGTTGAGCTAAATGATACACGGTATATGGCTTCTTTAAAAAGAAAATTTAAACCAAAGAAACCTGAGAAGATAAAGACACCGGCAGATGCTGATAAACCTGAAAAAGTTGAAGAACCCCAACCGGCCACTAAATTTAAAAAGTTTCGGATGGTTTATGTTGATAAAGATGGTAATGAATTTACAGACTCAGGAAAAGATAAAAAATCAGTTGGAAGTGATGGTAATATATATGCATTGCCAGGCGATGGTATAGATTTTAGTGATGATAAATTTAAAATTCCTAAGCGGTTAAACTACAGGGTTGAGTATTTTTTGAATGATCTGATTTCACAAATCGATTTCAATTATATTAATTACGGCTATCAGCCTTTTACCGGAGGCGGCGGCCCCATTTATCTTAACCCGGGCTTTAATGTATTTTTTCAAATGGGGGTTAACGATTTAATGGAAGATCATCGGTTTGTGGGCGGTATCAGGCTAAACTTCAGCCTTACTAACAATGAGTACTTATTCAGCTACTCAAATTTGAAAAAGCGTCTCGATAAAGAAATTGTTTTTCATCGTAATACAATTGAAGTTTTATTCGAATATTGGTTGATAAGAGTACACACGCACGAGTTGTTCTATATCCTTAAATGGCCTTTTAACGAGGCTTTAAGCTTGAGAGGAACTGCATCGTATAAGAATGAAATGGCAGTTATACTGGCAACTGACCAGGTAAGTCTTGAAACACCTAATCTTCACTATAATTGGTTAACAGGAAAAATTGAACTTGTGTATGACAATACTAAATCATTAGGGCTGAACCTGTATAAAGGTACGCGTTATAAACTATTTGCAGAGTATTCAAATATGGCATTAGCGATATCTGAATTTAAGCGTTTTGTGCCACCGGTGAGTAATAATCTGTTCGTATTGGGATTTGATTTTAGGCATTATTCAAAAATAAGTCGAACTTTTATTTGGGCAAATAGAATTGCCGGTAGTACATCATTTGGAGAAACACCTTTAATTTATTACATGGGTGGTGTTGATAATTGGATGTTCCCAAAATTTAATATGGATACCCCAATTGATTATGAGCAGAACTATGCTTATCAAACACTGGCAACTAATATGAGGGGGTTCAACCAGAATATCAGGAATGGAAATAGTTTTATCGTACTAAATTCTGAACTTCGTTTCCCATTGTTTCAATACTTCTCCAGAACACCGCTCAGTTCAAGTTTTTTAAGGAATTTCCAATTAGTTGCATTTGGCGATATTGGAACAGCCTGGACAGGATTAAATCCTTACTCGCCTGAAAATGCACTATATACAAGTTATATTAACAGCGGTCCGCTGTATATTTCTGTTGAAAGGCAAAAAGAACCTATAGTAGGAGGATTTGGATTTGGTGGCAGGGTGCATTTAATGGGTTATTTTATTCGGGGAGATGTATCGTGGGGCGTTGAAGATTATAATATCCGAAAACCTGTATATTACTTATCGCTTAGTTTAGATTTTTAATGTAATTAATTGGAAATCCAGCTACTGGTTTTTTTGTTGCTTGAAAATAAAAATATGACTGATAAAATTGTGCCAAAATGAACGAATATTTTTTTTCAATCTTTTTTTAATATATAAAGTATTAATTCAGCGCATTTTAGTTTTTATACACTTACACTTGTTGAAAAAAATAACCGAACCTATATATTTTCTGTTGTATATTGCATCATAATTAAGGTACGCTTTCCTTTTTTTTAACGCATAGATTCACAGACCATTAACTAATAAACAGCTTACTTTATACACATTTTAAAATGGAGAACAGCCTTTTCTTAAACTTTGAAAGTAAACCGATAAAAGATCAAGACTTACAAGAAAAGCCGAAGGTTAAAAAAAAGGATTTTTATGATAAAGTATTGGACGAAAGAAGAAGATCAGAAATGAGAGAAGAACAAGTAGATTTAAATGTGGTTGTTAACCCGAATGAACTGCAAAATAACATTGATTTACAAGAGGCGAAAATTAAAATGAAAAAACCTCAATTAAAACAATATACACACGAAGAAGTTTTAGAAGCAGCTACCGAATATTTCAATGGTGATGCACTTGCGGCGAACGTATGGATGAATAAGTATGCCTTAAAGGACAGCGCAGGAAATATTTACGAATTGACCCCTGAAAAGATGCATCGTAGAATTGCAAGTGAGATTTCCAGGATTGAACAAAAATATCCCGATCCGTTAAGTGAGGAAGAAATATTTGAGGTTCTTGACAGGTTTACTTATATCATCCCTGCAGGTAGCCCTATGGCAGGTATAGGGAATGATTTTCAGGTTTCATCTCTTTCTAATTGTTTTGTTATTGGTAACGAAGGCGATTCGGATTCGTATGGTGGGATCATGAATATTGACCAGGAACAGGTGCAATTAATGAAACGAAGAGGAGGAGTAGGACACGATCTTACTCATATTCGCCCCGCAGGCAGCCCTGTTAAAAACACAGCGTTAACATCTACCGGTGTTGTACCTTTTATGGAAAGGTATTCTAATTCAACCAGAGAAGTTGCCCAGGATGGAAGACGCGGAGCCCTTATGCTAAGTATAAGTGTTAAACATCCTGATGCAGAACATTTCATCGATGCAAAAATGAAGCAGGGTAAGGTAACGGGAGCTAATGTTTCCGTAAAACTTGATGATGAGTTTATGAAATCTGTAAAAGGGGACAAAGCCTATAAGCAGCAATTCCCGATAAATTCTGAAAATCCGCTTTATGAGAAAGAAATACATTCCAGAGATTTATGGAAGAAAATTATACATAATGCCTGGTCGTCAGCCGAACCGGGTATACTCTTTTGGGATACGGTGATCAGAGAATCTATTCCTGATAACTATGCTGAATATGGATTTGAAACTGTTTGTACCAATCCTTGTGGCGAAATTCCGCTATGTTCGTACGACAGTTGTCGTTTACTTGCTTTAAATCTTTACAGTTACGTAAAAAAACCGTTTACAAAAGAAGCCTATTTTGATGGCGATTTGTTCACAAAACATGCACGCTTAGCTCAAAGATTGATGGATGACATCGTAGATTTGGAGATAGAGAAAGTAGAAGCAATTATGGATAAAATTGATGCGGATCCTGAATCAGAAGGAATTAAATACGTTGAAAAACACCTCTGGGAAAAAATCAGAGAGAAATCAATTCAGGGAAGAAGAACAGGTATTGGTATAACTGCAGAAGGAGATATGCTCGCAGCACTCGGCCTTAGATACGGATCGGATAAAGCAATTAATTTCTCAACCGAAGTACATAAATTACTCGCCATTGAAGTTTATCGTTCCTCTGTTGATATGGCTGAGCAAAGAGGAGCATTCCCTATTTTCGACTATAAAAAAGAAATAGATAATCCGTTTATTAACAGGATTAAAGAAGATGCCCCACATGTTTATGAAAAAATGAAAATGGTTGGCAGACGTAACATTGCTCTGCTCACAATTGCTCCTACAGGAAGTGTTAGTATTTGCACCCAAACAACATCAGGTATTGAACCGGCATTTATGGTTTCATACAAACGCCGCAGAAAAGTCAATCCTAACGATAAAAACGTGGTTATTAGTTTTACTGATGAAGTAGGAGATTCGTGGGAGGAGTACAATGTTTTTCATCCAAAATTTGAAGTGTGGTTAAAAACACAAAGGTATAATGTTGAAGAAGTAAAAAATTCATCTGATGAAGAGCTGAATAAGGTTATTAAAAAATCACCTTATTTTAATGCTACATCCAATGATATTGATTGGGTAAACAAAGTAAAAATGCAAGGCAAGATTCAAAAGTGGGTTGACCATTCTATCAGCGTTACCGTTAATGTTCCTAAAGATGTAACCGAAGATTTGATAAGTGATATTTACATGACAGCCTGGGAAAGTGGTTGCAAGGGTATAACCATATACAGGGATGGTTCCCGATCCGGTGTTCTTGTAGGAAATGATAAGAACGACAAGGATGAATTTCAGGAAACGAAAGCCCCGTCAAGGCCAAAAGTAACTGAAGCTGACATCATTCGGTTTCAGAACAATTATGAAAAGTGGATAGCAGTAATAGGAACTATCAACAACAAGCCATACGAAATATTCACAGGTAAAGCAGATGACTTTTATTTACCACCCTGGGTTGAAAAAGGTTGGGTTATTAAAGAAAAAATAGAAGGAAAAAACACACGATACGATTTTAAATTCAAAGATAAGGAGGGCTATGAAATGATATATCAGGGCTTGTCTCGTTCTTTTGAAAAAACCTATTGGAATTATGCTAAATTGATTTCCGGTGTTCTTCGTCATGGTATGCCTTTAACTTATGTTATCGATTTAGTTGGAAATTTGAATGTGGAGGACGACACCATCAACACATGGAAAAATGGTGTTGTACGTGCCTTAAAAAGATATGTGCCAAACGGTACAACTGTTGATACAAAATGCCCTGATTGTGGTGAAGACACACTTATTTATGAAGATGGCTGCCTGATTTGTAAGTCATGCGGACATTCTAAATGCGGATAATAAATTCCAAACAGTCTCTTAAAATACATTAGTTTTAAAATCTTAGAAATGTAATTTGTGATAATCAAATGATTGATTGTTACGGTATGAACTGATCTTCATGGCAAGGTAAACAAACATATCCAGATTATGTTCCTTTAACCAAATCGCTGCTTCCTGCTTTTCGTTTATTGCATCAGCAAATACAGCTAAAAAATCAAATTTATGTTTCCTTAACCAGGCGTAGGCATCCGCTTGCTTATCAATGGCACCATCCAATACGGCAAAATGTTGATGTTTATTTTTCATCAGCCATTCGATGGCCTCTTTACTGCCCCTGATACCACTGCTTAAAGCTGCCAACTCAGGATAACCGTTTTTTAATAACCAGTTATAAAAGTTCTCACCATCATTGCCAAAAGTTTCGCCAAATGCCATCAGTATTTTAGGAGGATATTCAAGCATAGTTTAGAATATATTACAAAGATAATAATAAGCCTGAGTTTGAGCAACATAAAAAATGTAGAAATCTGAATTTTCCCTACATCCACGTATTTAAGCATTTACTCATTTCTAAATTAATACCTGCCAATGCAATTCAAATCACTAAAAGCTTGTTTTAGCCTTTCAACCATCGATACTTCACCTGCTCTTAGCCATTTACGAGGATCGTAATATTTTTTATTAGGCACATCATCACCATCAGGGTTTCCTATTTGCCCCTGTAGATAATCATGATTTTTAGCTTCATACGCACGTATTCCATCCCAGTAAGCCCATTGTGTATCTGTATCAATATTCATCTTAATGACACCGTACGAAATTGCTTCTTTT
This sequence comes from Chaetoderma sp. LZ-2023a, assembly GCA_034401795.1. Lineage (NCBI taxonomy): Eukaryota > Metazoa > Mollusca > Caudofoveata > Chaetodermatida > Chaetodermatidae > Chaetoderma > Chaetoderma sp. LZ-2023a. The sequence goes on from JAVVLW010000018.1 coordinate 2,020,080, forward strand.
ATTTTTTCGGGTTCCGATCCGGACCCACCATGAAAAACAAAGTTTACAGGATTAGGCTCTGTGTTGAACTTCCCGGCAATATATTTTTGCGAATTGGCTAATATAACAGGTTCAAGCCTTACATTTCCGGGTTTGTATACCCCGTGAACGTTTCCGAATGCTGCTGCAATGGTAAAATTGTTACTTATTTTTGAGAGCAGTTCATATGCTTGTGCTACTTCTTCCGGTTGGGTGTATAATTTTGAACTGTCAACATCTGTATTATCAACACCATCTTCTTCGCCACCGGTTATGCCTAATTCAATTTCAAGGGTCATATCTATTTTGCTCATTCTTTCAAGATACCTTGCGCATATCTCCAGATTTTCTTCCAGGGGTTCTTCTGATAGATCAAGCATATGCGAGCTGAAAAGTGGTTTGTTGTGTTGCGCAAAATATGCTTCACCGGCATCTAAAAGTCCATCAATCCAGGGAAGTAATTTTTTTGATGCATGATCAGTATGTAAAATCACAGGCACACCATATATTTCAGCTAACTGATGCAGATGTAAAGCCCCTGATACGGATCCTGCAATTGCTGCTTTTTCATCAGTATTGGAAAGTCCTTTACCTGCATAAAAGGAACCTCCTCCATTTGAAAATTGAATGATAACCGGAGAGTTCACCACTTTTGCAGCTTCTAAAACGGCATTAATTGAGTCGGTACCAACAACATTTACTGCCGGAAGTGCATATTGTCCTTTTTTGGCTGCATCAAATATTTTATTTAAATCAATACCGGTGGCAACACCGGGAGCAACGTAATCAGATAATTTTGTCATTTTATTTTATGGTTTATTTCAATTTGAACAGCAAATTTAAGTGAAATAATCATAATTATTGTATAACTCTATATAGTATAGTATTAAATATTACGTGTTAGTTCTTTGTGTTGTCGACTATAACAATCGATTGTGTAATTTGTCGTATACCTGTATAATTGTTCAACCAATGTATTATTTCAGGATTTTTTATCTTTACCGGCTCTTAAATGTGTTTTGTATTGCACAAACACCTGAGTTTCTTTATTATAAAGCAAAACACTATGATTAGAAAGATTTTAGTTGCTAATAGAGGGGAAATAGCTATACGTGTTATGCGTTCATGTCGTGAGATGGGGATTATTTCGGTAGCTGTTTTCTCTGAGGCAGACCGGACTTCAATGCACGTTAGATATGCGGATGAAGCCTATTGTATTGGCCCTGCACCTTCAAATGAAAGTTACCTGGTAATTGATAATATCATTGAAGTAGCAAAAAAATGTGAGGCTGACGCTATTCATCCGGGTTATGGTTTCTTATCCGAAAATGCTGAGTTTTCAGACCGGTGTAAAAAAGAGGGAATCATATTTATAGGGCCGTCATCACATGCCATTAATACCATGGGTGATAAAATCACTTCTCGCAAATCAATGCAGGGTGCAAATGTACCTGTCGTTCCGGGTACTACTGAGCCTATCGAGGATATGGATAAGGCTGTCGAAATAATTAAGGAGATCGGACTGCCGGTAATGATAAAAGCAAGTTCAGGAGGCGGAGGAAAAGGTATGCGGTTGGTTACTGATGAGGCAGATATAGTATCAGCGGTTAATTCGGCTAAATCAGAAGCAAAAGCTGCTTTTGGCAATGATGCAGTCTATATTGAAAAATATATTAATTCTCCTCATCATATTGAATTCCAGATATTGGCTGATAATCATGGGAATTGTATTCATCTTTTTGAAAGAGAGTGTTCTGTGCAACGAAGGCATCAAAAAGTTATTGAAGAAACACCTTCCCCGATAATGACTCCCGATGTTCGGGAAGAAATGGGTGAGCATGCGATTACAGCCGCAAAAGCGGTAAATTATTCAGGCGCCGGAACTATTGAATTTATTGTTGATGACGACCTTAATTATTATTTTCTGGAAATGAATACCCGTTTGCAGGTTGAGCACCCGATTACGGAAAGGGTGGTGGGTGTTGACCTGGTGAAGGAGCAAATAAAAATAGCTAATAATGAAGTCTTAAGTTTAAAACAAGATGAACTATCCCAAAACGGCCATGCTATAGAAGCAAGGATATATGCCGAAGATCCTGATAACAATTTTATGCCAAATCCCGGATTAATAAAACATATTACCGAACCGCTTGGGCTGGGAGTAAGGCATGATGGCTATGTTTACGAAGGTTATGAAATTCCCTTGTATTATGATCCATTGATCTCTAAGCTGATTGTGTGGGCACCTACCCGTGATGAAGCAATTGCAAGAATGAAAAGGGCACTTTATGCATATAAAATTACGGGGATTAAAACATCAATATCTTTTCTAAATAAAATAATGGATGTGCCTTCGTTTAAACAAGGGAGGTATAATACGCATCTTATTCAGGATAATGAAGATATATTAATGCAGAAAGAAGAACCAAATCAAAAGTTAAAAGATATTGCTTGCATTGCAGCTTTTTTTAATTATCTGGGAAGGATGGAAGAACGCACTCCCCCTGTATTCAAATCTTCTAATGGAAGTAACTGGAAAAACTGTGGCAGGAAAAAGAATCTGGAACGATTATAAAATTAAATCAGCAAACGATGTTATACGATATTAAACTCAACGACGAGCAATATAAAATTGAATTACTTGATCGAAATGGCAGCAACGCGAAAGTTACTGTTGACGGACGGATTTATGATGTAGATGCAATTGAAATAGAAAAAGGCGTGTATTCAATTTTATTGGATGGCATATCATTCAATGTTGAATTGACTCAAACTGAAAATAAAAAATACAATGTCAACACACTATACAATTCGTATGATGTTGAGATTATTGATGCAGAGACTAAATATGCAAATAGCAGGAAGAAAGAAGGCGATGATGATGCTGCATTTATTTCAACACCAATGCCCGGAAAAGTGGTTAAAATACTTGTGAAGGAAGGTGATGTTGTAAAAGGAGGAGACACAGTGATTACAGTTTCCGCAATGAAAATGGAAAGTGAGTATAAAGTAAAAAGTGATAAAATCATTAAAAAAGTACTGGTTAATGAGGGAGATTTAATTGAAGGGAATCAGCATTTGATATTATTGGAAGATATTGAAAACAATTAAAAAAATATAAGATGTCGTTACAATCAAAAATTGAGTTGCTTGAACAGAAACGAAAACAGGCAGAATTAGGTGGAGGAAAGGAACGTATTGAAAGACAGCATAAAGCCGGAAGGAAAACAGCGAGGGAAAGAATTGATGCATTACTTGATTCGGGAACTTTTGTTGAGATTGATAAATTCGTTACCCACAGGGCGACAAATTTTGGAATGGATAAAAACAAAATTCTGGGTGATGGAGTAGTATCAGGTTACGGAAAAATAGATGGCAGGCTGATGTTTGTATTTGCCCAGGATTTTACTGTTTTTGGAGGGTCGTTAAGTCGTGCCAATGCCGATAAAATTGTAAAGATAATGGACATGGCCATGAAAATGGGCGCACCGGTAATAGGCCTTAACGATTCAGGTGGTGCCCGTATTCAGGAAGGGGTTGAAAGTTTGGCAGGTTATGCAGATATATTTTATCGAAATGTAAGAAGTTCAGGTGTTATACCTCAAATATCAGCCGTTCTTGGTCCTTGTGCCGGGGGTGCGGTTTACTCACCTGCTATTACCGATTTTATTCTGATGACTAAAGAAACATCTTTTATGTTTGTAACCGGCCCCGACGTTATCAAAACGGTTACAAACGAGGAGGTTACTATGGAAGAACTTGGCGGGGCTATGACCCACAACCAGAAAAGTGGGGTAGCACATTTTACCGCTGAAGATGACGACCAGGCTATGATGATGATACGGGAGCTTATGAGTTTTCTGCCTTCAAATAATTTAGAAGACCCGCCTCAAAAGGTATGTACAGATGATCTTTGCAGGGAAGAGCCAAAATTGGATGAAGTAATACCATCTGATCCGAACAAACCGTATGATATGATGGATATCATTCTGCCGGTTGTTGACAACAATCATTTTCTGGAAGTGCAACCGCATTATGCAAAAAACATTGTTGTTGGTTTTGCCCGTATAGCAGGCAAACCTATCGGAATTGTAGCAAACCAGCCTGCAGTACTTGCCGGTGTTTTGGATATTAACAGTTCAACGAAAGCGGCTCGTTTTGTTCGCTTCTGTGATGCGTTTAATATTCCTTTGATTACATTTGAGGATGTGCCGGGATTCTTACCCGGAACAGCCCAGGAATTTGGCGGAATAATTAAGCATGGTGCTAAATTGCTATATGCTTTTGCAGAAGCAACAGTTCCAAAAATTACAATCATTACCAGAAAAGCTTATGGTGGTGCATATGATGTGATGTCGAGTAAACACATTGGTGCCGATTATAACTTTGCTTATCCAACTGCTGAAATTGCTGTGATGGGGCCTGAAGGGGCAGTAAACATCATCTATAAAAATAAACTTAATTCGGACGAAGAGCGGCAAAAGGCGGTAAATGAATACCGTAAAAATTTTGCAAGCCCGTACAAAGCCGCCGAATTAGGATATATTGATGAGATCATTTTCCCGCACAATACACGTAAAAAGCTGATTCAGGCATTGGAGATGACCCAAAATAAATCAGCGAGCAATCCGCCTAAAAAACACGGGAATATTCCGTTGTAAAAATTTATAACCAACAATTAAAAAACCTCAACGGTTGGTGCGAGCTTGTAGCTCGTTCCAATGCATTCTCGTTTCAATGCAGAGCTTATAGCTCGTACCAGCAGATACTATTTTAATAGGATAATTTGCAGCTCGAACTAACCCGGGTACCGAAGCCCTTAATACAGAATTTACATACGATGCTAACGGAAATATTGTAACTTTGAAACGAAACGGACAACCCGGTTTTGAATCAATGGACGATTTGGACTATTATTATAATAAAACCTCTGATGGTAAGCTGATAAACAACCGCTTAAATTATGTGGACGATTTAGCTGTTGCCGGCAACCCTAATGATGATATTGAAGACCAGAACCCCGGCAACTATACCTACGATGCTATTGGCAACCTTACGGGAGATGTGAAAGAAGAAATAGGAGTTATTAGTTGGAATGTAGCTAATAAAATCACCCGCATTTCTCGTACATTAGGCAGTAAATATGACAATATTTCATTTAGATATGATGGCATGGGCAACCGCATTATGAAAAGTTCCTGGTCAAACACAGGTTTATCCGATACGGAAAACACCTGGTATGTATGCGATGCACAAGGTAATGTAATGGCCGTATATAAATGGCAAAATAACAACAACCCAAGCCTGAACGAGCAATACATATATGGCAGCACACGCCTGGGTTATGTTAACCGTGGCAGTTGGGTTGATAACACAATACCCGCACAGGAAAAAAGCTATATAGGCTTGCGGCAATACGAACTAACCAACCACTTAGGCAATGTGCTAACAACTGTTAGCGACCGCCGCTTCGCCTATCCCAGGGAAACCAACCCAATGGTTGGCGGTTATACAGCCGACATTAAGAGTTCACAAGATTACTACCCCTTTGGCTCTCTCATGCCTGGGAGGAATTATTCGAGTAGTTCGTACAGGTTTGGATTCAATGGTAAGGAAATGGATAATGAAGTATCAGGAACCGGAAACCAATATGATTATGGATTTAGGATATATAATCCGAGGATTGGTAAGTTTTTGAGCGTTGACCCCTTGGCATTCAAATTTCCTTCAATGTCAGGTTACGCTGCATTCAATAACAACCCGATTTATTTTGTTGACCCTGATGGGAGAGAAAACATACCTGCTTTACTTTGGGCGAGAAGTAAAATGTCAAATAAAGGAATTGGAAATAAAAACTACTTAGATTATTGGTTAGGTGGCTCAGAAAAAAGATGGACGTATAAGGTTGGACAAGTTCCTGATTATACTGTATGCTATGAATCTTGCTTTATGGCTTACATGAACTCAGGAGACCCAATTCTTTCGTATTTAAAAGAAACAGGATTCTCTAATAAATACAATGCTTTTAAAGGACGTTCGCATGCAACAGGTGGTGCGAATTGGTTTAAAGCAGGAGATGGTACAGATAGATCTTTTGTTACAAATATTGCTAATGGTGAATTGGGAGATATGGTATTTATGGGGTCGGATATTGGAATGATGGGGCATGCCGTGTTATTGAATGAATTACCTACAATGGGTACAATAAAAGATGCCAATGGAAAAAGCATTGAAACCATGACCTTGAATGTGCTGAGTACTAGTTCTGATTCTGACTCAGGAAATTATGGAGAGCGAAGTATGCAGTTTCAGAAAGTTGGTAACAAATGGTTGCTTGATGGGGATGGTTATGAGTTTAAAGGTTACGGTCAGTTAAATGAAGATTTTTTCCAAAAGACTGAAACCAAAACAGAGGGCAATTAAGATGAGAAGGGTGCACGACAAATATCCACAATTGATAGTTGATAAGAAAATGGACAGATAATTATCTGATAATTAAAAGTTTGGATTATTGCATAATAAAATATATTTTGTTATGGCACAAAACGATCCAACTAAAATTTTCGAGAAACATTACAATGAATGGATGAGCAACCCAGAACGCTTAAAAAGCGGATATGATTATGAGAGGACTTATGCAGAGATGATGAAGAAAGTTGAAAAGGAAATTTTCCAAAATAGTGTAGGAGAAATACCGATTAACAAGAACAAAAAAAAAAACTCCAAACCATTTATGGAAAAATAAATATTGCAAAAGATCATATTATAGCTCAAGACCTATCAATATTTGGCATAAGCAGTTATGCACAACAAATGATGTGTTATGTTGGACAACAAGCTGTGTTTGAAGAAGCAGAAGATCTGTTGGATGTCCTTTGTGGAGTTAATATAAATGCTAAACAAATAGAGAGGGTCTGCCACCATTATGGAGAACAGATAGAGAAAGAGGACACAACGATGATTGAGACACAAATTCAACACCAGTACAGTCAACATGACAAAAACCAACTTCACTATGCAATGCTTGATGGGGCTATGTATTTAACAAGGGAAGATAAATGGAAAGAAGCAAAAATGGGTCGTATTTTTAAGGCGGCTGATAATCTCCATATTTCACAAAACAGAGGGGCTGTAACAGACTCCCAATATGTGGTACACTTGGGTAATCATAAAGAGTTTCTTTCAAAATTCGAGTACTACCTTGATGATTTAAGGTCATTGGTAATAATAGCTGATGGAGCAAAATGGATATGGAATTGGGCAGATGCATTTTATCCGGATGCAACTCAGATACTTGATTATTATCACGCACTAGAACATCTTTGTGAATTTGCCACAAGTTATTTTAAAGAAAATAATGAACGCACAACATGGATAGAAAAACAAGCTAAAATCTTGATAGAAGAGGATGCCGATAAAATAATTGACTGTTTGAGAGAATTACCTGAAAGTACAAATAAGAAAACGGAAAAAGAGAAATTGAGACTCATCAATTATTATAAAAAAAACAGAAAAAGAATGCGGTATGGCTCTTTCATAAAAAGAGGTCTGTTAATAGGTTCTGGTGCAATAGAATCAGCACATCGAACTGTCTTACAACAAAGAATGAAACTAAGCGGACAACGTTGGACGAAAAAAGGGTTTCAACAAATAGCCAATATTAGAGCTGTCAAAAAAAGTGATGACTGGGAAAGAATCATAGATTTAACGAAAAATGCAGCTTAATGGAGATTTGTCGTGCACCCGATGAGAAAGCAATTACAAATCTTACTAGTTATTTTCTCATTTTCAGCTCTTCAAATGAATGCTCAATCTTTTGATTTAGAAAAGTACAATCAGGAAAAAGAGCTAATCTTAAATGTTGTAATAAATAGCTTACAGTTTGATAGTGTTTACACTTCCAAGCAAGTTCGTTTTGTAGCTAACGAATTATTATCAGAAGGAACACCATTGGTTTTGAAAAAAGGTAAGTGCAAGGTGAAAATCATGCAAAAGGAAAAGTTAAAGGATAAAAGTTACGTACATTTAAGTGACTTTACAATGGCTAAGGTTGATCCGAAACGTGTTAGAGTACAACTATATTTCTCTTTAACGACTCTTACACTTAATTTAAGTCTTGTGAAAAAAGGTGATGATTGGGTTATTGACAACCATTTAATTATGGAAGATTAGAAACCCACTAGCGCAAGTCTTCCAGCCCACTAGCGCAAGTCTTCCAGCCAAGCCTGTGTGATGGCGCGACTTGTGCTTTATTATAACCCCACCCACTAGCATTTGTAATGCCTTAATCCGATAAATCTGTATATTTGAACTATGTCAGGAGATAAATATATAATACAAGATCAAAACGCAATACATTTTTTAACTCTCCCTCTCGTCCTTGTTTGCAACAAGGACGCATCTCCATCATAGCATTTGTAATGCCTTAATCCGATAAATCTGTATATTTGAACTATGTGCAGGAGATAAATATATAATACAAGATCAAAACGCAATACATTTTTTAACTTTCACAGTAACTGATTGGGTTGATGTATTCACTAAAAAACACTATGTATTTAGTTCTGCCATTGATTATTCAGGTGAACCAGGCTTAGTCAAAGTTACTTTAATGTAGTAAATAGAAATTTCGCCCTTGTTACAAACAAGGGCGAGAATAAGGAAAGTATATCTAATTTTATTATTTTCGCTTTATACCAAAATTTAAACTATTGTAAAATGAATCATATTAAAATATTCCCACTAGCGCAAGTCTTCCAGCCAACCCACATGGTGCATATTTGGATGACACTCCTGGTAGTTATGGCGGAATTCTTAGAAGTGTTTATACAGGATTAAATACTTCTAACAAAAGCTATAGTAACATGCAAAATGTATCTGATATAGTTAACTCAATGAAATCAGGAGATATTAAATTTGAAAAAAATTCATTAGTTATTTTTGCTGGCTGTAATACTGGAACTGACAAAGATGAGAATGGTAAGTTTAAGGGACTTCCTTTAGCAAAAGACTTCACTATGTATACCGGGGTTACAACAATTGGTGCAGTTGGTGGCACAGCACCAGATAACAAAGGGACTGCTTCTAGATCTGCGGATGAAGGTTATTATATGTTTCAACGAATTAATGATGGAAACGGTAACTATTCAATAACGTCTACCTTTTTGGGCTTTTTTTACAACGTTTTAACCCCACTAGCGCAAGTCTTCCAGCCAAGCCTGTGTGATGGCGCGACTTGTGCTTTATTATAATCTATATCTAAAACCAGGGGCTTTTTTTACAACGTTTTAAGTTTAGCCGCTTTAATAAGGCTGTCCAGCGTATAAAAAATATTATTCTTATCATCATCAGGCAGCTGGCAGGACACAGATACGTGAGTTCAACGGAAGCCTATTTAATTAATGATTTAGATGATTTGCAGGAAGATATAACAAAGTATATCATCCAATTGGGTAAATCCAGGTATCACGACTTGTGACACCAACTTTAAATAATACTTTTGTTGAATTAAAATCAGGAAAAAATGAATATTGAAATAACAATACCAGAGGAAGTAATAATGAGTAAAATCTATCTTGTTAGAGGTCAGAAAGTGATGTTGGATAGAGATTTAGCAGAATTATACGAAGTTGACACAAAAGTATTAAAACAAGCAGTTCGCAGAAACATTGAACGCTTCCCTGAAGATTTTATGTTTGAAATGACAAAAGAAGAATTAGAACTTTGGAGGTCACAGTTTGTGACCTCCAAATCTGATATGAAAGGTTTACGTTATGCCCCTTTTTGTTTTACAAACATCGGTATTCCCCAATTATCAACGGTTTTAAAGAGTAAAAAAGCCATAATGATAAATCTTCAAATTATGCGTGTGTTTAATAAAATGTACGAAATGATGCTAACGCATAAAGATTTATTTATAAAACTTGATGAAATAGAACGAAAAATGTCAACTCACGATGATAATATTATGTTGATATTTGAATACATAAAACAGTTTGAAGAAGCCAAGCAACAGGAATTAGAACAACAAAACAGAAAACAAATCGGCTATAAAAGAAAAGGAGAAGAATAACCCTCCCTAAATCCCCGTAACGCAAAAATCTCACGTGCCACAGAAAAAGCGGCACTCCCAATCTTTTTGCGTTACTCCGCCCGCCTGCCGCTCTGCCAACCCTGACCAAAGGGCAAAGCCACCCACAAGCTGGCCTCACAAGTCCACCGGACTTATGCCCTCCTTCAACCCTTTTCGGGCAGTGTTTTTTACCCCCAAAGCCGCTTCGGCAAAAAACCACCCACGTTGGTGCGAGCTTGTAGCTCGTTCCAGTTCCAATGCATTCTCGTTCCAATGCAGAACTTATAGCTCGTTCCAATGCCTGCCAATACCTTCAAGCAGTAGGTAAAGAACAAAATAATTTCTTAGCATCATACTTAATATACTTATTTTTGTATTATGAGCCGTAATTATAAAATGCTGGATAAAGAAGGAATGTATTTTATATCGTTTGCCACAATTAATTGGATTGATGTGTTTGTGAGGCAACAGTATTTTGAATTGATTTGCGAAAGTCTTAACTATTGTGTAAAAGAATACCAGTTTTGGCAGCAGCATAACCATCCAATTGAGCTTTGGAGTAACAAAGTAATAGATCAAAAAATAGATTACATCCACAATAATCCGGTTGAAGCCGGTTTTGTTGAAGAGCCACATTATTGGAAGTATAGTAGTGCGATAGATTATTGTGGAACAAAAGGGGAAGTGGATGTGTGTTTGGTGTAATGGAACGAGCTACAAGCTCGCACCAACAGGTTATTTATCAGTACCGGAAAGCCTGCCCGTCCGTCAGGCGGGAGTGAAAAACTAAGCAATTTAATAAGCAAGCTAATGAAGAAACTGAATAATCAAAATACAAGGATTACAAGTCTCAAACAAATCCGGACAAGTGTAATAACTTACTGGCTGAAAAATTACAATTTAAGACAAGTCCAGTACATGGCTGGACACAGATACGTGAGTTCAACGGAAGCCTATTTAATTAATGATCTGGATGATTTGCAGGAAGATATTGTAAAGTTCCATCCAATTGGGTAAACTTCAAATTTGCCAGACAGTGTCTGGCAAATTTGAAGAACAAGCTTTTTATAAATGATTACTTTTGAAAATTAATACAAAAAACATGAGCAAAGAGTTAATGCAAAATATTGACATCCTTTACCAAAGGATACGTAAAATCATAGAAAGTGCACGGGATAAAGTTTATTATACAGCTAATTTTGAAATCGTAAATGCATACTGGAATATAGGCAGGGAGATAGTTGAAGAAGAACAAAACGGGAGGGAACGGGCAGAGTATGGAAAATACATAATAAAAAACTTGTCTGCCCGCTTGACCAAAGCATATGGGAAAGGGTATATTGAACAGAATTTACGTAACATGAGGCAGTTTTATACTGTATTCTCAAAACGCAACGCACTGCGTGGCGAATTGAGCTGGACCCATTACAGGATATTAATGCGCATTGAAAATGACCATGCACGGCAATTTTATATGGAAGAAACAATAGCAGGGAATTGGGGTACCCGTGAACTTGAACGGCAAAAAAACTCTTTGTATTACGAAAGGTTGCTAATGAGCAAGGACAAAAAAGGGATGTTGAAAGACGGCAGAGCCATAGATGGGAAAATGCATGCTGGACATATTATCAAAGATCCTTTTGTACTTGAGTTTTTAAATGTAAAACAAGATGAAAAGCTCTCGGAGCGGGAGTTGGAAACAGCGTTAATAGACAAGCTGCAGCAATTTTTGTTGGAACTCGGAAAGGGCTTTGCTTTTGTTGGAAGGCTGCACAGGATAACTACAGAAACCGGAAAACATTATTACATTGATCTGGTATTTTACAACTACATTCTGAAATGTTTTTTGGTAATTGATTTAAAAACCGAAGAACTTACCCATCAGGACATTGGTCAGATGGATATGTACGTAAGGATGTTCGAAGGTCTGAGAAAACAAGAAGAAGATAACCCAACAATAGGGTTGATATTATGCACTGAAAAGGACAGGACAGTAGTAAAATATAGTATCCTGAACGACAGCAAACAAATCTTTGCCTCCAAATACCAGATGTACCTGCCAACAGAAAAACAGCTAAAAGAAGAAATCGAGCGTGAAAAGCATGAAATTGAAATTGAAACAAAACTGCAAAGCCCCGATGAAGGATGAGTTTACCACTATATTGGCCATAGACAGCTTTTTGGAAGCAAACCAAAAAATCATCAACGGGCAAAAGTGCCTAAAAGATACAGACGCTGCCAGGATGTATGGCGTTGGGTTAAAAACCATACACCGTAAAGTAAAACAAAACCCCAAACGCTTCCCAAGTGATTTTATAATTAAATTGCCGGAAAACCACTATGCATTTACTTATCCAGGACTGATGATGTTAGGTGGGATGATCAAAAGTAAGACAGCTACACGGGCAAGTGTCCAGTTAATAGAGTTCGTGGCGAAAAACATGGAACAAGCAACAGGCAAATCGGTTTTTGATTTACTGGCAGAAATGCAGGACAAATAACCCTCCCTAAATCTCCGTAACGCAAAAATCTCACGTGCCACAGAAAAAGCGGCACTCCCAATCTTTTTGCGTTACTCCGCCCGCCTGCCGCTCTGCCAACCCTGACCAAAGGGCAAAGCCACCCACAAGCTGGCTCACAAGTCCACCGGACTTATGCCCTCCTTCAACCCTTTTCGGGCAGTATTTTTTACCCCCGTTGGTGCGAGCTTTTAGCTCGTTCCAGTTCCAATGCATTCTCGTTCCAATGCAGAACTTATAGCTCGTTCCAATGCCTGCCAATACCTTCAAGCAGTAGGTAAAGAACAAAATAATTTCTTAGCATCATACTTAATATACTTATTTTTGTATTATGAGCCGTAATTATAAAATGCTGGATAAAGAAGGAATGTATTTTATATCGTTTGCCACAATTAATTGGATTGATGTGTTTGTGAGGCAACAGTATTTTGAATTGATTTGCGAAAGTCTTAACTATTGTGTAAAAGAATACCAGTTTTGGCAGCAGCATAACCATCCAATTGAGCTTTGGAGTAACAGAGTAATAGATCAAAAAAAATAGATTACATCCACAATAATCCGGTTGAAGCCGGTTTTGTTGAAGAGCCACATTATTGGAAGTATAGTAGTGCGATAGATTATTGTGGAACAAAAGGGGAAGTGGATGTGTGTTTGGTGTAATGGAACGAGCTACAAGCTCGCACCAGCTTTGTACAAACGATGCTTGTAAAACCACCAAGTAATTTACATTGCCAAATGCTTTCTTTCAAACAAAATAAGCCAGAATACGCCTATGGTAATCGAGGAATCGGCTATATTGAATATGGGTCTGAAGAAAACGAAGTGTTTGTCGTAACCAAATAAAAAATCAGGTAGCCAAGATGGTAAGTCAGCTTGGGCAATGTTGATAATGGGGAAATAAAACATATCAACTACGCGTCCATGCAAAAAACTCGCATAAGCTTGCCCGGTAGTAGATGCAAATTCGGCTACTGTATGGTAACTGCTTTGTGTAAATAACAGTCCATAGAATGCGCTATCAATGATATTGCCTATGGCACCGGCTAAAATCATAGAAATACTGATTATTAACCCGGTATTTTTCTTTTTCCTGCTAAGCATGTACAGGTAAAAATAAATACCTATAATAGCAAAAATTCGGAAAATACTCAGCGAAAGTTTACCCCATTCACCACCGAATTGCATCCCGAATGCCATGCCGTAGTTTTCGGTAAAGTACAGTTTAAACCAATCACCGATTACAGGGATCTCTTCACCAAGTGTCATGCTTAGCTTAATATAAATTTTAAGCGCCTGGTCGAAAAATAAAATCAGGAAAATAACTAAAAAGGCTTTCTTCAACGAATTGTTATTTTAAGGATTAGTTCATTATCTCAGGTTTTGCCTGAGCTAATTTTGCATCAATACTAAGGGTAGCATGCGGAACTGCTCTCAGGCGTTCTTTGCTAATCAGCTTTCCCGTAACACGGCAAATACCATAGGTTTTATTCTTGATACGCAAAAGGGCATTTTCCAAATTGTTGATAAAGCGGGCTTGACGGGCTGCCAGCTTGCTATTTTCTTCCTTCGAAAGCACCTGTTGTCCTTCTTCCAATACCTTAAAGGTTGGAGAAGTGTCATTCGTGTCATTTGCGCCATGGTTTGTATATGCCTCTGTTAACAATTTGAGGTCTCCTTTTGCTTTTACAAGTTTATCAAGAATAATCTGCTTGAATTCTTCAAGTTCTTTATCCGTGTATCTTGTCTTCTTCGATTCTGTCTTATTTTCTTTCATAGCCTCTTATATTTAATTACGGATGTATAAATTAGCGTTTAAATATACAACACATTTTGTTACTAGTGTAGTATTATTTATGCTTTTTTTATTTTAATAGACTTTATAACAATTAAAATCGTATGGCATTATTTATCTTTTTCCGTTTCCCTGCGTTATTTTTCTTTTCCGTAGCTATGGCTATGCAAAAGAAAAATGCCTTGGGAACCAAAAAAATCTTAAATCCTGCCTATATACGACTTCAATCATTATAAAGTCTAATCTTTATCAAGAATTAAGTTCACACTTATACCATCTACTAATTCTACTTTTTTAATACCATTTCCTTCTAGTTTTTCGGTAACAATCATGCGTGCTAAGGTTTCAGAACAGATATAATCTTTAAAATTTTCAAAAGCTATATTGGTTGAATCTGACTTTTCAATTGTCAATACAATCCTGTCGGTTACCTCCAGCCCTTTGTCTTTTCTTAAATTCTGAATCCGGTTAACTAATTCTCTTGTCAGTCCTTCACTAACGAGTTCAGGAGTAAGTGTCATATCAAGGGCAACCGTTAAATGATCCTGTGTGGCTACACTCCATCCCGGTATGTCCTCTGTGCTAATTTCTACATCCTCCAAATTAATTATAACCTCTTGATTGTCGATAACCAATTTAGTTTCACCCAAATCTTCAAGTTGTTTAATATCATCCTGCCCAAATTGTTGTATCTGCGCAGAAATTTGTTTCATCAGCTTACCATATTTTGGTCCTAAACTTTTAAAATTAGGCTTGATTTTTTTAACTAAAACACCTGAATCTTCAGTAATGTATTCGAGTTCTTTAACATTAACCTCTGAAAGAATCAATGTTTCTACTGCTTTTACAACATCTTTAAAATGCTTGTTTAATACAGGTATCATTATCTTGTTCAGCGGTTGTCTTACCCTGATGCTATTTTTCTTACGCAGCGACAAGACCATTGAAGATATTTTCTGTGCCAATTCCATCCTTTCTTCCAAATCTTTATCAATCAACTTCTCGTCTGCAACCGGAAAATCAGTCAGATGAATTGATTCTACATCAAATCGTTTTGAAACATGGTTCAGATCGGTAAATATCTTATCGGTGAAAAACGGAGCAATCGGAGAAGCAAGTTGTGCGATTACTTCAAGGCATCTGTATAGTGTTTGATAGGCTTCAATTTTGTCTTTCGAATAAATACCTTTCCAGAATCTTCGTCTCGATAAACGAACATACCAGTTACTTAGATGTTCGTTCACAAAATACTGAATTGCCCTTCCTACTTTTGTTGGTTCATAATTTCCATAAGCGGTATCAACAATTTTGATGAGTGAGTTTAATTCGGAAAGTATCCAGCGGTCAAGCTCAGTGCGTTCTTCAACAGGAATTTCTTCTTCGTTATACGTAAACCCGTCAATATTGGCATAGAGTGCAAAAAAAGCATAAGTATTGTAAAAGGTACCAAGAAATTTCCTTCTTACTTCATTAATACCTTCTATGTCGAACCGGAGGTTGTCCCACGGCTGTGAATTGGTGATCATATACCAGCGCGTTGCATCAGGGCCATATTTTTCAATGGTTTCAAACGGATCAACAGCGTTGCCTAAACGCTTCGACATTTTGTTGCCGGCTTTATCAAGTACCAACCCATTCGACAATACCGTTTTAAATGCAACCGAATCAAACATCATGGTAGCAATAGCATGAAGTGTAAAGAACCATCCTCTTGTTTGGTCAACACCTTCTGCAATAAAATCGGCAGGGAAATTATTTTCAAAAACCTCAACATTTTCAAATGGATAATGGAACTGGGCATAAGGCATAGCCCCCGAATCGAACCAAACATCAATCAGTCCGGGTTCCCGGTTCATTTTCTTTCCACTTGCTGAAACCAACACAATATCATCAACATAAGGGCGGTGAAAATCAAATGTTTTATAATTTTCGACACTCATGTCGCCTGGCTTGTAATCGGCTAACGGATTATTATCCATCATACCGGCTTCAATGGATTTTTCCACTTCAGCTTTTAATTCTTCTGCTGAACCAATTGCAATTTGCTCGGTTTTGTCTTCAGTTGTCCAAATAGGTAATGCAACACCCCAAAAACGAGAACGTGACAGGTTCCAGTCGACAAGATTTTCAAGCCAGTTACCGAACCTGCCTTCACCTGTTGCTTTAGGTTTCCAGTTAATGGTCTTGTTCAGTTCAATCATCCTTTCTTTGAGAGCTGTGGTTTTTATAAACCAACTGTCTAACGGATAATAAAGAATGGGCTTGTCGGTGCGCCAGCAATGCGGATAATTATGTACATGCTTCTCAATTCGAAAAGCTTTATTGTTCTTTTTCAGGTCAACGGCGAGGTCAATGTCAAGAACAGGATTACCCTCATTATAAGAGGCATCATAATCATTCTTTACAAAACGACCTGCATATTTTTTATAATTGTCTGAGTAAACATAATTTTTTACAAAATCATCATCCAGCTCATCTATATTGAAGAATTTTCCTTTAAGGTCAACCATCGGTCGGCGTTCACCTAATTTATCGATCAATACGAGCGGGGCAATACCCATTACTTTTGCAACACGGTCGTCGTCGGCGCCAAAAGTAGGAGCAATATGAACTATTCCCGTACCGTCTTCTGTTGTAACAAAATCACCCGGAATTACCTCAAAAGCTTTACCTATCGGTTTTATCCATGGGAACAATTGTTCATAACAGACTCCTGTCAGTTCAAAGCCTTTGCATTCGCCAATTACTTTGAAAGGAACATGCTTATCGCCCGGATTATAGTCTTCAAAGTTTAAATCTTTGTCTTTTTCAGGAAAGTATGCACTTAACCTGTCTTTTGCAAGAATAACGGTAATCGGATCTCCCGTATACGTGTTAAAAGTTTTGACTTTTACGTAATCGATTTTGTCTCCTACAGCTAAAGCAGTATTTGAAGGTAATGTCCATGGTGTTGTAGTCCACGCTAATATATACAGGTCTCCTTCAACATTTTCAAATAATTGCTCGGGGGCTTTCCCTTTTATAATTTTAAATTGGGCTACAATGGTAGTATCGGATACATCGCGATAGCAACCGGGTTGGTTGATCTCGTGCGTACTTAATCCTGTCCCTGCAGCCGGAGAATAGGGTTGTATCGAATATCCTTTGTATAGTAATCCTTTTTCATAAAGCTGTTTAAGTAAATACCAAACAGTTTCGATATATTTATTATCGAAAGTGATGTATGGATGTTCCAGATCAACCCAATAACCTATTTTTTCGGTAAGTTCGTCCCATTGATCCTTATATTTTAATACTTCTTTCCTACAGGCATTATTGTACTCTTCTATACTTATTTTTTTGCCAATATCTTCTTTCGTAATTCCAAGGGTTTTTTCTACGCTGATCTCAACGGGTAAACCATGTGTGTCCCAACCGGCTTTGCGTTCTACGTATTTACCTTTCAGGGTTTGATAGCGGCAAAAAAGGTCTTTGATGGTACGTGCCATTACATGATGGATGCCGGGTACACCATTTGCCGAAGGCGGGCCTTCATAAAATACATATGGCTGATTTCCTTTGCGAATATCAAGGCTTTTTTTGAAAATGTCATTTGCTTCCCAAAATGCCCTTACTTCATCGGCAATTTTCGTTAAATTCAGCTGTTTGTATTCCTGGTATTTCATTTTGTTTATAACCTTATTTGGTTGTTACTAAAAAAATTGGCTGCAAATCTAAGAAAAATGCAGCATTTGATGAATCAGTACTGCATCAAAAGTTATTATGTAATCGATTTAGAGACAGAAAAAGGATACATTGGAGTATTTATTAGCAGCTTTATAATTATTAATTGTAAATCATAAGACCAGTTAGATAAGTACGCAATGGGAATAAAAAATGCTAAGTTTGTGCTATTCCAAAAAGCTCATAATCTTAATATAATGGCTTTTGATTTAGGGTTTGTAAGCATATTTGTTAATACATCATAAGCATCATTTTCTCCCAGGTTTTGCAATATTTCTTTAATCTTTCTTTTCGTTTCCTCCGGATTGTCGTTGGATGAAAGTATGGACTTAAGTTCTTTCACTTCAGATCCCTTTAATTCATCGAGTAAACAGTTCAATAATTCTAACAGTGACTCATCTGAATTATCTTTTTTTGTAATTTCCGGTAGTCCGAAAGCTTTTAATTCATCAATGGTTGCCTGCAAAATTTCCCGAGCCAGCTTTATGCTTCCTTCTTCATACGACTCGTTTCCTGAAGCATCTCGTAAAGACCATGAGCTGAATTCGAATTCAACCTCTTTTATCATTCGTATTTTTTCATTGTCAGAACCAAAAATCCTTTCCAGCAGAACAATGGTGTATTTCTTCCAGGGTTCAAGATCAAAGTCTTTAACATATAATTTATCGATCTGTTGTTGTAGTAATTTTATTTCTTTTTGTGCCATCGGTTCTATTTTGATACCTATAAAGATACGGTTTTTCTGATTTTGATCAAGATAATAAATGAATTTATGTAATTCAAAAACATTCCATTATTTAGTAATTTCACCCACCAAATAAATCATGGATTATGATTCACTTAAAATTTAATTATAAAAATGTGCTAAGTTTCATCCCGGAAACTAAAATACAAAGTTACCAGGATGAAATTAATAAACACTATAAAGCCCTTTTTAATAAAACAGGTGAGGGAAATGATTTTCTGGGATGGATTGACTTGCCCGAAAATACTTCTGAAAATTTAATAGAAAGAATTGAAAGGATCGCCGGGAATCTGAGGCGAAAATCTGAAGTTTTTATTGTAATCGGTATTGGCGGTTCGTATCTCGGGGCACGAGCAGCAATTGAAGCATTGAACCATCACTTTTCTTATTTAAATCAAGACAGAAAAGAACCGGTGGTTTTATATGCCGGGCAGAATATCAGTGAAGATTATATGAATGATTTGCTGGAAATACTGGATAATAAAGAGTATTCGATGTGTGTGATCTCCAAATCCGGAACAACAACTGAACCTGCTATTGCATTCCGGATTTTGAAAAGCCATCTTGAAAACAAATATGGCGTGGAAGAAGCGCGAAAACGGATAGTAGCAATAACCGATAAGGAAAAAGGTGCGCTCAAGCAATTGTCAATTGAAGAGGCTTATGAAACCTTTACTGTGCCAGATGATGTAGGCGGAAGGTATTCAGTACTAACCCCTGTGGGTTTATTACCTATTGCTATGGCCGGGTATGATATCAAAGCATTGCTTAAAGGGGCTAAACGAATGAAATCCCATATTGAGTCTGATTATTCTATTGCTAAGAATCCCGTATCAGCGTATGCAGCAGTAAGAAATGAACTTTACAGAATAGGAAAGACTACGGAGATCATGGTGAATTATGAACCCCGGCTTTTCTATTTTACTGAATGGTGGAAACAATTATATGGTGAAAGTGAGGGAAAAGAGAATAAAGGTATTTTTCCGGCAGGTGCAGGTTTTACTACCGACCTTCATTCGATGGGTCAGTACATTCAGGAAGGACTGAGGAATATTTTTGAAACGGTGTTGTCGGTTGAAAGCCCAAATGCCAGGTTAAAAGTACCTGCTGATGATAAAAATCTTGATAAACTCAATTACATTGCGGAAATGCCGATACATGAGGTAAACCACCAGGCTGAGCTGGGAACTACATTAGCGCATTTAGATGGCGGTGTGCCTAATTTACTGATCACAATTCCCAAAGTAAACGAAGAAGTGTTGGGTGAATTGATTTATTTTTTCGAGATGGCATGTGCACTTAGTGGTTATATTTTGGGTGTAAACCCATTTGACCAGCCCGGTGTTGAAGCTTACAAAAAAAATATGTTTGCCCTGCTTGGAAAGCCCGGATTTGAAAAAGAAACAGAAGAGATAAGGAAGCGCGTAAACTAATTCAATATGAAAAAACATATTCCTTATTTTATTATCATATTCCTATTGTCTTCTTGCTATCGGCCTACTCCGCAACAATCTTTTAGTAATCTTCAGCAATTGGAAGGAAAATGGATGTCTCAAAACGTACAGTTTAACGAGCATTGGGAAATAAAATCGGATACATTAATGCAGGGGATAGGGTTTAGTTTACAGGAAAATGATACCGCTTTTAAAGAAGAACTTAAAATATATTATAAAGAGGGGATTGTATATTATGCTGCAAAAGTGGGTGGTAGTCGTCAGTTTGTTTCGTTTAAATTAATAGAAGCGAAAAGAAATCTATGGATATTTGAAAATAAAACACATAATTACCCCAATATTATAAGCTATAAATTACATAATGATAATGAGTTGACTGCCACAACAACGAATAGTAATGGCAATAAAAAAATAGAATTTGTAATGAAAAGAACACAATAATGAAATTTCTTGAATTGGTAAGTAAAAGACAAAGCGACCGGAAATATAGTAACAAGGCCGTTGAAAAAGAGAAGATTGAACGCTGCCTTGAGGCTGCAATATTAGCACCATCGGCCAGTAATTCTCAGCCTTGGTCGTTTATTGTAATTACGGATTCGGTTCTGAAAAATAAGGTGGCAGGAAAGACTTTCGGGCCTGCTAAAGCATTTAACAAGTTTGTTCCTCAGGCACCTGTTATTGTTGTGATTGTGATGGAAAGGCCTAAAATTATTACTGAATTGGGTGGCAGAGTCAAGAAAAAGGAATATCCATTAATGGATGTAGGGATCACAGCCGAACATTTCTGCCTGCAAGCAGCTGAAGAAGGCTTGGGTACATGTATGTTAGGTTGGTTTGATGAACGCTCAGTAAAAGAACTGCTCCATGTTCCCGGAAATAAAACCATACCTTTATTAATAACATTAGGATATACACCTGATGATTATCTGACAAGGAAGAAAATTCGTAAACAATTCGATAAAGTGGTTAGGTGGAATAGCTATTAGAAATGCATTTATTATCTTATTTTTCAATGATTAGTGTTTTTTTTGGCAGGAAATATAAAAATCATAAATTGTTTGCCATGCATAAAACATGGTTTGAAATTTGATTATTTATAAATTGGAATTTATCCATACGGACCCATGCGGGCTAACTTCGGGTCGCAAGTTTTGTATTTTGTTTTTTGATATGTGTCATTTCCAGTTTATCTGGCTTAGAAGTTTGTCAATAACCTCCGGAAAGTGTTTGTGTTCCAATTCATGAATTCTTGAAGCCAGGCTGTCTGCTGTATCATCATCTAATACTTCACATGTTGCCTGAAAAATAATATTTCCTTCATCATAATTTTCATTTACATAATGGATGGTAATCCCTGACTGAGTTTCCTGGCTTGCAATAACCGCTTCATGCACATGATGGCCATACATACCTTTCCCTCCATATTTTGGTAAAAGAGCCGGATGAATATTAATGATGTGTCCGGGAAATGCCCGTAAAATTGATGTGGGTATCAACCATAAAAAACCTGCTAATACAATAAAATCAATGTCATTCTCTTTTAAAGCAGTTGCTACTTTATCTGAGTGATAAAATTCATCTTTTGAAAATATTATGGACGGCACATCGTACTTTTTGGCTCTTTGCAGAACGCCTGCCTTGGGATTGTTTGTTAAAATGAGTTTTATCTCTACTTCGTTGCTGGTAGAAAAATGCTCCATTATTCGTTCGGCATTTGTACCATTCCCTGATGCAAAAACGGCTATTTCTTTCATTGAATAATATCGATAAGGTTAAATATTTTTCAAAAATAGTCATATTCATTTTATGGTTTATATAAGTCAGTTATTTTAACCTGTTTATATAATATATTGGGATGGAAATAATTACAAGGTTTTAAAAATAAAATATTTATTTTTCTATTGTTTTTTATTCCATTAATG
Source organism: Chaetoderma sp. LZ-2023a (assembly GCA_034401795.1). Classification (NCBI taxonomy): domain Eukaryota; kingdom Metazoa; phylum Mollusca; class Caudofoveata; order Chaetodermatida; family Chaetodermatidae; genus Chaetoderma; species Chaetoderma sp. LZ-2023a. Next base: position 2,042,325 of record JAVVLW010000018.1, read on the forward strand.
CCTTTCTTTGCAACAGTTTAAACAATAAAAAAATAGACCTATGTCAGATGTTCGTTCAAAAGTTATTAGTATCATTGTTGATAAACTTGGTGTTGAAGAAAGTGAAGTTACCAATGAAGCCAGTTTCACCAATGATTTAGGTGCTGATTCACTTGATACTGTAGAATTAATTATGGAATTTGAAAAAGAATTCAATCTTTCAATTCCGGACGAAGAAGCAGAAAAGATAGAAACTGTTGGAGACGCAGTGAAGTATATTGGAGATCATCAGTAGAAAACCAGTTATTTATGGAATTAAAGAGAGTAGTTGTTACAGGGATTGGTGCAATTACTCCAATTGGCAATAACGTCAATGATTTTTGGGACGCGCTTGTTAATGGAGTAAGTGGTGGCGGTGATATTACTTTATTTGACATTGAAAAATTCAAAACGAAAATTGCATGTGAAGTAAAGAATTATGATGGTAAGGATTACTTTGACCGTAAAGAATTACGTAAACATGACAGGTATGCCCAATTCGGTATAATTGCTGCTGGTGAGGCGGTCAAAGATTCAGGACTTGATTCTGAGACGGTTGATGGCAACGGAGTTGGTGTAATCTGGGCTTCCGGTATTGGCGGAATCAAGACTTTCCATGATGAAGTTACCGGATTTGCCAGGGGAGATGGTACACCGAGGTACAGCCCCTTTTTTATACCAAAAATGATCGCAGATATAGTTGCCGGTCATGTTTCTATAAAATATGGGTTTAAAGGTCCTAATTTTGCTACAGTTTCAGCATGTGCCTCTTCAGCTAATGCATTGGCTGATGCGTACAATTATATCAGGTTAGGAAAAGCATTTGCATTTGTAACCGGTGGATCAGAAGCCGCTGTAACCGAAGATGGTGTAGGAGGATTTAATGCGATGCATGCTATATCCACCCGAAACGATGATCCGAAAACAGCATCTCGTCCATTTGATAAGGACAGAGATGGTTTTGTAATTGGTGAAGGTGGTGGTGGTGTAATCTTTGAAGAACTGGAGCATGCGCTTGCCAGAGGTGCTAAAATTTATGCAGAAGTGGCAGGGACAGGTCTTTCAGGGGATGCCTACCATATGACAGCTCCTCATCCTGAAGGTGATGGAGCCTATAGGTGTATGGAAGCAGCTATCAAAGATGCTGAAATGACAATAGAAGATATTGATCATATTAATACACATGGCACTTCTACGCCTGTGGGTGATGTTGTGGAACCAAAGGCTATTGTGAATCTTTTTAAAGAGCATGCCTATAAAATCAATATCAACTCCACAAAATCAATGACCGGACATCTGCTGGGAGGTACCGGCGTAGTTGAAGCTATTGCAACCTTGATGGCAGTTAATAAGGATATTATTCCACCAACCATCAATCATTTTACCGATGATCCCAAAATTGATAATGACCTTAATTTTACATTCAATAAAGCTGTTAAGCGAACTGTTAATGTGGGTTTAAGTAATACTTTTGGTTTTGGTGGCCATAATGCATCTATTATCTTTAAAAAATTTGTAAAATAAAATCCCTGATTTGATAGTATCTAATTATATCAAGTCGTATTTTTCGTCAGATAAAGAATTATATAGTTCGATTAAAAATATTTTTGGGTTTTATCCCGGAAATATCAACCTGTATAAATTAGCATTGCGACATAAATCGGCAACTGCTAAGAAGATAAATGGCCTGAAGATCAATAACGAACGGCTGGAATATCTTGGCGATGCCATATTAAGTGCGGTTGTTGCCGACTATCTTTTCAGGCGATTCCCGTATAAAGATGAAGGCTTCCTTACTCAAATGCGGTCCAAAATTGTAAGCCGTTCTTCATTAAATAAGTTGTCACTCAAATTGGGTCTTCAAAAACTTGTTGTTTCGGCAGATATTCAACCTATTCAACCAAAATCGGTTGGTGGCGATGCTTTTGAAGCTTTTATAGGCGCCGTATTTTTAGATAAGGGATATAAATTCACTAAAAATATCATGTTAAAGAGGATTATTGGTGTTCACTTTGATGTGGAGCAACTGGTTGAAGAAGAAGTAAGTTATAAAAGTCGCATAATTGAATGGTCGCAGAAAGAAAAAAGGGATATACAGTTTAAGGTATTAAAACAAGTAGGTGAGAAAAACAAACGACAATATGTAGTATCTGTTTTAATTGATAAAAAAACCTTTGCAACCTCGCAGGACTATACCATTAAAGGTGCAGAACGACTGGCAGCCGAAAAAGCCTGGCAAAAAGTTGAAGGGTCTTCAGAAGAGTAAATATTCAAATTCTTTTTCTTGAAAATCTAAGAAGCTGTCTAAATTTCGTTTTTAGAATTTATTATGATGTATTTTTTGTCAGATCGAGGCATTTTTGAGACACATAGCCATAGCTACGTGTCGAAAAAATAACAATGAGATGGCAAAAAAGATACATAATAAAACTGATGGATGAATTTTAGACAGCTTCTAATGCAAACCCGGAGTTTTCCTATTGCTTTGTTTAGTAATTTTGGATGGTTGATCCGGAAAAAACCATGGCAAAAAAACTTCAACTAAAAATTGATTATTTTGATGAATACCATATACTGGCAATTGTCAGCTATATGAAGGATTACCGACTGGTCTTTCATGTTAATGAGAAAACAGGAAGCCATTTTAAGAAATATGATGACCTGAGTATTGGTAATGGCGATAAACATAAGTATGCATGGTATTATTGTTATGATAAGGAACATCACATGACACTTTACCTGATCAGCAATTCCGGCATAGACAGCAAACTGATCCCATCGAGGAAAGAAATAGATTTCTTTTTGCTTATAAAAAATGCTATTAGCACCGAAAAGACAGATGAAATTGTAAAAGGGATAAGGTCTATTCCAAATGTTGTCGGGGTTTTTAACCAGGATATGACAACAATTAAAGACATGGACGTATTACTGGAAACGATAGAATTGCACGAGCTGGAACAAATAAGAAAGAAAACAAAACACAAATAATTTCGTTAGTGAAAGATGAGAACGGAAGACGGCATACTTGATTATTCTAAATATTTTAACGAATCCGGGTTTTTTATGAAACTTGGAAAAGTAGTTGGATTGGTGGGGCAAAAAACATTGTATTCAATTCTCATCCTCTATTACCTGATATTTGACACAAGCATCCCGCTTAAAGTGCGGACTGTATTTATGGCTTCTTTGGGTTATTTTATCTTGCCCACCGACCTTGTTGCCGACTTCCTTCCGGTTATCGGGTTTACTGATGATATCGCACTTATTTCATTTGTTATTGCCAATGCAATTGAATATATCACACCCGAAATAAGGCAAAAAGCCAGCGTTAAATTAAGTCGTTTAATAGATTAGTAAAAATTATCTGTTTTCCCATCTGTTGTTTGACAGTTTGATAATTGAGTCTATTCCGAAAAGTCAAAAAATATAAAATGCCACCAAAACACCAAAACACGAAAATCCACAAAGCAGTCCAGGGCAAACTCACACTTTTTTTCCAAGAACCTTCAATAGGTAGTTTTGATCATAAGCCGCCTTTAGTCTTTTTCCTTTGATACCTTGTTTGTCCGAGGTTTCATTTTTGAGTAGATTTAAAGCAACTTTACTGAGTATTGAAAAATTCTGAGATGCATTTCCTGCCCTCTTTCTTGAAGCATCTTCTGAGAAAGCAACATCTAAAACCCAATGAAGTTTGTTTTCAATTCCCCAATGTAAACGAATAGCCCTTTGTAATTCTTTTGGCTGAGTCAACAAACTATAGATATAATATCTTGTGGCTGTTTCAGTTGGCTTATCAGAGTTTTTAAATTCTCTGATACTTTCAATTTTAATAATACTTTTTAACTCTGACCATTCTTCAATATTTTCGATAAATTTAAAATTAGTAATGAGACTACACTTCCTATGGCTTACTCAGAAATAAGTCCGGGAATTTAGGGGCAATATTTTGTGCACAGACGAGGCAAAAAACACAAGCATAGCAGGGCTATGGTGAGTATTTTTAACGAAGTATGTGTGCAAAAAATGTTTATAAAAACCGGAAGTTATTTTTGAGTAAGCCCTAAATTATTATTTGTAGCCCATGCACTTACCATATGAAAGGGAGACTTCTTTCCATTAGACTTTGCTCCTCTAATGGTTTTTCCATCGATAGGGATAACTTCACCATCTGTCAAGTTTACCAAACGACTAACCCAATCTACAAAGCAAGTTTCAAATTGCTCACTGTCAATAGATGAAAAAACACGGTTGAAGGTGTCGTCAGAAGGGATTCCGTTTGGTAAATCAAGGAATGAACGTAGAAATTCTTCTTTTGTTTTTGCATAAGTTTCCATGTTTTTCCAGGTATCTGCCGCACAAATCACTGAAATAATTCCGATAAGAAGGATGTCTTCTAATTTATGAAGCTTGTTTATATCGCTTCTGGGGTCGTCTATTTGGCTAAAAATAGACCTTAGTTCATTTACTGTTTTCATGATATGTATATTATTGACTACCAATACTTTATACGACTTTTATTTCTAACTGACAACAAATAAACTACTGATTTATAAATAAATATGAAGTAGGTAATTTTAAATTATAAGGTGAAAAAGTGTGAGTTTGCCCTGGGTACTAAATCTAATATTTGTCGTATTACCGGTTTATTGTTATTCTTGTTTCGCCTGAAGAGTCCCATATTTAAATTGTTTTGTGATGAAAACAAAAATAGAGGATTTTGAGGTTTTTTTAAATTCCGACTTTCGGATGCTAGTGACTTCAGATTTTTATATTATTTTTGACACTGACTATTAATTAAAAAAAATAAAATGAAGACATTAAAGATTTTTACTATTATTTCAATTATTGCATTTTATAGCATTTCAACAATCCTTGCACAAGGATTTGAATCTCCTTCCGAAGGCAAGGCAGTTGTGTATTTTGTACGGATTAACTCAATAGGATCTATGGTTAACTTTAAATATTTCGACAAAGACAAATTCATTGGGAAATTTAAGGGGAAAAATTATATGAGATATGAATGCTATCCGGGTGAGCACTTGTTTTGGGCTTCGTCAGAAAGAAAATATTTCATTACTGCCGACTTAAATGAAGGCGGAACTTATATAGTTGTTGTGGAGGCTAAAATGGGAGCAATGAGTGCTGCTGTTAAACTATATACAGATGAGAATGAAAAACGATTTAAAAAAGCAGTGGCAATCATAAATAAAAAAGCTCCTATAGTTACAGACAAATCAATAATTGATGTTGAAAATACTAAAATGAAAGAATACATAGCTGAAAAACTAGCTCTGTATGAAAATAAATGGAAAGCAATTAACAACTATCCACACATTTCAGCAGAAATGGCTATTCCTCCTGAGAAAATGAAATAGGGATTATTAGCAACATTTATATTAAACCTGTATTATTCATGTACTCAAGTTTCGCACCCAGTAATTACTAATCTTTTGGGTTGATAAAAATTAAAAAATGTAGCATAAAAACCTATTACTCCAAAACTCTCTTGTTTTTTTCCAAATCACAGATTAATAAGATTTTGACATGAGTATTGTCTAAGTATTCTATCTGCAAATATACATATTTTTTTCTTTTTCACATATTAAATATCTGATAATCAGCAAAAGATTTATTTGAAATTATTTTTATATTGTCTTGGTATGTTATATATTTGTATGCATATAACATACTAAGACAATAATGGCATGAAAGCAATAACCAAACAAGTGATAGAACAAACTTTTTTTTTATTCCGTAGCCAGAAAGTTTTGCTTATTAAGGATTTAACTCTGACAACCAAAAGCTCGGGGCGTACAATTCACCGCTATCTAACAAAGTGGAAATCTATAAGAAGTTATAATTTCAATGGGGCCTATTATACCCTACCGGAGCTCTGCAAATTTGACTACAATGGATTATGGATATACAACGGCATTGGATTTTCAAAGCATGGAAATTTGAAATCTACGATAAAAAAACTTATTGAAAATTCATCTTGTGGATTGACATTAAAAGAATTAAGTGCATTATTAAAATGCACACTTCATTCATTACTCCCCAGGATGGTCCAGGATAATATCCTATCCAGGGTAAAACACAAGGGGGTATATGTATATTTAACAGGCTGTCAGGATTTAAGGGATGCTCAACTGTTGCAATTATCAAAGCAAGATTTTAAGCATCAAACAGCAATATCTTCTGAAACTGCTATAAAGATTTTGGTGTTAAGGCTTCAATATTTCGATATGGATTTTCAACAATTTGTTAATGGGTTACATAAACATAATGTAAATCAAGATGCTTCAGAAATAGTAACATTCTTTGAATTTCATGGGCTTGAAAAAAAAACGCCAATTTTAAGTTGATCAAGAAAATATGTGAGTTGCGACAAGCGGCAGTACACCGGTTTTCAAATATCAACCTGTTTGCACAGCAACCAACTGTCAGATTTGCCCCACGAGAGAATATCTGTCCGGTATGTGGCAGATTATTAAAGGTTTATTACACATACACACGCAAAGTTGTTACTTTACATATCGGTGGTTTTAAATTACATTCTACATTATTGCGTTGCGATTGTAATTCAAGAGTTTATGCCCCCAAAGAAGTGAACAGTTTAGTTCCCAAAAATTGCAAATATGGCTACGATGTGATAGTATATATCGGCAGGGAATTTTTTACAAAGCATCATAATATCGACTATATAAAACAAGGTTTAAAGGAAAAAAATGTTTCAGTCCCCGGTTCTCAGATTTCGTACCTTGCCGGTAAGTACATAGTTTATTTATCAATAGCACATCAAAAAATTGCCGATAAACTCAAAAGCAAGATGCATGGAAACGGCGGTTATATGCTCCATGTGGATGGTACTTGTGATGGCGATAGTCCACATTTAATGAGTGCGTTAGATGAGATAAGTGGTTTTGTGTTGCATAATGTGAAAATTCCGACAGAAAATGCCACAGATATTGCCTCAATGTTCACCGATATTGAACAGGCTTATGGCCGTCCTATTGCAATTGTTACGGATATGGCACAGGCTTTTAGCAATGCTATAACTGATGTTTTTGGAACAATCCCGCATTTTATCTGTCATTTTCATTTCCTGAGAGATATAGGTAAAGATTTATTATCAGAACCTTACGATTGTATCCGTAAAAAACTCAAAGCCTCAAAAATCACCGGGCAACTAAGATACCGGCTCCGAAAGATGAAACAAACAAATAGTTTAATAGACATATCAAATATGCAAAGCACTTATACTGATATGATTAAACAAAATGATAATGATAATCTAATTAATTCCATTTGTTATATAATGATACTGTGGTGTTTAGATGCGAAAAGTTCCGGTTCGGCTTATGGCTTCCCTTTTGACCGCCCACATTTTGAGTTCTATCAACGCCTTATAGTGTTGCATTCTAAATTAAACACAATCAAACAATTACTTGATAACAAACAACGGAAAAACAAATTTGCAGATAAGGTTTTAAACGACTTGCAGCCCGTAGCTGCTGATCAAGAATTGAAATTTTATTGTGTTGATATATCTGAAAAAATAGAAGTATTCGACCATCTCCGCGAGGCTTTACATATTGCTTCACCCAATACAAAAAAAGGATTAAACGATAATGGCGAAGATATCGACATAAAAACAATTGAAAGTAAAGTAAAAGAATTTCGCAGTCAAATAGTTAACACTAAAAAATATCAAAACATGATAAAACAGATTGATAAATACTGGGATAAGTTGTTTGCAGACCCCATAGAAGTAACTAAAACAGATGGTAGCAAAATACTAATTCAACCACAAAGAACTAACAATTTGTTGGAACAATTCTTCCGAAACATAAAGAGGGGATACACAAAACGTAGCGGTAATAATAAACTTAATAAAGTCTTACAGACTATGATAGCCGATACCCCATTAGTTAAAAATCTTGAAAATAGACCTTATCTCGAAATACTGCTTGATGGTAATAAAACTTTGGAAGGGTGCTTCGCTAAAATTGATACAAAAATTGTTGCAAAAAAATTGAAAACGATAAAACAGAAAGACGATAAAATATACAGTCAGATAAAAAAAGCAATTAAAAAAACTAAACTAATGAAATTCTTTTTAGATTTGTAACTGCATCCTCAAATAGTGAGCCAAGAGAGTTTTGTTGCAATACATAAAAACCTTGCATAAAGCTGGTTTTACTGTATTTTGTAGTGTAAACAAAAAAATACAAATATGCTACAAATCAAAGAAATTGCTGCAATTCAAGAAATAAATACTCTTTTTCAGAATAGTTGGACTACACCAGAAAATTTCTCGCAAAATCTTGGATCGTTTAATTTTAAAGCTCATACGGCAGAAATTACTTCTGTTTTAAGTGGCACAATAACTCCGGTATGAGTGGCACAAGTTGGAGCGGTTTATCCAGAAATAGCTACTCTGTGTATTAAGGCAGGTTAGTTTTTTAATAGAGGGAACCAAAGAAATTTTTTCAGATAAAGAACCTATGTTAATTCCTCAAAATAAATTTGTGATTATCACATGAAATAGTATATTTACCAAGTAAACTGTATTTGGTAAAATTAATTTCAGGAAGGGAATAATTATCACAAACAGGTATTTGATATATTAATAATTCTTGATAAGTAGAATCGTCACTTATAACATATTCGTTATTGTGATCATTCGAAAATGGTGGGAAACATTGACCCATATCTAATTCTTGCACAATTACTCCCTTTAAAATGTCTTCTTTATTGCAACCATAAAAGATTGTTAGAGCCACTATAAAAGATAGTTTTATAATAAGTGTTTTCATCTGTGCAAGTTTAATAAATTATAAATTTACTTGATTTATTTATTGTTCCTATCTCTTTGCCATGCATCAACTTCGGTTTTGACGGCATCAATATTGTCAATACGTCTTTTCAAACACTGCCCCATCAGAACATTTAGTTCAATTTCGGCCATATTGAGCCAACTGCCATGCTTAGGGCTATGATACGTGCCTCAGTTTCGCCATCAATGTTTCTTTCGTAAACCCGCTCGCTTGGCTTACCGTTTAAGGCTATTTCATATCCATCAAGCACAAATTTTTTCCTAATGTTTTCAACGGTTCTTTCTGTTATCCCTAAAAACCCTGCGATGTCCTTGTCTTTCTTCGGGTTGTTTTTGTTGTTATTGTCACAATTGAGCAGGATATAGGCACTTTGAATAACACGTGCATTCCTTTTTCCTTTTGTAGTTATTGTTTCGAGTTCTTTTCTTTCTTCCGGCATCAAAGTCACATGATATTTTTTCATCGTTTTTTTAACAAAGATAATATTTACACCACAAATAGTAAGCTTGACATGACAATTGAAACAGCATTTAATCACTCTAAGAAACGGAGAGTATAACCATGAGATCCCTCGACTGCGCTCGGGATCAGTTCGCCTAAATAATTTTGTTTCTCAAAATTAATGTCTCACTGATTTAAACGACCAATTAGCGCCTTCCCTGGTATCTTTAATCTGAATATTTAGTTTTTCCAGTTCTTCCCGAATTTTATCGGCAGTTGCATAGTCTTTATTATTCTTAGCCTGCTCACGAATCGCCAACATGGTTTCCATCAGATGCTCAACCAATTTACTATCATCTTTTCCCTTTTCATCACGAAGCCCAAAAACACTGAAAAGTAAGGTTTCAAATAACTCTTTTACAAAAGAAATATCGTCTGCTGATAAGCTTTCTTTGCCATCATTAACCTGGTTTATTGTTCGTGATAAATTGAATAAATTCGCCAATGCGATAGGTGTATTGAAATCATCATTTAAAGCATCAAAGCATAAATTATGATATTTCCTGATATCGACCGAGGATTCAGTGGGTTTTACATGATCCAGCAATTTAAATGTTTCAAATAATTTATTCATTCCCTTTTCAGCTGCTTGCAAAGCCTCATTTGAAAAATCAAGGGTGCTGCGATAATGTGCCTGCAGCATAAAAAAACGAATGGTCATTGGGCTGTATGCTCTGTCCAGCATTTCATGATCGCCACTAAAAAACTCATCAAGTGTAATGAAATTATTTAAGGATTTACCCATTTTCTGGCCACCAATTGTGATCATATTATTGTGCATCCAGTATTTAACGGCTTCATGTCCTTTGGCTGCATTTACCTGTGCAATTTCAGATTCGTGATGCGGAAACAGCAGATCCAATCCTCCACCATGAATATCAAATTGTTCACCTAAATATTTAGCACCCATTGCCGAGCATTCCATGTGCCAGCCGGGATATCCTTCTCCCCAGGGTGATGCCCATCTCATAATGTGTTTGGAATCAGCTTTTTTCCATAAAGCAAAATCAAAACTATTTTTCTTGTCCTCTTGCCCGGCTAAATCCCGTGTATTTTTTAACAGATCTTCAACTCGTCGCCCGGAGAGCCTGCCATAATTGTAATCTTCATTATATTTTACAACGTCAAAATAAACAGAACCTTCTTTTTCGTAACCGTAACCGTTCTTTAGTATCTCTTTTACATATTCAATTTGTTCAATTATATGGCCTGATGCTGTAGGTTCGATACTTGGAGGTAACACGTTAAGCTGCTCCATGTTTTTATGGTAGCGGTTAACAAAAAACTGAACCACTTCCATCGGTTCTAATTGGTCAAGCCTTGCTTTTTTAGCAATTTTATCCTCTCCCAATTCATCTATATCATTTTCCAGGTGTCCTACATCTGTTATATTTCTAACATATCTGACTTTATATTTTAAATAAAGCAAATACCGAAATACTATATCAAAAGTAATTGCAGCACGTGCATGTCCTAAATGCGCATCGCCATATACAGTGGGACCGCATACATACATACCTACATGAGGTGGATTAATTGGTTCAAATATTTCCTTCTTACGTGAAAGGGTATTATAAATTTGAAGATTATTTTGCATCGAAACTATTTTGAATTGCAAAATTAATAATACTCTACTAACTACAACAATCCTTTAGTTAACAAAGATACGTTACAAAGATGTGCCATCACTAGGTCAAACATACTTTAGCACAACCGAGCATTGATCTTTCACATTTTTTTCATTGGTAGAAAAAGCCTCATGTAGCTACGGCTATGCTCGGTTTTTCTGCCTCGAAAAAAAGTAAAATATCTTCGGCTTATTGTACACAGTACACTTGACACGACACTAGTAGAGCGTTCTCAAATTAACATTACAAATTTATTTAGCCTGATTAATTCATAAAAAATGACAAAACCATTGTTGCTATCAGAATATCAGCTAATTAATAACATATTGAAAAAATATACGTTTGTCATTTTTTCCTAAAGTGCATTTATTTTAACGCATCTGCCTCACATCTGCATCAAACTAAATGCATGAATTATTCAGGTTAGTTTCGTTTGCAACAAAAGCTAATATCTCTATTTTTGTTTATTAATTGTCCGTTTGTTAGAAAGCAGTAAAGTTATCTTCTTATTGATATGACAAAGTCTATAAAACATTCTGATTTCTTATTTATTCATCTGATCATCTTTTTTTCCGGTTTTACTTTTTTAATATATGAAGTAAGCTGGAACAGGATGTTATCACTACTATTAGGAGCTACCGTTTCGGCATCTACTCTGGTACTAATGTCGTTCATGGCCGGATTTGGAATTGGCGCATTTTATTGGGGGAAGTTTGCATCTTCTATCAATAAAACAGGCAGATTATTATCCTTTTTATTAGCAGGTATTGGCATCATAAGTTTGTTTAACTATTTTATGATCAATTCTTTCTTTCCCAGCTTATATGATTACTTTACAGGCACATCCTTCTTTTTTTCATTTTCTGATGGATTGATATTCGGCCTGGCTTTAATACTTTTATTTATACCGGCTTTTTTTATGGGAGGTGTCATCCCTCTTGTTAGTAAAATCATTATCCGAAGCGAAAAACACTTTTCATCTGATTTAGGTAGAATTTATGCCATTGAAACTTTAGGAAGTACTTTAGGAGGTTTAACCGCAGGTTTTATATTATTAGGCAGCCTGGGGCAAAAAAACACTGTATTTCTGGCAGTAATAATAAATATATTACTTGCAATTTTTATTCTCATCAGTAAAAAGTTCAATGTTCCAAAACCTTTAAGTAACAGCGATACAATACAAATTGAAGAAAAAAGTAACAAGTCTTTAAAGATTAACAGAAAAATTGCATTATCAGCAACATTTGTCAGCGGACTTTTTATTCTTGGTCTTCAGGTTATTTGGATACGGGTTTTTAAAATATACTTAACCAATACCAGCTATACTTTTGCTTTGATAACTTCTTTTGTCATTTTCGGACTCTTTGTTGGAAGCTGGATATATAAACAGCGGGGAGATAGAATTAATAATAACATTAAAGTATTGATTAATGCACTGATCCTAATGGGTTTATTTGCATTACTTGGTATGTATGTCCTGATTAAACTTCCTGAATTATTAATGTTTCCGATGGGCAGATTAATTGAAATTCCGCTTATAAGATTGATTATTGTACCTGCAATAGCTTCGTTGTTGGTAGTAATACCCCCGGCAATAGTTTCAGGATTCAGTTTTCCACTGGCCTGCCGTATATATTCATCGGATACTAAGAATATCAGTAAAAATGTTGGCACTGTTTTAATGCTCAATACGATGGGTTCTGTTTTGGGGCCATTAGCATCAGCCTTCATATTAATACCTCTGCTTGGTGTTGTTAAGTCTATTTTATTATTAATTGTGATTCTGTTTATATTTTCAATTTACATCTCCGGGATCAATATTAAAGCAGAAAAAAAACGAAAGCAAGTTGTATTAGGTTTTGTCACGCTGGCAATACTTTCAATAATAATTTTGATGGGAGAAATTCAGATATTGCCCCCTTCATTTAAAAAAATAAACAGGGATATTTTGTTCTACAATGAAACTGTTGAAGGAACCCTTGTTGTTGCCCAGGAAAAAACACCGGATGCTTTTATCAGGGTATCTTATGTTAACAACAGTGCTGTTATCGGTTCAACTTATGATGCCATAAAAGCCGTAAAAATGATTGGCCATATTCCATTTTTTGCCGGTTTACAGTGTGAGAACGCTTTGGTTATTGGTTTTGGAATGGGTATAACCACTTCAGCCATTGCTACTCATACTGAAGTTAAAGAAATTGATTGTATAGAAATGATACCGGGATTAAAAAAAGCAGCCCATTTTTATTCAGAACTTAACAATGATATTATTGAAGATCCTCGTTTAAACATTATGTCAGGCGATGGCAGGCATTTTTTGCAAAAAACATCAAAAAAATATGACTTAATTTCCTGCGATCCTACACATCCGGTTCTTGGATCAGGCAACCTGTATACGAAGGATTATTTTGAATTATGCAGCAAACACCTTAATGATGGTGGAATGGTTAGCCAGTACCTTCCGTTGCATAAATTAAGACTAGCGGATTTATTGGGTATAATTAAAACATTCCACTTAGTTTTTCCCAATTCAACCGTGTGGCTTGGGCAATATCATGCTATTCTTCTTGGCTCTATCAATCCTGTTAAAATAGATTTTAGAAACTGGAGCCGGAAAGTAGCGGAAATGCCAAAAGAAACTTATTTCTATTTCGACCCCTATCACTTTGCGGTATGTGTAATGATGGATAATAAAACAATAGAAAACCTTCCGGAGGAAATTAAAATAAATAAGGATGATCTGTCGTATACTGAATTCTTCTCAATGGACTGTTTTAACAATGAAAATCTTACAAATAATTTAGCCTATATGGCCGATAACAGATGCAATATCAATAATGTTTTTTACAATATTGATAACGAGCAGTTGATGGAGCGTTATCTTGCCGGAAATAAATATTTGGTTGAGAGTTTGTATTACTTTTTAAAAGGAGACAAGAACAAATCTTTAAACGAATTGAGAAAAGCGGTAAAAGTAAATCCCGAAGATGAAGAATATCCTTTTTTAATCAGATTTAATTTTGATGTTCGGCGATAAAGTTAAGAGTGATTAAAGATTTAATTTCTATTACAACTCCTTTATATAGCAACGTCTTCTTTTATGCTGAACGTGATCATAGTTTTTCCAGGTTGTAATGCCTTTTGTATTTGATTCAAACATTCCGGTTGTTTCAACATACTTCACCCCGTTTGCAATCATTTGTTTCTGTAATTCACTAATTAAAATAGCCGGAAGCCCCAGTTTTTGATAATTGGGATCCACTCCTGTCAATAATAAATCCATGACACCGGGGGTTTTTAAAGCTTTCATAATATGGATAAATCCAAAAGGAAATAGCCTGCCTTTTGCTTTTTGCATAGCTTTTGAAAGACTCGGCATACCTATAATAAAAGCAAGTATTTTACCTTCTTTTTAATAACAAAAATGTATTTCGGCTGTATCACATCAAGGTATTTCTTTGCCGAATATTCAATCATTTTACCTGAGAATGGCGCTACATACGGCAGTTCTTCAAATGCATCATTTAAAAGTTCAAATATTTCTTTCAGATAGATCTTTAATTCGCTCTTTTCTTTAAAGCGGACTATTTCAAGATTATTTCTTTTAGCAATGATATTTGCCAGCCTCGAAGCTTTTTCAGGAACTTCTTCTATTTTTAACCTGAATTCTACCCAATCATTTTCTTTTTTATATCCTCTTTGCTCAATATGATTTTGATAGTAAGGAAAATGCATAACCGAAGCAATTGAAGGAAGATAATCGAACCCTTCAATTAATAATCCCTGGTTATCAAAATTGGTAAATCCAAGCGGCCCATGAACCGCCTCCATTCCTTTTTCTTTGAGAAAATTCTCAGCTGTTTGCAATAATTTCTCTGAAACCTCACGATCATCAATGAACTCCAAACGGGATATCCTGCCCATTTTCCTGTCTATTATCTTATTATAGTCATGGTTAATAATAGCAGCAATTCTGCCAACTACTTTAGTTTGTTTAAATGCCAACCAAAACTTTGCATCACAAAAATCAAATGCCGGGTTTTCATTTGGATTTAACTGTTTGGCTTCTTCTTGTTTAAGTGGGGGCACCCAATAAGGGTTATTTTTATAAAGCTTATACGGAAAGTTAACAAACTGCCTGATATCATTGCCTGTAACAACTTCTCTGATTTCTATCATTGTTTGGTTTGTAAGAAATAAAATGTAAAAATAGAACATTGTCAAATATCATGTTTAATTATTACAGTTTTTGGAATAAATATCCGGTGTTTTAATACTTTTGACGAAAATTTGTTAACCTACATATTATGGAAAGAATTCTTGTTATTGGATGCTCCGGCCAGATTGGTTCAGAATTAGTTCTTGAACTCAGAAAAATCTATGGAAATGTAAATGTATTTGCCACCGACATTAAAAATCCTACTGATGAATTGAGAAATAACGGACCGTTCCAGATACTGGACGTGTTAGATTATAAAAACCTTTTACATTTTCTTGTCCGACATAATATAACCCAAATATATAACTTAGCCGCAGTGCTTTCAGGAAATGCTGAGAAGATTCCTCTTCAGGCATGGGACATTAATATGAAGGCTTTAATGAACACACTGTTGGCGGCACGGAAATCAGACGCAAAAAAGTTGTTCTGGCCAAGTTCAATAGCCGTTTTTGGCCCAACAACCCCAAGGCATAACACCCCCCAATTAACGATAATGGAACCAAATACTGTTTACGGGATTTCTAAACTTGCCGGAGAACGTTGGGGTGAGTATTTTTATAACCGATACGGTGTTGACTTCAGAAGTGTCAGGTATCCCGGTTTAATAAGTCATAAAACCGAACCCGGTGGAGGTACAACCGATTATGCCGTCGAAATTTTCTTTGACGCAATAAAAAAAGATAGCTACGAAAGCTTTCTGTCAGAAGACACTGCGCTTCCGATGATGTTTATGGAAGATGCTATAAAAAATACGATCAAACTGATGGAAACCGATGCATCTAAATTATCGATCCGATCGAGTTACAATATGGCGGGCATTTCATTTACACCCAAAGAACTTGTAAAAGAGATACAGCTACACAAACCGAATTTCAACATATCTTACCGGCCCGATTTCAGGCAAGCCATAGCCGACAGTTGGCCTGCAAGCATTGATGACAGCATTGCTCAAAAAGACTTGGGGATTGGAATCAGCATACGATATTAAAAAGATGACTCAGGTTATGCTGGATGAAATTGAAAAGAAGTTAAATACAAAATAGCCCTCAGGCACTTATAGCATATTTTTTACTGACAATAAGTTTTGCTGACTTGGGAATTACCTCAAAATCGAGTGGTGAATGCCCTAACGACTCCCCATCAGTTTCAAGAAATAATTTATTTGAAGGAGTTGATGCTATGGTAAATTCCTTAGCTGTAAATGTTTCTACTTCAGGCATGTTAACAACAACTAAATACTTAGTTTTATTATTTTCCAAAGCTATCCTCCAGTATTTGTAAAACTTTTTGCGGTTCTATTTCAGCCATGCAATTACATGCATTCCCGCTTTTACAGTCATTACATTTCTTTTGTTGCACTATATATTTAGCTTTAATACCAACCGGTGCCCAACGCCCGGGATGCATTGGTTTTATTGGCGGGTAAATACCAACTGCAAGCTTGCCCAAAGCGGCGGCAATATGCAGGGGCCCGGTACTGGCTGCCACCAACCCATCTGCCTGATCAATAAAAGCTATTAATTGTTGCAGGCTCATTTTTTCCGCTTAAATCAATACAATTATCATCTTTAAATGAGATGTCTTCTCTTACCAATTTGCCTTCTGCCTGAGTACCTGTTACAAATATTTTATACTTTGTTTTATCGAGTAAAGCTATTAATTTCTCAAAATTACCTAATCCCCACTCACGCGCACTTCCTTTCGATTTCGGATGTAATATCAGGTTTGTTTTTTGAGGATCAATGAGTACGCTAAACTCTTTTAACAGTGTTGGCCTTTTATTTAACCCATAATACGTTGCTATTTCATTTAGACTTAATTCTTTATTCCAGCCTAATGGCTGAAGCAGTTTCAGGTTTAATTGTGCTTCATGCAAATCGGATCGTTTTCGCGAAAACCTCACCAATTTATTGCAGCTTAAATAATGATATACCCTTCCTGCTGTACCAATTCGGTTTTGAAATCCGGGCTTTTTTACTTAAACAGGCTATTTCCTTATTGGGGAAAACATGTATGATTGTATCAGCACCTATTTCTTTAAAGTATTCGATTTTTTTATCTGTTTCATTTTGTTTTAAAACAGTATCCCAGCTTATAAATTCGTCAATATGATCTGAAAGAGCAACTACTTCACGAGTATAGTTGTTACCGAGGAAAATAATTTTGCATTGAGGAAACATTTCTTTTAGAATTCCAGCCATTGGCAGTGTAAGAATAACATCACCAATGCTGTCAGTCCGGCTGATAATAATTTTCTGCATTAGCTTTTATTCTTATATAATTTTTTTAGTTTCCGATATTTGGTATGTGTAGCTCCCGCTGAAATCCAGCAAATTATGAAACCTTTTTTTCCATCAAGAAATCCGCTGTTAAAAAAATAATCTTTAATAAACTTAGCTACAGGCCCGCCCCAGATTTTATAAAAAGGTGCTTTTTTTCCTTTCTCAAAATCAGCCTGTGCTCCGAGTGTCGTAAACTTTTCTGATTGCGTTCTATGATCTTCAACCGAATGAAACGAATAATGCAACAAATCACCCATAAGATGTTCTGTTTTTCCATCCTTGTATAGTTCATATTTTTCATGAATGATCAAGCCTGTCCACTCCCCTTTCCTTCGGTCAAATAACCGCAGTTTAACATCAGGATACCAACCTGAATGCCGTATCCATTTACCGCCATAATTGGTCATGCGATTCATCGTGTAACCATCAGCATCAAATTGTTGTTTTACCCTTTTTATCGAATTGAGAAGCTCTTCAGACAAAACCTCATCAGCATCTAATGAAAGTACATAATCGAATTTCGCCTGTGATACGGCATAATTTTTCTGATTGACATATCCATCAAACGGATGTTGGATGAAACGTGTACTATATGTTTTACAAATTGTTTCGGTATTGTCAGTAGAGTTGGAGTCGACTATAACAATTTCATCTGCTATATCTTTAACAGAATCCAGACACCTGGCAATATTCTTTTCCTCATTTAAGGTAATTATGACTACTGAAAGTTGAATCATCACCACAAATGTACATGATTTTTTTTCAGCTTAAATTACCTATTGACAAGCTGAAAAAAAATCATGTATATTTGGAATTGCGTTTGAAAAAGAAAGTTGCCATTACAAAATATTATCATAAATTCTTATATCGATCTCACTTTAAAGAATACTGTCTGATGTTTAATAAAAAATAGTTTTATATATTTTTCTTCTGCTTTTTATTTATTCGGGTTCCAAAGGACAACAATTTGTAAATGATATTAAACTGCCTATAAGAATGACACGTAGTTTTTGGCGTAAGTGGTAATGCCGGGTGGAATGGTTTAACGGGATTTGGTGTTACAGTTCAAAATTACATTACTCCCCAAATAGCTTTAGATGCAGGGGTTGGATTATCAGCTCTTGGAATAAAGCTTGGCGGAAGAGCACGTTATTTATTCTTAACAAAAAACTTTTCTCCATTTATATCGGCCGGATACATATATGGAACTGGTTCCAAATCAAGCGAACTCGAATTAGAAGATACTAATGGCAATATTGTAAGATTTGTTTTAGAGCCCTCAAATTTTATTCAGTTAAACGGTGGTATTGAATACGTATCAAATGGTGGTTTTTTTATGATGACGGGGATAGGTTATGCTTTATTAATGAATGATAATATTCTGCTAACATCCGGGAGTTCCCCTTCTAAAGAAATGAGATCATTTTTGAAAATCCTTTACGGAAGCGGAATTGTAATAGAAGTAAGTATAGGATACATATTTGCACGAAAGAAAGGATACAATAAATTTTAAACCAATATTTAGGCATTGTTACGAAATAACCTGACCATTCCGACTTGTTCTTTTTCACGCTAACTGCGTTAAAAAGCCTCGCCATAGCTACGGCTATGTCTACGTTTTTTGCCTTGTTATCGCACAAAATAACATCGCCTGTTTTGTCCAACGTTATTTCGTAATAATGCCTTAGCTTTTCCAGAATGCCGGTGAAATTACAATCAGCACTGTGAATAATTCAAGTCTGCCCAATAGCATTAAAAATGATAAGACCCATTTAGCAAATGGCGAGAAAAATGCATAATTTCAACAGGCCCAACATTTCCGATACCGGGGCCTATATTGCCTAAGGTAGCTGCAACCGAACCAATGGCGGTTTCGAAGTCCATTCCTATTAATGCCATAATAACTACTCCCGTGGCAAAAATCATCATATAAATCAGGAAGAAAGCCATAACATTAAATATGATTTGTTGTGGTACTGACTTGCCATTGAATTTCACAGGTATAATTGCTTGCGGATGAATGGCTCTTTTCAGTTCAATCCATGAATTTTTTACCAATAACAGGTGCCTGACAATTTTAATTCCTCCTCCCGTTGACCCTGCGCTTCCGCCAATAAACATCAACATAAAAATCATGATCCATAAAAAGGTTGGCCATAAAGAATAATCTACTATTACAAAACCTGTTGTGGTCAATATTGAAACTACTGTGAAACAACGCATTTCTGAATGATGCTTCAACAGAAGCATTTAAATTATAAAGAACCAGGCCAATAGTGATAAGCATAGTTACAATTGCAATTATCCCCTACGTAAACTTTAAATTCCTGATTAGACCATAGTTTATCAAATTTCCTGTGAAGAGCGAGGAAATGCAGCGTAAAATTGGTTCCGGCAAATATCATAAACACAATAATAACATACTGAGTGAAGGGGGTAAACCCGGCAACACTATCACTTTTTGTTGAAAACCCACCGGTTGCCATCGTAGCAAATGAATGACAAACAGCATCAAAAAAGTCCATTTCACCTAACCAAAGAATAAGCATTTCAGTTAATGTGAGCAACACATAAATTCCCCATAAGCGTTTTGGCGGTAGCTGTAATTCTCGGGTGTAATTTATCGGGTGTTATTCGGGCATTTCAGCAACTAACAACTGCATGCCACCGATCCCTAAAAAAGGTAAAATAGCAACAGTAAGTACAATAATTCCCATTCCGCCCAGCCAATGAGTCATCGACCTCCAATACAAAATGCTTTTAGGAAGAGATTCAATATCAGTTAAAATGGTTGCGCCTGTTGTTGTAAAACCGCTAATTGTTTCAAAAAAAGCATTGGTAAAAAATGGGATTGTATTACTAAATAAATAGGGTAATGATCCGAACAGGGATACTACAATCCAGCTAAGTGCTACAATCAATATCCTTCCCTTTTGCCAATACCTCTACTATTTCTTTTTCCAAGAAATAGCCAAATAATTCCTCCTGTAGCTCCGGTAATCATAAATGAAATAAACAAGGGCCAGATTGATTCATTAAAATACCATGCAAATGCAACTCCACTTAGCATAAAGATTGAAACCACCAATAAGAGAAAACTCAACACTCTTATTATTATTCGAAAGTTTATTAAATGTTTAGACGGCATAATTATATATTAAAATCCGAAACCGCTTTTTTGAAACATTTTTTCTACTTTATGCTTGGTGTCCGGAAGCGCAAATACAACAACTTTATCACCGGCTTTGATTTGCAGATTACCAATTGCAATAAATGACTCCTCACCACGGATTATCCCTCCAATCAAAACTCCTTCCGGCATTTTTAAATTACAAATTAAATTTTTTGTAATAGGAGATCTTTCCATAGCTGTTAATTCAACTATATCAGAGTTTATCCCGCTTAAACATTTTAATGAAGTTACTTCATCACCCATCGAATGTTTTATTATATGGCTTGCTACAATAAGTTTTTTATTAATAATTGTATCAATACCAATATTTTGAGATATTTCAATATAGTCAAGATTTTCAACAAGAGCAATTGTTTTTTTAACGCCGAACTTTTTGGCATGTAAACAGGTAAGGATATTTGTTTCGGAGCTACTTGTAACTGCAATAAACGCATCTACATTTTCAATTCCTTCATCATCCAGTAAGTTTATATCTCTTGCGTCGCCATGAATTATCAATGTATTATCAAGTATATCCGTTAAGCTTACGGAACGTTCTCTATCAATTTCAATTAACTTTACATTGAGATCATTTTCTACTCTTCGGGCGATAACTTTCCCAACACGGCCACCCCCAATAATCATTATGTTATTTATATCAAGCTTTTTCTTGCCTCCCAACTGTAAAAGTTCGTTTTTAGCGTCACGTTTTGTAATAACATATACTAAATCATTTTCTTCAAAAACCGAATCAGCTTCAGGAAGAAAAGTCTCACTTCCTCTATGAATTGCAACAGCTCTAAAACCGAGAGATCCCTTTTCTTCGGCAATCATTCTTAAAGATTTTCCAATAACAGGGGCATTTTTCTCAATTCGGATCAGGAATATCGATAGCTTTCCATCAGAAAAGTCGAATATTTCAGTTACTTCAGGTTGTTCAAGCAATTTAACAACCTCAAGCCCTGCAATATCCTCAGGAGAGATCAAATAATCAATGCCTAACTCCTCATAAATTTTCCTGTTTTCAACGCTTATATTTTCCATGGTTGCAACTCTGGCAATAGCCCTTTTTGCACCCAGTTTTTTCGCAAGTATGGGCAGTAAGTATGTTAATAGTTTCATTATGTAAAACCGAAATTACAAGATCGGCTTTATTAACATTAGCCTGTTTTAGTATAGAAACCGAATTAGAGTCGCCCACAATAGTCATAAGGTCGGTATGTGCCTCCATCATTTTGAGCAGTTCATCATGTGGATCAACTATTGTTATATCATGCTTTGAATCTACCAAAGCTTCAGCGAGATAAAATCCGGCTTCTCCATCACCGGCTATGATTATATTCATGATTAATAAATTAAAAAAGTAAAAGTAAACTTTTACATAAAAATAATGCTTCTGTTTTCACCATTTAGAGTTATTCTATGTTAGAAAGGTTGCTTTTCTTTTCTTTTAAAAACAATCATTTCTTCATTTTTATCAATTACAAAATAATTTTCAAAATCGTTACCTTTGTTATAAGTAGATATGCCAAGCAATTCCTGATAATATGGTGTTATCATTATCAAATCCCTGTTAAAATCATTTGCCCGTTTCAAAAAGCCTTCACCGTATATTGTCGAATCCTGTTTTTGCAGTTCAACATAGCATAGTTCTCCCTGTATCTGATTGAAATTTTCTATTTCATTAAATATAAACGTCATCGGAGCGACAATTTTTCATTTGTGATTTATTGCTTCCTGCATATTTTAATGCAAGTTCTCGATTCTGATCAGGTGAGAACTTTTGAATAGCCAATTCAACATTATAGTATGATGATACTGTTACAAAGATTATAAATAATATCACTAAAAAATTAGTGACCCATTTCGGATTTCCTATCCTGTATTTTGTAATTTTTCCTTCGTGTATTGCCTTAAATGTTAAAACAATAAGCATAAGCAGGTAGGGAAAATTCAATAAAAAATATTGTCTTGACTTATGCATAGCCACAGCAGCTGTAATTACGGCAACAAGTATGGCAAACTGAAGCAACCTACTGTTATTTTTAAGCAGATACTTATAACCAATAAATAAAGTGGCTATCAAAAAAACACTAAAAACAATAACTTTCAGATTATGAAAATAGCGCATGTGCTCAATAAGCAGGTTATAAATTGGTTTTAACCAAACGGAATCATTATTCAAACTATCAAGTGATGGTGAATCAAAAAACTGATGTTTCCATAGTTCAATTGATGAGGAGGCAGTAAGATCATAAAAATAAATGGTGAATGCTATCAGCACACCGGCACTATATCCAAATACAGAATAATATTTTTTATTCCATATAAGTAGAAAAAAACCGGCTGCTACTAATATCAAACCATTCAGGTGAGTAGCCATAGACAATCCAAAAAACACACCGGCAAGAATTAGTTGCCAGAATTTTCCTTTTTTGTTATCAATATATTTTTCGAGCAAAATATATCGGTAAATCCAAGAGTCATCATCATAATCTCAGGACGATACAAATACGAATATTTGAAAATCCAGGGAAATGAAAATATGATGATTAACGATAGCCAGAAATCATTCTTGGTAAATATCTTTTTCCATTTGAGTGTGTAGAAATAAAAGAGCACCAGAAAAATAGAAAAATACAACAGGCTCACTGCTTTTAAACTATATAAGGAAAAACCAAATATTTTAATAAAAAGAACCCCGTTAAGATTGAATAGCTTATGATGGACAACAAAATTTATTTCCTGCCTATTAATTCCACGCATTAATTCCGAATGCACATATCCATCTTTCGCAAACCAATAGGCATATTCACCAATCCACGCATCATCAATATCGGGGATGCGACCGAATAGTGAATATAGAAATAGCAGAACAAGAGCTATTACTATTGGTAACAAGTATTTTATATTATAAAAATGAAAAGGGGCTTTAATCATTGGATTAAATTTCTTCATTAAATATTAATCTCAAACTCATCCCAATCCAATCCCACATTAAATTTTTCCCTGAATTTTATTAATTCATCATAGCTTAACACTGCTGATAAAGCTCTTTCTTTATCTTCATCAGCTTGCTCCATAACCTTTCCTTTCGGATCTATAATCATTGAATCGCCGCTGAATAAGGTGCCAAGTGCATCATAACCCACCCTGTTAACGCCTGCAACATATGCCAGGTTTTCAATTGCTCTGCTTATTAAAAGCATTTTCCACGGATAATTTCTAACCGAAGGCCAGTTAGCTATATATATAGCCATGTCGTAAGCATATGATCCGCTCCGGTGATCGTGTTTTTACTCCACACCGGAAACCTTAAATCGTAGCAAATCATCGGCTTGATTTTCCATCCTTTTAAATCAACAATCAGGTTTTCAGTTCCTTTACTGATTTGTTTATGTTCACCGCCATCGAAAATACATGCCTTTTATTATAGCTTTCAAAATGACCGTCAGGCTGCATCCAAATCAAAGAGTTTGTAAATTTTCCTTCATTTTCAATAAAAAGGGTTCCGGTAATTACTGCGCCGGTTTTCGAGGCCATTTTTCGCATCCATTCCACTGTTTCCCCTTCAATGCTTTCTGCATTAGCTTTTGGTTCAACATGAAAACTTGTGTTAAATGTCTCAGGAAGAACGATCAAATCATGGCCCTCAACATAATTTCTGATCTTTATTTCAAGCAATTCCCTGTTTTTCTCAGGATCATTAGTAATTATATCCGATTGTAAGCAAAGTACTTTTAAATCTGCATAATATTTCTCCGGCTTTATCAATGGTTTCTTCCTGTTTAGCAAAACAAAACCGCAATACTTTATTGTTGCTATGGTTATGATAAAATGATGAAACAGGAACGGCGGCAATTCCATATTCTTTTACAAGTCGTACAGCAAAATCCATTTCATTTTCTTCAGAAATTAAACTGTAATCCAACAGTTGAAAATAGGTTCCGTAACAAGGCAAAATATTAAATCGGGAAGCTTTTACTTTTTCAACAAAAAGATCTCTTTTTTCCTGGTAGAACTGACCCAGATAAAGATAATTTGCAGGTCGCTAATATAATCTGAAATGGCATACTGTATGGGCGTGTTGGAGGTAAAAACAATAAACTGATGTGCTTTGCGGAATTCTTTCATCAGGTTTTCAGGGGCAAGCACAAAACCGGTTTTCACCCTGTAGCATGAAATGTTTTACCGAATGAACCAACACCAAACTCCGGCTTGCCAATTTCGGAAAGCGGCAAACGCTCTGATGCTGGATGTTTCAAAAATTAAATGCTCATATACTTCATCACTCAAAACAACAATATCTCTTCCTTCAATAGTCTTTCAAGCCTTAATAAATCTTCTTCGCGTAAAACACTTCCGGTTGGATTATGAGGTGTGTTAATGATCACCATTTTTGTTCGATGGTTGATCAGTTTAGGCAATTCATCCCAATTAATTCTGAAATCAGGAAACTCCAGTCGTGCATACTTAAACACAATACCCCTCCATTGAGCTGTACTGCCGGCCCATAACTATCGTAAGCAGGTTCAAAAATTATTACCTCATCATCCTTTCGCACAAATGCCGTAATTGCAGCATACAGTGCCTCTGTACCACCTGCTGTTATATTTATTTCTTTATCAGGATGATAATAAGCATCATGATTATG
>JAVVLW010000018.1:2068138-2109942 GCA_034401795.1 Chaetoderma sp. LZ-2023a
TCTGATCAGGTGAGAACTTTTGAATAGCCAATTCAACATTATAGTATGATGATACTGTTACAAAGATTATAAATAATATCACTAAAAAATTAGTGACCCATTTCGGATTTCCTATCCTGTATTTTGTAATTTTTCCTTCGTGTATTGCCTTAAATGTTAAAACAATAAGCATAAGCAGGTAGGGAAAATTCAATAAAAAATATTGTCTTGACTTATGCATAGCCACAGCAGCTGTAATTACGGCAACAAGTATGGCAAACTGAAGCAACCTACTGTTATTTTTAAGCAGATACTTATAACCAATAAATAAAGTGGCTATCAAAAAAACACTAAAAACAATAACTTTCAGATTATGAAAATAGCGCATGTGCTCAATAAGCAGGTTATAAATTGGTTTTAACCAAACGGAATCATTATTCAAACTATCAAGTGATGGTGAATCAAAAAACTGATGTTTCCATAGTTCAATTGATGAGGAGGCAGTAAGATCATAAAAATAAATGGTGAATGCTATCAGCACACCGGCACTATATCCAAATACAGAATAATATTTTTTATTCCATATAAGTAGAAAAAAACCGGCTGCTACTAATATCAAACCATTCAGGTGAGTAGCCATAGACAATCCAAAAAACACACCGGCAAGAATTAGTTGCCAGAATTTTCCTTTTTGTTATCAATATATTTTTCGAGCAAAATATATCCGGTAAATCCAAGAGTCATCATCATAATCTCAGGACGATACAAATACGAATATTTGAAAATCCGAGGAAATGAAAATATGATGATTAACGATAGCCAGAAATCATTCTTGGTAAATATCTTTTTCCATTTGAGTGTGTAGAAATAAAAGAGCACCAGAAAAATAGAAAAATACAACAGGCTCACTGCTTTTAAACTATATAAGGAAAAACCAAATATTTTAATAAAAAGAACCCCGTTAAGATTGAATAGCTTATGATGGACAACAAAAATTTATTTCCTGCCTATTAATTCCACGCATTAATTCCGAATGCACATATCCATCTTTCGCAAACCAATAGGCATATTCACCAATCCACGCATCATCAATATCGGGGATGCGACCGAATAGTGAATATAGAAATAGCAGAACAAGAGCTATTACTATTGGTAACAAGTATTTTATATTATAAAAATGAAAAGGGGGCTTTAATCATTGGATTAAATTTCTTCATTAAATATTAATCTCAAACTCATCCCAATCCAATCCACATTAAATTTTTCCCTGAATTTTATTAATTCATCATAGCTTAACACTGCTGATAAAGCTCTTTCTTTATCTTCATCAGCTTGCTCCATAACCTTTCCTTTCGGATCTATAATCATTGAATCGCCGCTGAATAAGGTGCCAAGTGCATCATAACCCACCCTGTTAACGCCTGCAACATATGCCAGGTTTTCAATTGCTCTGCTTATTAAAAGCATTTTCCACGGATAATTTCTAACCGAAGGCCAGTTAGCTATATATATAGCCATGTCGTAAGCATATGATCCGCTCCCGGTGATCGTGTTTTTACTCCACACCGGAAACCTTAAATCGTAGCAAATCATCGGCTTGATTTTCCATCCTTTTAAATCAACAATCAGGTTTTCAGTTCCTTTACTGATTTGTTTATGTTCACCGCCCATCGAAAATACATGCCTTTTATTATAGCTTTCAAAATGACCGTCAGGCTGCATCCAAATCAAAGAGTTTGTAAATTTTCCTTCATTTTCAATAAAAAGGGTTCCGGTAATTACTGCGCCGGTTTTCGAGGCCATTTTTCGCATCCATTCCACTGTTTCTCCCCTTCAATGCTTTCTGCATTAGCTTTTGGTTCAACATGAAAACTTGTGTTAAATGTCTCAGGAAGAACGATCAAATCATGGCCCTCAACATAATTTCTGATCTTTATTTCAAGCAATTCCTGTTTTTCCTCAGGATCATTAGTAATTATATCCGATTGTAAGCAAAGTACTTTTAAATCCTGCATAATATTTCTCCGGCTTTATCAATGGTTTCTTCCTGTTTAGCAAAACAAAACCGCAATACTTTATTGTTGCTATGGTTATGATAAAATGATGAAACAGGAACGGCGGCAATTCCATATTCTTTTACAAGTCGTACAGCAAAATCCATTTCATTTTCTTCAGAAATTAAACTGTAATCCAACAGTTGAAAATAGGTTCCGTAACAAGGCAAAATATTAAATCGGGAAGCTTTTACTTTTTCAACAAAAAGATCTCTTTTTTCCTGGTAGAACTGACCCAGATAAAGATAATTTGCAGGGTCGCTAATATAATCTGAAATGGCATACTGTATGGGCGTGTTGGAGGTAAAAACAATAAACTGATGTGCTTTGCGGAATTCTTTCATCAGGTTTTCAGGGGCAAGCACAAAACCGGTTTTCCACCCTGTAGCATGAAATGTTTTACCGAATGAACCAACCACCAAACTCCGGCTTGCCAATTTCGGAAAGCGGCAAACGCTCTGATGCTGGATGTTTTCAAAAATTAAATGCTCATATACTTCATCACTCAAAACAACAATATCTCTTCCTTCCAATAGTCTTTCAAGCCTTAATAAATCTTCTTCGCGTAAAACACTTCCGGTTGGATTATGAGGTGTGTTAATGATCACCATTTTTGTTCGATGGTTGATCAGTTTAGGCAATTCATCCCAATTAATTCTGAAATCAGGAAACTCCAGTCGTGCATACTTAACAATACCTCCATTGAGCTGTACTGCCGGCCCATAACTATCGTAAGCAGGTTCAAAAATTATTACCTCATCATCCTTTCGCACAAATGCCGTAATTGCAGCATACAGTGCCTCTGTACCACCTGCTGTTATATTTATTTCTTTATCAGGATGATAATAAGCATCATGATTATGACTAAACATCAATGAAATAGCTTTTCTTAACTCCTCAACTCCTGTCATTGGAGCATATTGGTTAAAACCCGATTTCATATAATATGTAACCCTGTCAATCAGTTCTTCAGAAATCGGAAAATCGGGAAATCCCTGCGACAGATTAACAGCACCATACTCTTTTGCCAAGCCGGTCATCACCGCAAAAATTGACGTTTCGGTTTTAAGTAATTTTGAATAAAGGTTTCCTTGAAATAAATCCATATTGCTTTCTTTTCATCAACAAAAATAGGGTTTTTGAAAATGGTAATGAATCGTAGAAAAATAATTAAGCCAAATCCAAAAATCACTACATTAATTAAGGTTTTCTAATCGACTATTTTTTAGTTTTGCATCAAATATACAGATGACATTTTACTCAAAAAAAGTATGAAGAATAATATTGATACATATGATTTTACAGGGAAGAAAGTCATTGTTCGTGTTGATTTTAATGTACCCCTGAACGACAAGTTTGAAATTACTGACGATACCCGCATCCGTGCAGCCATATCAACTATACAAAAGATCAGGAGTGGTGGCGGTGCTGTTATCCTGATGTCGCACCTTGGCAGGCCGAAAGAAGGCCCTGAAGATAGATTTTCTTTAAAACATCTTGTTACATATCTTTCGGAAATACTTGGTGTTGACGTACAGTTTGCAAATGATTGCATAGGCCATGAAGCCATAGAAAAAGCACAAGCCCTGCAAGCTGGTCAGGTACTTCTACTTGAGAATCTTCGATTTTACAAAGAAGAAACAAAAGGTGATGTTGAATTTGCTGAAAAGCTATCAAAATTAGCTGATGTGTATATAAATGATGCTTTTGGAACAGCGCACAGAGCCCATGCCTCAACAACTATTATTGCGCAGTTTTTCCCTGATAATAAAATGTTCGGATACATAATGAATAATGAGCTCTCCAGCATAAATAAAGTGCTGACACAGGGAAAAAAACCAATAACTGCCATTTTGGGAGGTGCTAAAGTTTCAGGAAAAATTGAAATAATCAATCATTTGCTTGACAAGGTTGATAACATCATTATAGGCGGAGGCATGATGTTCACTTTTATAAAAGCATTAGGCGGGCATATAGGGAATTCACTTGTAGAAGATGGTCTCATTGAAACTGCAAAAGAAGCAATGGCGAAAGCTGAAGATTTAGGAGTCAATATGTATATTCCGACCGATGCTGTAATAGCAGATAAGTTTGATAATAATGCGAACAGGAAATTTTGTAATTCCTATGAAATACCTGATGGCTGGATGGGCTTAGATATTGGTCTCGAAACAGGTCAGGCTTTCAAAGATATAATTGAAAATTCGGCAACCATTTTATGGAATGGGCCCATGGGCGTATTCGAGATGGATAATTTTGCTTCGGGTACTTGTGAAGTTGCCAACGCAATTGCTGATTCAACATCAGATGGCGCATTTTCACTTATTGGTGGTGGTGATTCCGTTGCTGCTATTAATAAATATAAATTAGCTGATAAAGTCAGTCATGTATCTACCGGTGGTGGAGCTATGCTTGAATTTATTGAAGGTAAAACTTTGCCTGGGGTTGCGGCAATAATGGATTAAGACCTTTGTAAAACACCACACTTTGTTTTTTTGAGACCCAACCCCCGGAAAAAAGGGGCGCAAAGTGATATGACAAAAAATACAAACCTCAAAAAGCAAATTTCAAATATTTTTCAGTATATCCTCTTTATCCGGAATTTCGAAATCGAAATTTTTGAGTTTTAACCAGGAATACAACTGAGGTGCAAATGAAGCAACCGGCTCGTAGAAGATAGATTTTTCCTTATGCTCTTCCTTTATCAGATTTTGATTGGTGTCAAAGTAATTAATGATTAATATTAGTATGCTTAACAGCAGTACACCTTTTAATATTCCGAAAATAGCTCCGGCTGCTTTATTTAAAAATCCAAGTAGCAAAACGTCAATAAATTTTTGTAATACCTTTCCAATTACAATAACTGCAATAACAATAACAATAAATGTTACAATAAAGGATAAGGCAGCAAGATATTTTTCGTCAATAGTAAAATATTCTGTTAACAGGTTTGCGGCATAATCGGAAAAGAAAAAAGCAAAATATAATCCCAGAATAAGTGCCACCAGGGTTGCTATTTCAATAATAAATCCTTTTTTATATCCCTGCCATGCGAACAATAACAAAGGAATAATGATAATAATGTCCAGCAAATTTATTGTCATCCTTTTTCTATTTTAATCTTCTTGTTAATTCAGTTGAAAAAACAAAATCATTTAATTCTTTATTGTCAGTTGTCAAAATACCCTCTTTATCGCCTTCCCACCACAAGTCTCCTTTATGCAAAAAAGCTATTTTCTGGCCGATTTGCAAAACTGAATTCATGTCATGCGTATTAACAACGGTTGTCATTTGAAATTCTTCAGTTAAATCAGATATCAATGCATCAATTAGTTCTGCCGTTTTAGGATCGAGGCCCGAATTTGGTTCATCACAAAACAAATACTTGGGATTAAGCGCAATTGCTCTGGCAATGGCAACACGTTTAGTCATTCCACCACTAATTTCAGAAGGAAATTTATGATTCGCATTTATAAGATTTACACGGTTAAGCACAAAATTTACGCGCTCTTTTTTTTCTTCTACCGACATTTTAGTAAACATATTAAGCGGGAACATCACATTGTCCTCAACTGTAAATGAGTCAAATAAAGCCCCTCCCTGAAACAAAACCCCCATTTCTTTTTGTGTGGCTCTTTTTTTCTTCTCGCTCAAATCGGAGAAGCACCTATCGTCAAAATCAATTTTTCCTTTGTCAATATCAACTAAGCCAATACAACATTTCATTAAAACCGTTTTTCCGGAACCGCTCTGGCCAATGATTAAATTCGTTTTTCCTTTATCAAATACAGTAGAGATATCGTTCAACACCTTTTGGTCTGCAAATGATTTAGATATATTTTTTACCTCTATCATATTAACAGCATTTGTGTTAAAATCAAATCAAAAATAATGATCAGGATGCTGCTGTAAACAACGGCTTGGGTACTCGCTTTTCCTACGTCTATCGAACCACCTTTTACAGTGTATCCTTTAAAACCCGAAACCGAAGCAATAATAAAAGCGAAAACAACAGTTTTTATCAGTGCGTATGTAACGGTAAACGGGTCGTACCAGGCACGCAGCCCCTCAATATAAGCAACTGATGAAGATAAACCGGTAACCATTACAGCAAGCCAACCACCGAAAATACCAAGTACCACCGAAAAAACAATCAATACCGGATTATAAAGAACTGAAGCAGTAATTTTAGGCAGAATTAAATAATTGGCCGGATTAATCCCCATCACTTTTAACGCATCAATTTGCTCAGTAACACGCATAGTGCCTATTTCGGAGGCAATACTTGAACCCACTTTTCCGGCCAGAATCAGGCTCATTATTGTAGGAGCAAACTCAACAATCATCATTTGCCTCGTGCTAAAACCTATTGTTTTAAGCGGTATAAAAGGACTATCAATATTATAGGCCATTTGAATTGCAATAATGGCACCGAAAAAAAGCGAAAGGATGGCAACTATTCCGATAGAGTCAGTTCCAAGCGCCTGAAAATCCATCATTAATTGCCTGCGAAAAACCTTCCCTTTATCAGGTCTTTTAAATGCCTGAAACATTAATATGACGTATGCTCCTATTTCCTGAATAATTTTCATAATGCTTAGCGCTAATTTAAGGAAAAGAATTTTATCGTTGCAAATAACATGCTTTAAAAAAAAATCGTTTCTTTGATATCGCAAAATAATGCAATAGTATGAATTTCTTATATAAAATTATTTTTGTCATTGTAATAACGACTTTTTTATGTGCATCTTGTACAACACAAAAAAAAGCTTATAACCCAAAGCGTTATAGAAAAAATGATTGCAATTGTTCAGGGTGGACTTTCAATCATACTGTTCCTGTTAATATTTCAAAATCTGCTGCTTAATAATTAATCTCTGCAAAAGTTTTTAATGGACGAAAAGCAAATATTGTCAATTTACCTGCCAGGCGATGCTGTTGACCTCGTACTGAACTGGATTAAGAATAAAAGTATTCATCTGAAAATAACTAAAAACCGGAAAACAAAATTAGGCGATTACCGCCCACCAATATATCATCCCAATCATCGGATATCAATTAATCACGATTTGAACCCGTACACGTTTCTCATCACCTTTGTACATGAATATGCCCATCTATTAGTATTTGAAAAATATAAAAACAGGGTATTACCGCACGGAACAGAGTGGAAAAAAATGTATAAAACACTGATGGAAGAAGTTTTAACTAAAGAATATTTTCCGGAAGATATAAAACAGACACTTGCAAAAAGCATACAAAACAGTAAGGCATCCAGTACTTCTGATTTAAGCTTAAGCAGAATTTTAGCTAAATATAATGCCGTTAGTGATCAATTAAAAGTGGAGGATTTGCCTTACGATGCAGTTTTTAAAACCAACACGGACCGAAAATTCAAAAAAGGCGAAAAACGGCGAATCCGTTATAAATGCCAAAGTATTGACAATGGACGTCTTTATTTGTTCCACCCGCTAACGCCGGTTATTTTGGTTGTGGAGTAATGGTTTGCAATTATTTATAGCCTTTATTGAACTAAATCCCACAAAAGCGCATAGGTGTTAACTTCGTTACAGGATCAGTTGTAAACAACTGGAATTAAAGCAATTTCCTGAACCAAATCTTTTGGTAAATTGTGATGTGAACATGATTAGCATTGTTATCCGTAACCTGTTGTCGAATGCAATAAAATTTACCCCAACCGGCGGCGGCATTCTTATTTCTACTGAAAGTACACCGGATAATCATTTTAAACTTACCGTTAAAGATACAGGGGTTGGAATTTCTGAAAAAGAACAGAAAGAACTTTTTAATATTGAAACTCATCCAACTCCATCCACCGTAATGTTTTTTCATCTATAAACTCAATAAGTTCACCAATGCGTTCAGACATTTTAGTGAGTTCTTCATAGGCCAAATTGCCTGAATTAATGGCAGCTTCTACTTCTGCTTTTTCAGTTTCTAATTGTTCAATTTCTTTTTCCAATGCTTCGTATTCTCGTTTTTCGCTAAAACTCAGTTTCGTTTTTACTTTTGGTTTTTGGTTTTTTTGTTTTCCTTCAGTTACTTTTTTTCGATTTTGTTTTTCAGTGTCCTGTTTTTCTTTCTCCTTCTTATCAAAGCTGTATTTGGTATATGAACCATAATAATCCCTTACTTTCCCTTCCCCTTCGAAAATAAAGAGATGGTCGGTAAGTTTATCAAGGAAATAACGGTCGTGTGAAACAAGTATCAGGCAACCGCCATAATTGAATAAGAACTCCTCCAGCCGGTTTAGCACAAGTAAATCCAGGTCATTAGTAGGCTCATCGAGGATAAGGAAATTAGGATTTTTGATCAGAACTGTCAACAGGTTCAGCCTCCGTTTTTCACCACCGCTAAGTTTTGAAATCAGTTTGTATTGAGTTTCGGGGGGGAACATAAAATGCTCAAGGAATTTGGAAGCAGAAATGGAATTGCCATCGCCCATACGCACCACTTCTGCTATTTCTTTTACAACATCAATTACTTTTTTTGCGGGTGACAATTTTATCCCGACCTGCTTATAATATCCAAATACAATGGTTTCGCCTTTTTCTATTTTGCCACTGTCTGGTTTTTCAAGGCCGGTTAGCAAGTTCAGAAAACTGGTTTTGCCGGAGCCGTTTTTCCCAATAATACCAATGCGTTCCCCTTTTTTGAACAGGTAATTAAAGTCCTCAACAATTTTGATTTCTCCATAACTTTTATGCAGGTTTTCAATTTCAAGAATCTTACCCCCGATGCGGGTTACATTAATCTGCAACTTTAATTCCTGCTCCGTTTTCAAACCTGTGGCTTTTTCCTTGATACCGTCAAAGCCCTGTATCCGTGATTTTGATTTGTGTGTACGCGCCTTGGGCATCCGGCGCAACCATTCCAGTTCCTTCTTCATTAGCTGGCGGGCCTTATCTGTTTCCACTTGTCTGGTTTCTTCCCTTTCCGATTTTTTCTGTAGGAAATACTCGTAATTGCCGTTGTGGTAAAACAACTGTCCCTGGCTCATTTCAAGGATATGATTACAAACCCTGTCGAGAAAATAACGGTCATGCGTAACCATAAAAAGTGTTAGGTTCGATCGGGAAAGGTATTTTTCCAACCACTCAATCATATCAATGTCCAGATGGTTGGTTGGTTCGTCAAGAATTAATAAGTCAGGTTCATCCAATAGGACAAGGGCAAGGGCAAGTCGCTTTTTTTCTCCCCCGGATAACTCATCAATTTTTTTTGTTGTATCTGTGATCCTGAATAGGCTTAGCAATTGTTTAAGACGGCGTTCATAATCCCAGGCATTTTTATGATCCATTTCAGTTGTAGCAATTTCCAGGTTTTTTTGTGCTTCTGTATTATTTATGCCACTTTGGGTATGTAACGCATTTTCGTAATCCTGAATAACTTTTGAAATGCTTGTATGTGAGGAAACTATCAATTCGTCAATCGTTTGCCCATTCCCTAATAATGGATCCTGGTCAAGAAATGCAATTCTGATACCTTCTCTTTGAATAACCTGACCCGTATCTGGTGTTTCTTGCCCTGACAATATTTTAAGTAATGTAGATTTTCCGGTTCCGTTATTGGCAATAAGAGCAGTTTTTTCACCTTTATGCAGGCCAAAGTTCAAGTCTTCAAACAGTAATTTATCACCGTAAGTTTTTGATATATTTTCAGCAGACAGATAATTCATGTTGTGAGATTCAAAAACCGGGCAAAATTAGTGAATTAAGAAAACTAATTGGAAATTTAAAGAAGGATGTACGTACATATTTTCCATATAATTAATTTAATAGAACGCGAATGACACTGATCGTACTATTTTCGCTGATATTTTACTTTTCTTATCTGTGTTTATATATTGTTACCTGCTGGGCTTTATTCATTTCTGTCATTTTATTTTCAATTTCCATTTTTCCCAATTTGGCAATTCTTTGTTCTGTAAATCAATAAACCTCTTTGTGTGGTCATGATGAATCAAATGACAAAGTTCATGAATTATTACATATTCAATACAACACTTTGGTGCTTTAGGAAAAAATGACAAACATTTATTTTTTCAATATGCTATTAATTAGCTGATATTCTGATAGCAACGGTGAGTATATGGTTTTGTGGCGGTTTTTGAAACACAAATCTTCCAACTTACACCGAAGTTTAATCATTGCTAAAATGCTCATGTTTAACACTTCATCAGCCATAAACTATATACATTGTTACCACACGTAATTACTTTTCAGTCAGTGTTAAATAAGAAGTATATGCAACTGTCCTTGATAGCATTTGCCAAAAGTTTAAGTCTGATTGAGATACTTCAAATCGTGTCATTGGTTCATTTAATTTACTATCCTTATGTGCCCAATATTCAAGTCCCGAAAAATCATTTAAATATTTCCAATTTCCGTGTGCTATTGAATTTCTAAATGCTCTGACAGGATTGTTTAAAAGAAACTTTGTACACTTTTTAGTTATCGTTCCAATTTCAGAATTCTTTCTTAAAACTTCAAATAATGTGTCCTTTAAATAAACAAAGGATATGTAGTTTTGCGTCATTATTTGACTTCTAACAATTTCAGGTCGTGGTTTCATTTGGTTAAAAGTATCCATCATTGTCTGGAAAGCAGATAATTCTTCAAGTCTTGTTTCCAGTGATACAGGTGAAACAGAAATTATTTCTTGTCTCAGTTTTTCTTTTTTTTGTTTTATTTCAGACGCTATAGTTGAAGCAACACAATCAACTTTGTCAAATGGAATTTTTACAGCAAATTCTAATTGTGTTTTAAATTCAAGAAGTTGTCTGTCAAAATTTTTCATATTGTCTTTTTATGTGTGGTAACTAGCAGATAAACGCAATTCAAAAATAATTCATTAAAATTTATAAACCAAAGTATTTGATTGTTTTATCCGTTTTTAAACACTTGTAAACGAATGTTAAACGGAAGTAAATGATTATTAACCGAATCATTCCAAACACCCGCCATAGTTTTGCTCCATATTTCGTTCATAAACAAAATTGAACATTTAATTAATCATTATTTATAAACTTAAATTTTACTAAAATGACAACATTAAGAAATTCAGTACAACTGATCGGACGCTTAGGAATGGACCCTGAAGTAAAAACTTTCGAAAACGACAAAATCAAAGTTCGTTTTTCTCTCGCAACTTCTGATTATTACAAAAATAAAGAAGGCGAGCGCGTAGAGGATACACAATGGCATAATATTGTTGCCTGGGGAAAAACAGCAAAAATTGCAGAAAGTTACCTGAACAAAGGCAAAGAAATTGCCATCTCCGGAAAACTAACCAACCGCTCTTACGACGACAAAGAAGGTAACAAGAGGTATATTACCGAAGTTGTTGCCAACGAAATCCTGATGCTGGAGAAGAAAGCCAGTTCATAAACTCAAGTGGGATTTGAAAGGCGTGAAGAGGAATCTTTGCGCCTTTTTTTGTTAAACAGATTTAGAGACTGTTTTGAATTTATTTATTCAATACGTTTGTTTGTTCCAACACTTTTTGCTTGAATTCGCTTATAGAATATGCATCAGACACAGTATATTTTCCTATTTCAGTTCTTCTAAGATTGGTTAAATAAGCACCGTTATTTAACGATTTACCAAAATCATGTACCAGCGACCTTATATAAGTACCCTTACTGCATTTTACGCTAAAATTAATATCAGGTAATTCTATATGGGATAAATCAAACTGATGGATAATAACCGTTCTGGATTTTAAAACTACATCCTTCTTTTTACGCGCATGTTCAAAAGCTCTTTTTCCTGCTATTTTAATTGCTGAATATATTGGAGGAACCTGGTCAATATCACCTTTAAACAAATTACTCGCTTTAATTAAATCGTCATGAGTTAGGTGGCTTATGTCAAAATGTGCATCAGGTTCTGTTTCGCCATCGTATGAAGGGGTTGTGCATCCCATTTTCATGCTACCGACATAGGTTTTGTCCATCCCCTGGTATTCATCAATTGTTTTTGTCAATTTTCCGATACAAATAATAAGCAAACCGGTTGCTAACGGATCAAGCGTTCCTGCATGTCCTACTTTCAGCTTTTTTATATTGTATAATTTGCGAATAAATGATCTCAGGAAATTAACTACATCAAAAGATGTCCAGTTAAGGGGTTTGTCAATTAAAACCATTTCCCCTTCAATAAAATCGAAAACATGTTCGTGTTTAGCCATACAATACGGCATTACAATGTTATTTGGTATAATTATAACAGGCCGACAATAATAGCAACTGTACCAATAATAAAGGTATAGATGGCGAAATAAATAAGTTTGCCTTTTTTAACTATTTTGATCATCCATTTACATGCAAAAAGCCCTGACAGAAAAGCAGCTAAAAAACCTACAATCAGTGGTAAAATGCCAATGCTTGAATCCGTTGAAATATTGTCACTAAAAATACTTTTTGCATTTGCACCAATAATTGGCACTAATACCATTAAAAAGGAAAACTTGGTTATAAGCTCTTTTTTATTTCCTATTATCAAACCGGTGGATATGGTTGCCCCTGACCTGGAAATACCCGGAAGTACAGCAAAAGCCTGGGCTACACCAATTATAAAAGCATCAAGAAAACGGATATTTCTGAAATTTGATTTTACAAACAATGTTGAAGCCAGCAATGCTGAAGTAATTAGTAGCATTGAGCCAACGAATACGATATTTCCTGTAAAAAACTGTTCAACCTCATCAATAAAAAATATACCAATTATTAAAACAGGGATCATGGAAACAATCAATTTAAGTATATACAAAGTTTCTTCGTTGCGCTTAAATTGGAATAATCCTTTGATCAATACCCAAATATCTTTCCTGAAAACAACAATTGTACTTAAAACAGTTGCCCCATGAACGATAATAGTAAAAACCAAACTTTTTTCGGCATTAATGCCAAGCAGGTATTTGCCTAATTCAAGGTGTCCGCTACTGCTTACAGGCAAGAACTCGGTTAAGCCCTGTACCAAACCCAGAATTAAAGCTTCTAACCAACTCATATTAAATTACCTGGAAATTAATTTGAGGATTTTGGCCGCCACATAATGGCAAAAATTTCAACAACAAATCCTGCCAGAATTACAATTGGAGCTAATGTTAGCCTCTGGAAATTAAAAATGGCAGGGTTAAATACTTGCGGATCGTCAGAGCCACCGCCAATCATTAATAAAAAACCAATTACTATTAATACCATGCCTATAATAAGAATGGTGTAATTTTTTTTACTAAAAGCAAACTGTTTCTTATCCTCCGGATTCTTTTTTATCTGATTTGCCATTTCTTAAATTTTTGCCAAATGTACAAGATTTATTTTGTCTGATTATGTTTGAGGGTCAATATATTGATCAATTACAGTCAATTTTAACAAAGCTTATGACGAGGTTATTTAAAATTAGATGGGATTTTCGATTTAACTTTAACCAACCTTAACTAACCATAAAGTCGTTCGGTTCGCATTCTTAAGTATTTATTAACAGCAAAAGAAGTTGAAATACCGGCAATTAAAATTCCCAGTATCAAAATAAATATAAACAGATAAATAATTAATTCAGTACTTATGAGCACTGCAAGTTCAGGAATATTTCTTTTAAGAGTTGTTACGATAATCAATATCAGTATCATCGCAATTGTTGCACTTAAAACACCTTGTAAAACACCTTTTAAAACAAACGGCCTTCTGATGAATCTTTCTGTAGCACCAATAAGTTGCATGCTTCTGATAGTAAATCTTTTAGTATAAACTGACAAACGGATGGTGTTGTTAATCAAAGCCAGAGCAATTAGCAAGAGTAATAAACTAAAACCTAATAAAATCAGTCCGATTCTTCTCACATTTTTATTGATAATGTGTACCAGTGATTTTTGATAATAAACCTCTTTAACATGCTTGTTGGCCAATATAAATTTTTCTATAACTGCCAGGCTATCATTATTTGCCCATTGTGCATTAAATCTTAAGTCGATTGATGGTAGTAGAGGATTATCTTCTTCCCCCAGGAAATCAGTGAATTCATCACCAAGCATTTCGGTCAATCGCTCTGAAGCTTCTTCCTTTGTAATATATTCGGATGTTTTTACAAAGGGCTTTAAATCCAGTGTTTTCTGTAAATATAATATGTCGGCTTCTTTAACATCAAGTTTGATAATGATTTCAAATCCGATATTCTCTTTAATATAATTTGAAAGAGAATTGGCTTGTAATACAATCAAACCCAGAACCCCTAACGTAAACAACACTAAGCTTATGCTAATAACCGAAGTAATATAGGAGCTATTAACCCGGTTTTTATAATATTTATCTTCTTTTGATGACATAATAAAGAGCAAATTTAATGAAATGTTGATTGTTTTTCTAAAATTGAATTATTAAGAATATTAATGAATTGCATTGTATAACTATAAAATGGCATCTTTTATTAATTTCGCAGCTTAATTTTACTAATGTAGCGGTATGTTGTAAACCGCTGAATAAGAATTAAATATTTTAATTTATGGGATACGATTTCGGGGAGATAGAAAGAAAATGGCAGAAATTCTGGAGAGAAAACAAGACCTTTAAAGCAGAAAATAATTCTGATAAACCAAAGTATTATGTACTTGATATGTTCCCGTATCCTTCAGGAGCCGGTTTACATGTTGGTCATCCGCTCGGATATATCGCATCGGATATTTATGCACGATACAAACGACATCATGGGTTTAATGTGCTGCACCCAATGGGATATGATGCATATGGCTTGCCTGCCGAACAATATGCTATTCAAACCGGTACTCATCCTGAAGAGACAACAAACAAAAACATTAAAAGGTATCGTGAACAATTAGATAAAATTGGTTTCTCATATGACTGGGATCGGGAAGTAAGAACCTGCGACCCGCAATATTACAAATGGACTCAATGGACTTTTATACAACTATTCAAATCATGGTACAACAATAAAACCAATAAAGCTGAAAGCATCGAATCTCTTATTAGCCATTTTAAAACCAATGGAAATATTGGTATTGATGCCGTATGTGATCCTATTGAAGCTTTTACTGCTGCTGATTGGAAAAGCATGTCTGAAAAGCAGCAGCAGGAATTATTAATGCATTACCGCCTTGCTCATTTATCTGATACTATGGTTAACTGGTGTTCTGCATTAGGAACTGTATTGGCAAACGATGAGGTGAAAGACGGTTTTTCAGAACGAGGAGGCCATCCGGTTGAAAAAAAGTTAATGAAACAATGGTCGTTAAGGATTACCGCTTATGCCCAACGTTTATTAGATGGCTTAGAAAAGCTTGATTGGAGTGAAAATGTAAAAGACATCCAACGCAACTGGATAGGACGAAGTGATGGAGCGTCAGTTAATTTCAAGATAAAAGGCCACAAAGACACAATCGAAGTTTTTACCACCCGCCCCGACACTCTTTTTGGTGCCACATTTATGGTTTTAGCTCCTGAACATGAACTTGTTGAGCAGATCGCTACTGTCGACAGGAGAGAAAAAGTGATGGAATATGTTGCTTATGCTAAAAACCGATCTGAGCGTGAAAGGATGACCGAAGTAAAAACCATTACAGGTGAATTTACCGGAGCCTATGGAATTAATCCGCTAAATAGTGAAAAAATACCTATATGGATAGCAGACTATGTACTTTCGGGTTATGGCACAGGCGCTATAATGGCCGTTCCGGGACATGATAGCAGAGATTTTGCCTTTGCAAAACATTTTAATTTACCTGTTATACAAGTGGTGGTTAAAGAAGAGGAAGAGCCAACTGACCCGACAAGCTGGGACGATTCATATGACGCCAAAGAAGGCATAATGATCAATTCCGGATTTATTGATGGTTTGAATGTTAAGGACGCAATTTCAGCCACAATATTAGAAATTGGTAAAATGAATATTGGCTATGGTAAAATCAATTACCGTTTGCGAGATGCTATTTTCAGTCGTCAAAGGTATTGGGGAGAACCTTTTCCAATTTATTATAAAGATGGAATGCCTTATGCACTTGATGAAAGTGAATTGCCATTGGAATTACCCCCTGTCGATAAATTCTTACCAACCGAATCGGGTGATCCACCTTTAGCAAGGGCAAAAAACTGGAAAACAAAAGAAGGATATCCTTTAGAAACGAATACCATGCCTGGTTTTGCCGGATCAAGCGGATATTACCTGAGGTATATGGATCCACATAACGAGAAGGAATATTTCTCAAAAGAAGCTAATGAGTATTGGAAAAACATAGACCTGTATTTAGGAGGTGACGAACATGCTACCGGCCACCTCATCTATTCACGGTTCTGGAATAAATTCTTATTCGATATCGGAATGGTTTGCGAAGAAGAACCATATAAAAAGCTCATCAATCAGGGTAAAATACAGGGAAGATCAAGTTTTGTATATCGTTTACAGGGGACTAATAAATTTGTGTCCTATAGCCTGAGAAAAGAATACAAAACCCAAGCACTCCATGTTGATATCAGCATTGTTAACAACGACATATTGGATACCGATGCTTTTAAAAAATCAAATCCTGAATATAAAAATGCTGAATTTATTCTTGAGGATGGCAAATATGTATGCGGCCATGAGGTTGAAAAAATGTCTAAATCGAAAATGAATGTACAAAACCCTGATGAACTGATTGAAAAATACGGGGCTGATACATTAAGATTATATGAAATGTTCTTAGGACCCCTGGAACAGGATAAACCCTGGGATACGAAAGGAATTGAAGGTGTTTTCAGATTCCTAAGAAAATTATGGCGGCTTTACTTTGATGAAAATGACCAAATGATAGTTTCAAATGATTCACCTGCCGGGGATGAACTAAAAACTTTACATAAGACTAT
Source organism: Chaetoderma sp. LZ-2023a (assembly GCA_034401795.1). Classification (NCBI taxonomy): domain Eukaryota; kingdom Metazoa; phylum Mollusca; class Caudofoveata; order Chaetodermatida; family Chaetodermatidae; genus Chaetoderma; species Chaetoderma sp. LZ-2023a. The sequence goes on from JAVVLW010000018.1 coordinate 2,085,050, forward strand.
TAAAAAAGTAAGAAGCGATATTGAGCGGTTTTCTTTTAATACAGGGGTGAGCGCATTTATGATTTGTGTAAACGAACTTTCTGATTTAAAATGTCATAAAAAGGAAATACTCGAACCTCTTGCTGTTCTTTTATCACCTTATGCACCGCATATTGCCGAAGATATATGGGCTGCATTAGGAAACAAGCCCGGTATCAGTACTATTGATTATCCTGATTATGAGGAAAAGTATTTAGCAGAAAACACTTTTTCATATCCGGTTTCTTTTAACGGGAAGATGCGATTTAAACTTGAACTTCCTGTTAATACACCCGTTCCGGAAATTGAAAAAGCAGCCGTTGATGCCGAAGAAGCTCAAAAATGGATAGAAGGTAAAACGGTACGAAAAATAATCGTAGTGCCTAACCAGATCATTAATATAGTTGTTCAATAGTTTTTACAATTTTTCTTTGCATTATTTTTACTTCTTAATGCCATGAAATAGTATATTATTTCATTAAGGCATTATCTTTGTTCCGTTAACACCAATTGAATTTCAAAATGATAAAGAATTTATAGATTGTTTTGGCGTTCATTTGGTATAAATTCAAAATTCTTTAATCGTTTCGTTATGAAAAAACTTCAATTATTTCTAATGATTACAGCTGTTGTAATCTTTTCTTTTGGTTTTATTTTACTTCCGGAAGGTAAAACTGAATTTAAAACTGAATGGCAAAAAGTTGAAAAACTGGTCGAAAAAGGCCTCCCAAAATCGGCCTTGAAAATTGTTGACAGCATCTATATGGTTGCTAAACAAAACAATAATGACCCGCAGGTTTTAAAATCGCTTATTTACCGGGTTAGTTTACAAAGTCAGTTTAAAGAAAACGACCTTGTTAATGCAATTAAAGTATTTGAAGAAGAACTTAAAAATGCTGCGGTTCCGGAAAAGCAAATACTTCAGTCATTGTTGGCAGAATTGTATTCGTGGTATTACCAACAAAACAGATGGAAAATAAATGATATGACAACAATAGTTGGCATTGAAGAAGAGGATATCAGAAAATGGAATGCAGTTAAACTGAATAAAAAAATCAGGAAATGTTATTTGGCATCATTAAATGAGCAGAAACAACTAAAAGACATTAATATTAAAGAATTTTCGGCTATTCTAAATGTAAAGGAAAAAGATAAAGAAGCATATATCTTGTGGCCAAGCCTGTATGATCTGTTAGGCAACAGGGCAATTAATTACTTCTTGTCAAGCGATGCCGAATTAGGAAAAATAGGAAATGATATAGGCATTAGCGACAATTATCTTGTTCCGGTTAAAGACTTTATCAATATTGATTTTGGAGAAAGTAATAAACTAATCGAACTCAGCCTGTACCAAAGATTGTTAAGCCTGCATCTAAAGAAAGGAAATTATACAGCCCTGGCTGACCTTGACTTAAAAAGGTTAAAATACATTTATAATCATCTTTCACAAGATGAAAAAAACAAGAAAGTTTATATTGATTTACTCAATCAGTTAAGAGAAAATCATAAAGAGCAAGCGGTTTTTGTTGAAATTTCATACGAATTAGCCAATCTTTTTTATCAAAGTGCGAGAAACTATCATGAAAGAGACAAAAATGAAAACAGATGGGATTTTAATATAGCCGATAGTATTTGCCACGAAGCCATAGCAGCTTATCCAGATGCCATTAAAGCAAATGCCTGCCAAAATCTCAGTAATGATATTAATGAAGTTAAATTTGACCTTCAGCTAAATGCAACAGAATTACCCGGCAAGCCTTTTTTAGGATATTTAAGCTTTAAAAACGTAACAAAACTGTATTACAAAATTGTAAAGCTTGATCCTGATATTTCCAAAGAACAAAGCCGATATAATAAAGATAAGAGTCAGATATTAAAATATTTAGAAAATCAGCCTGTACATCAATGGTCGGTTGATTTGCCCGATACTAAAGACCATCAAAGCCATACCACCGAAATACGCATGCCAGAATTAAGCAGAGGTTTATACATGGTTTTTAGTTCCGATTCGCTTGGCTTTAAAAAAACGGATAACCTCAGGTATAATAAGATATGGATAAGCAACTTAAGTTACCTTACCAAAAATAACCGTGAAGAAGGAAGCTTTGAACTTTACGTTTTGGATCGTGAAGAAGGAAGCCCGGTTGCCGATGTAACTGTTATAACATACCGAACAGCTTATGAACCCAGGGAAAGAGAATACGCTATTAAGAAACTGAATACATATCAAACAGATAAATCAGGATATTTAAAGCTTGGTGATCTTGGTGACGATAAGAGTAGATATTTTATGTTTTCACTCCAAAAAGAGGAAGATCAATTATTTTCAGACGGAAGAAATTATATACACCATAACCGGTCTGATGACAGATTCCGTACAAAAACTTATTTGTTTACCGACAGAGCTATTTACCGGCCCGGACAAACTGTTTATTTTAAAGGTATCGTAGTTGATAAAAATGGGGATAATGTAAAAATTAAACCCGGATACGAAACCCGGTTAAAATTAATGAATACGAATTACAAAGAAATCAGCTCGATTGAAAAAACGGCTAATGAATTTGGATCTTTTAATGGATTTTTTGTAATTCCTCAGGGAGGATTGAATGGCAGAATGACAATCAAATGTGAGTCGGGCACGATCTCTTTTCAAGTAGAAGAATACAAACGTCCAACTTTCCGGGTAGAGTTTGACACCATAAGAGACACCTATAAATTAGGGGATGAAATTACGGTAACAGGTAATACTGAAACATATACAGGCAATGCAGTTTCCGGTTCAATTGTAAAATATAGAGTAGTACAGCAACTAATGCACATGCCCTATTACAGGTATTATAGGTATTTCCCCCGTTTTACTGAGAAAGAAATAGCGAATGGCATTGTTACTACAGATGAAAATGGAAAATTTATTATCAGTTTTCAAACAACTTCTGACGAAAAATCAAAGCTGCTTTTTGAGCCGAATTATCAATTTAAAATAAATGTTGATGTAACTGATATAACCGGAGAAGTACAATCATCTGAAACAAGTATTGTTGTTGGTAGATTCGCAAAGCTTTTATCCTTAAAAATGGAAAATAAAATCCAGAAAGAATCAACCAAAGGAATTAAAGTCAGTGCAAAAAACCTTTCCGGAGCCAACATTGAATTGGAAACAACTGTTGAGATGTTTCGCCTAAAACCACCTGATCATCTAAAAGTTAAAAGAAACTGGTGGAAACCAAACAGCTATATTATTTCGGAAGAAGAATACCAAAATGATTTTCCATTTCAAGTTTATAAAGATGAAGGCCAAAAGAATTCATGGAAACGCGAAAAAATTTATTCAGCAAATATTGCCATTTCAGGTGAAGAAGCTATTCTGGAAGATTTCTTAAAATCATCAAGCCCGGGGCAATATTTTATAAGTATTAAAGATGTTTCTGATACCATTATTAAAGCTGAACGCTATTTCACTTTGTATTCTACCAAATCGAAGAAAATACCTGAGAATGAGATATTGTGGAGTGCAATTACAAAAAAAACAGCTGAACCTGGAGATGTAATTCAACTCGCTGTGGGATCAGCAGATAAAAAAACGAAAATATTGTATGAACTTACAAATGGAGATGAAGTTGTTGAAAGAAATTGGTTAACAATTAGCCAAGGGCAAAAGGTTATTGATATTCCGGTAAAGGAAAGCTATCGTGGTGGTTTTAAAATCACTTTAAGATCTGTTAAACATAACCGCATGTTTGCCGAAAGTTTTAATATTAAAGTGCCATTTACCAATAAAAAACTGGAAATTACATTGGAAACCTATCGCGATTTCCTCACACCCGGACAAAAAGAAGAATGGAAAGTAAAAATAAGTGGCCCCAGGGGCAGTAAAATTGCCGCTGAATTGCTGGCCGGTATGTATGATGCATCCCTCGATAAATTCAAATCGAATGAGTGGGAATTGAATTTATACCACAATAAAAAAACTAGATCAATATGGGGTTCAGGTATGTTTGGTACAGGACGTAGTGGTACGTTAATTAGCAATAAATCGAAACATTTGAAAGTAAAACACAAAGTATATCCTTCTGTCAATTGGTTGGGTTACCATCGGGGATATAATAGAGGTATTTATACCTTTAATGGTAATATGCGGAAACAAGACATTGCTCAAACCTCCGGTAAAATGGAATTAGTTGGGGCAGATGAAGTGGTAGTAACGAATGGTGAGCCCCCCGTTACTGATATTGATCAAACAGCTATGGCAGCAACAATCGGTGGAGATTATTTAAGTGATGAAGATGTTATATTAAAAAAAGCAAAGGAGCTTCAAATTCCATTACGAACAAATTTCAACGAAACCGCTTTTTTCTACCCTCAATTACAAACCGACAGCAGCGGTAGTGTAATCCTCAGCTTTACAACACCCGATGCCTTAACCGAATGGAAACTGTTGATGCTGGCACATACAAAAGACCTGAAAACAGGAACTTTTGTTGAGCATATAAAAGCTAAAAAAGACCTGATGGTTATTCCTAATGTACCACGTTTTGTTCGACAGGGTGATCAATTGATGTTCAGCGCAAAAGTGATTAATTATACTGATGAACAGCAAGGTGTTACTGTTAATCTGGAGCTTTTTAATCCAATAACAATGAAGCTTATCAATGTAATTGAACCGGGAAATAGCAATACATTAACCATAGATGTTGATGCGAATCAAAGCGTATTGGTACAATGGAAATTGAACATCCCGTTTGATATAAACATGTTGGGTTACAGGATAAAAGCAGCTTCATCAACGTTTTCTGACGGTGAAGAACGAATGATCCCTGTGCTTACCAACAGGATGCTGGTTACCGAAACTTTACCCATGCACCTGAAAGGCAATGAAACAAAAAAATTCAGAATTGATAAACTGGCAGACAGCGATAAGTATATGATGATGTCAAGCAGGCAGGATTACAGGTTTACAGTCGAATTTACTTCAAATCCGGCATGGTATGCCATACAGGCTCTGCCTTATCTAAGTGAACCAAAAGTTGAAAGTGCTTCTAATATGTTCAATATGTATTATGCGAATACTTTGTCTTCATTTATTGTGAACAGCAATCCGAAAATTAAAAACGTGCTTGAAAGCTGGAAGACACATACACCGGATGCTTTTTTATCAAATCTTCAAAAAAATCAGGAGTTGAAAAGGGTTGTTTTAAACGCAACGCCCTGGGTGCTGGAAGCTGAAAGTGAAGAAGAACAAAAAAGAAGAATTGCCCTCTTATTTGATGTTAACCGTATTTCTAACCAAACTGATAACGCATTACAGAAGCTTCGTAAAAGTCAGTTATCATCCGGTGCATGGTCATGGTTTAAAGGCATGAGGGACGACAGGTATTCGACACAACGAATCGTGCTCGGCTTTGCACGTTTGAATGCAAATCAGGTAATTGATTTTAAACGAAATCAAGCAGTTTCCGGTATGATTCGAAAAGCAGTAGCATATCTTGACAGGAAAATAAAAGATGATTATAAAAAATTATTGGAGAAATATCCTGATAAGTTGAACAAGAACCATCTTGGAAGCTTGCAAATTCAATATTTATACGCCAGGACATTGTTAATGGATCAATTCAATTTGAAAGACAACAATTCAGAAGCATTTGAATACTACCTCGGGCAAGCTAAAAAGTACTGGTTAAAGCAAAATAATTATATGCAGGCTATGATCGCACTTACACTTAACAGCACGGGCAATAAAAATGAAGCAGAAGGAATATTGCGCTCGCTACAGGAAAGGTCAATACAAGACGATGAAATGGGCATGTATTGGAAACAGGAAAGTGGCTGGTATTGGTACCAGGCGCCTGTTGAAACACAGGCTATGATCATTGAGGCATTTAATGAAATCCTTCATAATCCGGTTCTGGTTGATCAAATGAAAATATGGTTGCTAAAACAAAAGCAGACAACCAGTTGGAAAACTTCATCAGCAACAGCTGAAGCAGTATTTGCTTTATTAATGAATGGAAAAAGCCTTCTTGATAATGATAAATTAGTGAGCATTAAGGTAGGCAGAAAAGAGATAAATACCCGATCGGATAATATTAGTGTCGAAGCAGGTACAGGCTACTTTAAAACCTCGTGGACCGGCAAAGAAATTAAGGCTGATATGGGCAATATTGAGGTAACTAATCCAAACCGGTCAGTTGCATGGGGTGCGGCTTATTGGCAATATTTTGAACAGCTCGACCGCATAACTTCCAGCACATCACCTTTATCCATTGAGAAAAAACTCTTTATCGAAGAACTTACTGACGAAGGCCCTGTTCTGGTTCAGCTTGAAAAAGGACAATCGTTAAATACCGGTGATAAAGTAGTTTCGAGGATTATTATTTCTACAGACAGAGATATGGAATATGTTCAGGTGAATGACATGAGAGCAACCGCTTTTGAACCGGTAAAAAGTATTTCTGGCTATCAATACAGCGGAGGCTTAGGTTATTATGAAAACATTACAGATGTTTCTACAGACTTTTATATCCGCTATTTGAGAAAAGGAATATATGTATTGGAATATCCGGTTGTTACAACACAAAAAGGCACATTCTCGAACGGCATTGCCACTATCCAGTCGTACTATGCACCTGAGTTTGCGGCACATTCTGAAGGTATAAGAGTTACTGTTGAGTAGTTAAAATATTTTTCAAAATCAGTTAATTTTTTTTATTCTCGCTTTTTATAATTGTGATTTGTTATCTTTTATGATAACTTTGCAAAATGATTAGAAAAAATCGAATTTTATAAAGACTATTTTACCGATTTCTATTCAAAACAGACTAATAAAGTTCAAGAAAAGATAGCGTACGTTTTCAAATTGGTCAGACAAGCAGACAGAATACCAAAGATATTTTTCACACATTTATACTAGACCGCTATTAGAATTTGTATTTAGAAAATGAATTGTTTTTTCTTTGTTTGATGAAGAAAATTCTTGCATAGCCGTAGTTACGGAATAATTTTATGAAGAAGAACAAAGGAAAAAGAAACTTTTTATATTACATATTTTGATAGTGGTTTAGTATAACATCAACTGACGGACTTTACGAAATTCGAGTTGAATATCAGTCAAACATTTATCGGATTCTCTGCTTTTTTGATGAAGGCAGGTTGATAGTTCTACTGAATGGATTTCAGAAAAAAACGCAGAAGACACCGAAAAAAGAAATTGAATTGGCCGAAAGACTAAAAAAAGAATATTTTAACGAAAAGGATAAACGAAATGGAAAATTATAAAGGAATATCAAATTTTGACGAACTCTTAGACAAAAAATATGGGAAAATTGGAACTGAGAAAAGAAATGCTTTTGAAGAAAATGCTCATATGTTTGTAATAAGTGAAATGCTAAAAGAAGCACGATTAGAAGCAAATATGACCCAAGAACAACTTGCAAAAAAAGCGGGGACAAAGAAAAGTTATATTTCAAAACTTGAAAATGCTAAAGGAAATATTAACCTTTCGACTCTGATCAGAATCTTTGAAACAGGATTAGAAAGAAGAATTGGATTAACGTTTCTTTAATAAAATGCGCACCACAATAATACCATGTAATTTCTTTTAATTACATTTGGTCAATATCAATCTAAAAAACAACAAATATTATGAGTTTTCTTTGGTTTTTAATTATCGGTGCAGTGGCCGGATGGCTTGCAGGATTAGTTATGAAAGGTGGAGGTTTCGGACTCCTTGTTAACATTATTGTAGGTATTGTTGGAGGTGTTATCGGAGGATGGGTATTCGGGTTGTTGGGATTTGCAACTGTCGGATTAATTGGTTCATTGGTTACAGCATTTGTTGGTGCCGTGATACTTTTATATATAGTCAGTTTGGTTAAAAAGAAATAAAGATTACTTCGATTTTATTTCTATACAAGTATGCCGGTACTTTTTGTATTTCACAATAATTAGAGTCCGTCCATAAAGTCAGTGTTTAGTTCAGAATGTTCGCTATTGAGGCTTGCGAAGTCTTAAATATCAGGAGTCCGTACGGATGACTGTTTTTTAAGACGAGTATAACGAAGATAGCGGACATTATGGACAAACACTAATTAACTTTTCTCTGTTCACTATTAATGAGTCGGTTTTAATATTTTTGCGCCGAAACATATAACTTTGCAGTGTTTTACGTTAATAAGTAAATAGTCAACAGAACATGAACAAAACAACATACACCCTTCTTACTTTATTTCTAATTTTCACTTTATCTTATCTCGGAGCCCAAACCAAGAGTGATACAATAATTGATGTAGCTTCTAAAGTTGAATCTACCAAGGTTATAGATGAAAAATTATCAATTAGCGCCCTCGATACTGTAAAACAAGAAAAATATACATTTGTTAATCATAATGGCATTTCTCTTATTAAAGACTCTCCGGTCGTAAATATATTAGACAACCTTACTTTCAATAAATTTTATAAAGATTATTATTTCACTATTGATACAAGCATTGAAAGAACCACGTTCAAACCGGGTGAAATTCCAGTTTATCCGGATTCGATTTATGAGCAACGCTTAGAAAAATTGAATAGGCAAACGCCCTTTGAACTTACATATAACAAGGAAGTAAAAAGCTTCATCAACCTGTATGCAGTAAAAAAACGCGACCTTACTGCTAAAATGCTGGGTCTTGCCGAAATCTATTTTCCAATGTTCGAAGAAGCCCTGGATAAATATGATATGCCTCTTGAAATAAAATATCTCGCAATTGTTGAATCAGCATTAAACCCGGCAGCAGGTTCCAGGGCAGGAGCAAAAGGATTATGGCAGTTTATGTATGGAACAGGAAAAGTTTATGGATTAAAGGTTTCATCAATGGTAGATGACAGATATGATCCATATAAATCCACTATTGCCGCATGTGAACATTTAATGGACTTATATGATATATATGAAGACTGGTCGTTGGCGCTGGCCGCATATAATTCAGGAGCAGGTAATGTGAACCGGGCAATAAGACGTTCTAACGGAACAAAAAATTATTGGGCTGTATGGCCGTTTTTACCGCGGGAAACAAGAGGTTATGTGCCGGCATTTATCGCTGTTAATTATGTAATGAATTATGCTGCCGAGCATAATATTTATCCAATGAGGCCGGGTTTATTCTTTTATGATATTGACACAGTTACTGTAAACGATGTACTGGCATTTGACCAATTAAATGAGATGTTCGGAATACCAATGGATGAGCTGAAATACCTTAACCCCCAATTTAAATTAGGAATTATTCCGGCAACAAATGGAAAAACTTATACCATAAGAATTCCCAGGCAATTTGTTGCTGATTACCTGAATAATGAACAAGCGCTATATGCATACAAAACAAAAAAAGGAGTTGAAAGAGATAAATTACTTGCCGAGGTTAAAAAGGCAAAAGACAGAAATATCCACATAGTAAGAAGCGGTGAGAACCTGGGTCTGATAGCAAAAAAATATCGTGTATATGTCAGCCAGATTAAAAGTTGGAATAACCTGAGAAGTAATACTATTTATCCGGGACAAAAGTTGGTTTTATTTGGTGCCGGAAGCAGTAAATATTATGTTAAATCAAAAACTCCTGTAATAAGGTCTTCCAAAAAAACTACGCATACCGTAAAAAATGGTGAAAACCTGGGTTTGATTGCAAAAAAATATAAATGTACGGTAACAGATATAAAAGAATGGAATAATCTGAGAAATTCAAAAATATTTCCGAAACAGAAACTTATAGTCTATAAACCGGCTGATAAAACTCCCGGTTCTGTTAAAGATGGAAAATACCTGTATCATGTTATTCGTAAAGGAGATACACTCTGGGATATTGCTAAGGAATATGATGGTGTAACGGTTGATCAAATTAAACGCTTAAATAATATCACCAATTCGCGAAGGCTTAAACCCGGCCAAAAAATCAAAATTTCCGCAATTAGTTAGGTAACAATTTTTTTTGTCCTTTTACGTTCATGTAGTGCATTATTTATCCGAAAATCGATATCGACATGGTTAAAAAAAGAGCACTCAACTTAGCATTGCTATTGGTTAGCTTATATCTTTTTAGTGCATGTACTTTAAATAGTAACAAGCCTTCAAAAGTTCGTTCCATCGGTAATACTTCCGAAGTATTAGTGATTGTGGAAAATGAACGGCAATGGGAAAACTCAATCGGAAAAGTAATTAAAAAACATCTCGGAAGGGATCAAACAGGATTAAGCCAGCCTGAACCTATATTTGATTTGGCACATTTAACCAAAACCAGTTTTTCTAATCTGTTTAAAAAGCACCGGAATATTTTAATTGTTGGAATAGATAAAAGCCGGAGTGAATCAAAACTTGAACTGGTAGAAAATTTATGGGCCGAACCACAGGTTATTATTCGGATAACATCTCCAAACAAAGATATGTTTATCAAAACTTTTGAAGATAATGTTGAAACCTTTATTGAAAAATATGATCAGGCTGAACGGGATAGAATACAGACTGTTTTCAGTCCATCGTCCAGAAACAAGGTTACTGCAGAAATATCAAAGAAATTCGGCTTAAAAATAACCATTCCGGATGGTTTTTACCTCGCTAAATCAGAATCGGATTTTATTTGGGTTAGAAAAGAAGTAGTTAAATTTAGTCAGGGCATCCTCATTTTCAAAGAACCCTATTTGGATACTGCTCAATTTTCGAAAGCAAGTATAAATGCCAGAACAAACCGGATGTTGAAAAAGTATATTCCCGGCTCGGTTCATGAATCGTATATGACCCTGGACGAGGAATTTATAATTCCGGAACTTAAAACAATAAATGGCTTTCTGACAGATTATGCCATCGAAATAAGAGGCTTATGGGATGTTGAGAACGATTTTATGGGTGGGCCTTATGTAAGTTATACATTTGCTGATATTAAAAATGACCAAATAATAACTTTATTCGGATATATTTATCATCCAAACCAAGACAAACGAAACCTTCTGCGACAGTTAGAAGCAATTTTATATTCTACGAAATTTGCAAAATAAAAGGAAGGTATTCAAGAAGTATTTTGAAAAGGGATATCTATTCTTTCTCGTAATAAATAATCATTTTTCCTAATGGAGTACTTGTCTCAGAGATAATATTATTGTCAGTATAAACTCCGAGTTTATTAGATTTCGTCTTTATACCTTCAAAGAAAAATGTAATCATATTATCCTCCGGATTTAAAGCCCATTTTGTCTCATGTGTATTATCATCAGAAATGATTACCATAACCGAATCGTTAATAATCCTGAAATAAGTTTGCTTTTGCATCTCTATCACCTGGCTTAGCATTTCCGGGCTTACTTTACTTTCGTCAAAATCGATTTTAACATCTGCTACTTTCCAGGTGCCAATTAATTTTTTCTCCTCACTGCTGCCACATGAGACTATTATAATTGTAAGAGCAAACATCAACCCGATTAGTTTTAACAACTTCTTCATTTTTTGTATTCATTTTTAGGAATGCAAAAGTACAACCATTTTATATTCTTGATTAAAAAACTTAGAAATGTTTAACATTTGATTGGCAGTTTAACGCAATCCCCATGCTTGCATATGCTTTAGCCCCTTATAATCTGAAAACTTAACATCATCTATAGAGATAACAATAATGGCAAAGACACCATTTCAGTAACCAATATTTTCGATCCGCTAAGCCTAAGCCGACTTAAGGCTTACTCAAAAATAACTTTCGGTTTTTATAAACATCTTTTGCACACATACTTCGTTAAAAATACTCATCGTAGCCCTGCTATGATTGCGTTTTTTGCCTTGCCTATGCACAAAATATTGTCTCTAAATTCCCGGACTTATTTCTGAGCAAGCCTTAAGCATTCTGTTTACAACTCCCATGGATGGATATGTTTTATGCCTTCATAATTGGAAAACTTAATATCATCCATAGAAACAACAATTTTTTCATGATTATCTTTTATTGACAGTAAATTCCCAAACTCACGTTCTATAGTCTTTTGGCTATTTAAAATATAGGCTACCTGCACATACATGGTTTTATCCGGTTTTTCTGCAACAAAATCAATTTCCTTAGTATTTAATACGCCCGTAGAAACTTTGTACCCCAATCGCTTAAGTTGAAGATACACATAATTTTCAAGGTTATACCCTATGTCTGACGGATAATAACCTAATGTAAGGTTCTTAAAAGCGAGGTCGTTCAAATAGTATTTTTTTACACCTCCCAATATTTGCTTTCCCCGAATATTATAACGCTCCACTTCATGAACAATAAATGTGTCAAGCAAATATCCAACATAAGTTGACAGTGTGTCGTAATTGGTTTTTTTTTGTTTGCTTTTAAAATACTTAACTATACCCACTATTGAAGTCGGGTTTCCGATATTCGACATAATAAACTTAAAAATATCTTCCAATAAAGTTAAATCCTTTAGTTGGTTTCGTTGTACAATATCGCGAAGAACAATTGTATTTCTTAAATCTTCAACATAGTGTCTCTTGATTTCTTGATTATCAAAATTCAGCAATTCTGGGAGGCCTCCTTCCTTTATGTAATTTATAAATAGGCCTTTAGTAATTTCTTTTTTATTATAGTCGGCAAATTCCTTGAGGCTAAATGGCAAAACTTCAAACTCAACATAGCGGCCTGATAACAATGTTGCAAGTTCGCCCGACAATAGGTTTGAGTTAGACCCCGAAATAAAAAGTTCGTAGTCAAAAGTAAAATCCTGTGCGTATGAATTAACGAATTTTTCCCAATCCTCAATATTTTGAATCTCATCAATAAAAATATAAACTTTACCTTTAATGCTGAAATGCAATTTGTAATATTCAAACAATTCCTCCAGATTTTTCATGGTAGAAATATCATCAAATGCCATATATTCCTTGTTTACATAGAAAATGTTTTTTGGGTTTACAGCATGTTCCGATATTAAGCAATTTATAATCTGCCGCATAATATAACTTTTCCCAACACGCCTCTGACCAACAATTACTTTAATGAGTTTGTTGCCGATATAACTTACTATCTGCTCGAGATAGGCACTCCTTTTAAACCCAATGTTGAAAGGCAAGCCCTCCCAGGTATTATACTTACTGATTTTTTCCAATAGAGGTTTCATAAATTCACATATTTGTTCAGGTACGCCTGAATATTATGCAAATATACAACATTTTTCAGGCTAACCTGAATATTACATATAATATAACTAATATTCAAATACACCTGAATAAAATGAATTTTGCCTGTAGGGGATATATTATTGTAAAACTAAAATGTAAAACCCCGTCCCCGTGAGGGATTTATAGCAACCATAAACCTTCTTCGAGGAATAATTCGTTTGTTGTTCTGTTTTTGGGCTAAAGCCCTGTGATTGTAATTCGATGCCAAATCCAAAAAAATGTTAAAAAAATTTGCTCAATTAAAATATTAGTTGTTATTTTGCGAGTGAATACTAACTAACAATAGTAAAATGCTTTCAGAAAGGCAACAACAAATAATAGAAGAATCTATCAAAATCATTGATGAGAAAGGCATTCAGGGGTTAACAATTAAAAACCTGTCGAAGGTCATTGGTATTTCTGAGCCCGGTATTTATCGGCATTTTGAGAGTAAAACAGAAATCCTATTGACTATTCTTAATAATTTTAAGGAAATGGCTAGTATGTTATCAGGAATGATGGTAGACTTTGAGGGGACAGCAATTGAAAAAATCACCTTTATGTTTTCTCGTATGCTGGATTTATTTTCAGAAACGCCTTCTCTGGTATCTGTAATTTTCTCAGAAGAAATATTCAAAAATGAAGAATTACTCAAGCTGAAGATTACTGAAGTGTTGAATATGCATGCCCAAACAATAGAGAATATTATTGCAAAGGGTCAGGCAGAAAAAAATGTGAGAAATGATATTGAATTGAAAACTCTGGCTTTAATGATAATGGGATCTCTCAGATTACTTGTTAAACGCTGGGACCTCAATAATCATAATTTTGATCTTAGAAAAGAAGGAAGCAAACTAATAAAAGGACTCGATAAAATTCTTGTGTGTCCAGATAATATTATTAAAAACTAAAACAATTTAATCATGAATATTTCAAAAGTTTCAGAAACACCGATCAAAGATAATCCGCATAATGTAAATGTAAGATTATTGTATAATAAGGACAATGCCCAAGCAGTACACATGCAGTTGGAGCCAGGCGAAAGTTTAAAGCCACATAAAACTCCGGTCGATGTTTTCTTTTTCGTAATAGAGGGCTCTCCGGATATACTTATTGGTAATGAAAAACTAAGAGTTGAAGCCAATAGTTTGGTCGACAGCCCTAAAGATATTGTCCACTGTATTTATAATAATACTGCTAAAATAGTAAGGGTTTTAGTTGTTAAAGCACCTAAGCCAACAGCAAAACCTAAAATGGTATAATTCCTCAAATCTGCAGATTTAAATTAAAAATAGCCACGAATGGCAAAACAAAAATGCTTGCGGATTTGAAGTAATTGCAATTACTGTTGTAATATTTATTTTAACTAATAGACTTTATAACAATTAAAATCGTATGGCATTATTTATCTTTTTCCGTTTCCCTGCGTTATTTTTCTTTTCCGTAGCTATGGCTATGCAAAAGAAAAATGCCTTGGGAACCAAAAAAATCTTAAATCCTGCCTATATACGACTTCAATCATTATAAAGTCTAATAAACTACTGCGACAGTTTTTTTAAATGAAAAAAGATAGTAAATACTAACTAACATAATAATAATGGAAAATCTATTAAAGAAATCATTAAATCTACCCTGGCTTTCAATTGTGGGAACAATACTGTTGAGTGTTGTATTCTTCTATTATATGAGCCAAAATTCTAAAATGGAAACCAACCTTGATAAGTATATGCCACAGGATCATCCGGCATTTGTATATAGTGATCAGGCAGAGGAATGGTTTGGAATTAACGATGGTATTATCGTTGCAATTGAAAATAAAAAAGGGATTTATAACTCAGCAACCATCGATACTTTGAAGCAGTTAACCAAGGCGCTGCAAAAAATGGATGAGATTGAAAAGGCGGATGTTACATCTCTTTACACTGCCGATAATATTGTTGGCGATGAAGAGGGCATGGATGTGAAGAGTTTCTTTAAAAGAGTACCTAAAACCAAAGAAAAACTGAACGAACTTCAGCAAAATGTTCGTAACAACGAAATGGTTTACGGGCGTTTGGTTTCAACCGATGAAACTGTTACTGTTATTATTGCAGAGATTAGAGATGACGTATTTACTCAGGAATTCTACAACGAAATTCTGGAAATGGCGGATTCATTTGAAACGGAAGACATTAAAATTCATGTTGCCGGTCGTCCGATTGTTGAGGGTACAATGGCTTTGCTCGGTCCTGCCGATATGAAGCGAATGATTCCAATTGTATTATTGGTAATTACAATTGTACTTTATATAATGCTCAGGAGTGTGAGAAGTACTTTATTAACCATGTCGGTGGTATTTTTTAGTACTCTTTGGAGTTTTGGTTTAATGGCTTTGGTAAACATCCCAATCTATGCTGTTTCAACCATGATTCCTGTAATGCTTATTGCAATTGGGGTTGCCGATGGAATACATTTGTATAGCCACTTGCATTTGTTTCAACGCAAAAACCCCGATGCCGGAAAGAAAGAAGCAGTACTTGACATGATAAAACATATGTGGAGTCCGGTTGTAATGACATCCATTACAACAGCAGTTGGATTTATCTCTTTGTTAACTTCACAGGTTTATCCTATTAAGTATTTTGGAATTTTTACTGCTTTTGGTGTGCTTGTCGCGATGATATTATCTTTAGTAATTATACCGGCGGGGATTATGATATTCGGTCTTCCAAACCTTAAGGAAAAGAAGAAGAAAAGAACTAATTCTGACTCAACGTTCTACCAATATTTTGCTTCAAAAGTTGTGAGATACAAAAAGGTATCAATATTTGCTACTGCCGCAATTATTGTATTGTCAATTGTTGGGATGCAAAAAATATGGATAAACTCCAGTTTCCTGGATAAGTTTGAAAGCGATAGTGAGATAGTACTTACCGATAAATTTATCAACTCTCATTTTGGTGGTACAACTTCTTTAAATTTAATACTGGATGCTGACGGTAAAAAGGGCACTTTTAAAAATCCTGATGTACTTAAATTAGTTGATAAAATGCAAAATCAACTTGAGAATGATCTTGAAGTTGTCGGAACATCATTTTCTATTACCGATTACATCAACCGTATGAATAAGGTAATGAATGCCGATGATGAAGCCTTTAATACTATACCTGATAGCCGGGAAATGGTTGCCCAGTATTTGTTGCTTTACGAAATGTCGGGCGATCCTGAAAACCTTGACAAGGTGGTTGACTATGACTACGAAAAACTGAATGTTACTTTTCAGTTAAAAAGCGATAATTCAAAAGCCATTAACTCGGCTCTATCCATAATCGATACTTACGAGGATGATTTTAAGGAAATGGGAATTACTATGAAATATGCCGGTAGCGGTTATAAGGGGCTGATATTTACCGATTTAATATTAGAGGGACAAATAATGAGTTTGATACTTTCAATAATAATAGTAGTCGTCCTTTTATCTTTTATGTTTAAGAGCATCAAAGCCGGTGTTATTGGGGCGGTTCCTATACTTATTACAGCATTGATAAGTTTTGGTGTAATGGGATTTTTGGATATTCCGCTTAGCACAACTACCGCATTGCTCTCAAGTATTGCCATTGGAATTGGAATTGACTATGCAGTTCACTTCATTGAGCAGTATCGGGTAAATGCATTACAAACCGGCGATAAAATACTTACTGCACAAAAAACGATGTCGCATTCGGGCAGGGCAATTTTGTTTAATGCTATTGTGGTAATCGCAGGATTCTTGGTGTTGCTGTTCTCGGTATTCCCACCAAACCGTGAACTTGGCGCATTGGTTTCGCTGAATATGTTTACCAGTTTTGTGGGTACGCTTACCATTATGTTGGTGTTGCTAAATGTATCGAAATTGTATTTTAAGAAAAAATAGAACACGGATTACGCGGATGACACGGGATTAATAGCGGATAAAAAACACAGCGTAAATCAGCGTAATCCGCGTTCCATAAAACCAAAAAAAAATGAAAACACTAAAAATCACATCAGTATTAATTGCATTATTATTTGCAATAAGTCCGATAATATCGGCTCAGGAACTAACAGGAAGAGAAATCGTAGAAAAAGTTTACAATCTGCCAACAGGTGAAGATCGAACATCTAATCTTACCATGACACTTATTAATAAAAGTGGAAAGCAAAGAGTTAGAATAATTAAACAATTTACAAAAGACATGGGTGATGTTGAAAAAAGCATCATGTTTTTCCAGTCGCCTGCCGATGTAAAAAACACTTCGTTTATGAGTTGGACTTACGATGACAACAAAAGCGATGATCAATGGATTTATCTTCCTGCTTTAAAGAAAACTAAAAGAATTTCCAGCGATAGCAAAAGCGACTATTTCATGGGTTCCGACTTTACTTATGATGACCTTGGCGATAGAAAATTAGACGATGACACCCACAAACTTATTGGAGAAGAAACAATTGATGGCATTGATTATTACCTTGTTGAAAGTACTCCAAAAGATGAAGATTATATGTATTCTAAAACTAAAACATGGGTTAGAAAAGACAATTTTATAGGATTGAAGAAAGAATTTTATGATGAAGATGAGGACTTGCTAAAAATATTAAAAATTAAAAAGTTTGAAGAAATTTTTGGTTTTATCGTCATTACAAGTTCTGAAATGGAAAACGTTCAGAAAAACCACCGCACTACTATGGAGTTAAGTAATGTGAAAATCAATACCAATATTCCTACTTCTAAATTTTCCGAAAGAATGATGATGAGGGGGATGTAAATTGACCTTGACCTTCCAGAGTCGGAACGACCTGGAAGAGTCAAAAGAAGGGAAAGGAATGATTAAACCGGAACGACCTGGAAGAGTCATTATTGAACACGAAACTAAATCCGGTTTTGGTTGATGACAGAAATACTAAGATTTTGATAAAATAATAAAAACATGAAAACAAAAAATTTCTTATTAGCAACTTTGCTTGCAATCAGTCAGGTTGTATTTTCTCAAAACGTTGACATCAACGGTTTTGTAAGAAATTATACAGGACTGCAATACAACAATGGAGCGTTCAATATGCTTCAAAACACACTGAACCTTAATTTTGAAACTATGGGTGACAGGGTGGCTTTTAAAGCCAATCCCATGATTTATTCCTATGGAATAGATAGTCTTGATTTCCGCTTGCGTGAGATTTACCTCGACCTGTATTTCGATAATTTTGATATCCGTGTGGGAAAGCAACAAATTGTTTGGGGCAAAGCCGATGGCGTTTTTATCACCGATATTGTTTCGCCTCTTAATCTAACGGAGTTTTTACTTCCCGATTTTGACGAAATAAGGATAGGTGTTTATGCAGCCAAGGTTGATTATTACATTGGTAATAGCACACTTGAACTTATTGTTAAGCCAATCTTCGCCGGTAACAAATTGCCTGGCCCCGGTTCAATTTGGTACAAACCACCAGCATTTCCTACTCCGCCAACTTTCGATCGTTCAAAAGAGAATATTACAGCCAGTTTGGAAAATTCCGAAGTTTATTTGAAGTATTCATTGTCTTCATCTGCTATCGATTTTGATTTGATGGGAGCCTATACCTGGGATGCCACACCGAGCATGTACATTGAAAAAGAATTTCAAATGGATTCGATGAGCAATCCTGTTCTTAGCGGATTATTAATTACGCCCGAGCATCACCGTCTTACGGTTGCAGGAGGATCTTTTACTTCAACTATTAAAAGTTTTGTTGTTCGTGGTGAAGCCGCATATTACAATGGAAAATATTTCCAAACTGCCGACCCGATGGCCTCCGGAGCACTTATCCAAAAAGATTATTTGCATTATGTTGTCGGGCTTGATTATGGTGTTGGCCACCTGAAACTGAGTGCCCAGTTTATCCAAAAATATATTATGGATTATAATGATTTTATTGATGAAGAAGAGTTTGGCAACACCATGACATTTCTTGCCCGTTATGATGCAATGCGTGAGACCTTGCATCTTGAGCTTTTTTCATATGTCGGGCTTAATTATGGCGATGCGTTGATAAGGCCAAAAGTTACTTACGATTTCAGCGACAGTTTCTCCATATTACTGGGCTCAAATATTTTTGTGGGTGACGAAAGGGGTATGTTTGGCCGTTATGCCGATAACTCGATGATTTATACTAAGATAAAATATAATTTTTGAACAATGTTAAGACTAAGGAGTTAATGGAAAAGTCTATCATGGGCAATGAATTATCGAAACGTGACAACAACCTTTTGGAAACCATCACCAAAGTACTTGAACAGAAATTTTGACTACGCAGAACTATTTTACTTGAGGGTTGCCTAAAAGAAAATCAGCAGACCCTATTTGGTGTCATTTGCTACGATTGATTGGATTGATGTATTTGTAAGGCAGCAGTATTTATAATTGATTTACGATGGTCTTAACTTTGAAGTGGAAATATATTTATTGTAGTGGGAGCTACAAGCTCGCACCAACGGCGGTTTAAGTGAAAAGAGAAGCTTTGAAATGGTTAAAGAATAGAGGGAAGGGCACGACTTATATTATTGCCTATAATTAAGCCTCCTTAAACCATATTTTGCAAAAGTAAAACCCCACAAAACAAAATTTATACTAATTTTAAATAAACAGCTAACAGGCTGCGTAACAGGTAGTTACCCCCCCCCCTGTAACAAATACCGTGCCGTAAACAACACTTGACTTCTGCCATTTTAAGCATATATTCGCACTTGATTTAATAAAACCATAAACCTCCGGCTTGTTTATATATTTAGTTTATTAAACTATTCCAAAGATTTAAACTTTGGAAAAGTTAAGAGAATAAGTTTAAATCAATTTTATAAATTCAACTCTTTATTTTGGATTAAAGATAAAGAGATAAATAAACCTTAAAACTAAAATTATTATGAAACAAAGATTACTAATGGCTGTTGTAGCAGTTGTATTGTTTAGCCTAACCATTGCTATGGTTGTGAGCTGTAAAAAGCAAATTCCTACAACCCCCCGAAGATGAAACCAATTACGCTCAAATGCAGGAAGAAGACTTTTTGTTTTTGCATAAAGTGAAAACATTTAAACAAAAAATTGAATACCTGAAAAACAATCCTGACATACGGTCTGCTGAAGACATGGAGCAGGATAGTACAGTATGGTATTTACAAGCGTTAATGAATTACACCTATAGCTATACCGATAAAAAGTACGGCAATACATATACTGACTCTGCTGACATATTTATCCCTTTAAATAACGATAACAGGGCAAACATGTCCGATGTGAATACAGGATATAGCGTACTTATTGATTCGGTGAGGAATATTTATTTTGAATGTGGTTTTAATGATAAGGAGTTAATAATTGTTAATCTAAAGAAAATTAGTATAAATAATAACCAATTACAAATAAGGGCATTTGCAATCATAGGGCAGTTAAGAGGTGCAATATATTATGGTGATCCTTTTGAAGAAGAAGATGACTGGAGGTATGGTAATTATCAAGGTTATTGTGATTATACCAACCCTGGCTCGGATGCGGCGGAAGAACTGGAAGCGGAGATCAATGCCAACCGCTGGCCTCCGCTTTTCCTCGAAGAAGGATACCGCTTTGTTTACACACCCGATGATGACCCTATAGTATTACGCGGAGATGAATACAGAACCCCTTCCGATGTACTGGATAACTACCTTGACTACCTTATATTTTATTGCACCTCCGAAGTTAACTCTATTGAAGAAGACGTTGAAGAGTGCGTGGAAGATGTTGAAATGAATTTTTATTACAACGGCGAATGCGAAGTTATTTACGAATTTATCCCCTATTTACCGGACAGTCCACCCAGATACTGGGTTATCAGCTTGGATATTCAAGGATTAGAAGAGTATTATATGTCTGATGATGATCTGTTTTACAGAATCCATCATAAAAACACCCTTACTTTCGGCACCTGGATTGTTGTGTATGACGGTGATATGGATCATATTCATGTGGACTATTAATGAATAATTAGATATATGTATCAGAAAGAAATCCGTTATGCGTAAACCGGTTTATTTGCTTATTTTGTTTTTCATGGTTTTTCAGGTCAGCTTATGTTTCGGCCAGGAGTCGTTTGAAATAGTAATAGATGCACCGCTGAACGAAACTGTTATCAACGGAAAAATTGATCCGGATG
Source organism: Chaetoderma sp. LZ-2023a (assembly GCA_034401795.1). Lineage (NCBI taxonomy): Eukaryota > Metazoa > Mollusca > Caudofoveata > Chaetodermatida > Chaetodermatidae > Chaetoderma > Chaetoderma sp. LZ-2023a. The sequence goes on from JAVVLW010000018.1 coordinate 2,106,387, forward strand.
GTAATTACCTTCTACTTGGTTATGAGCAATATTATGTTACAGAACCAGAATATGAGGTTTTTGCCAATGCAATAATCGTCAAAATCAACCCGGATGGACAGTATATATCCACAAATATTTCTTACCCTGACACAAACTGTGGACTGAGAAATGTTTTTTTTACGGCTGACGACAATTACTTGTTTTTGGGGGGGAAATCAGGTATGGAATCTGATTCCGGTATATTTTGGGTTTATAAAACCGATAAAAACCTGAATAAGATATGGGAAAAATCATATGCTATCCATTTTTTGGAGAACTTCAAAAGTTGTAGTTTCCTGCATTATGGTTTTGAGGATACCGAAGGCAACTACATCCTTTCGGCCCAAACCAGCACGCCAACACCAAGTCATAACGATTTATTATTGGTAAAAATGAACCAGGAAGGAGATACCTTGTTAACGAAGCAGTTTGAATTTCAATACTCTGAAGTGTTTATCGATCTGAAAAAAATCCCAAATAGTTCAGATATTTTGCTTATTGGCGGGCGTTTTTATATGTCAGGCCAAGAAGTCAGGTTTATGAGGCTGGATTCTGCTTTTAATATAAAATCCATATCGACCATGTCGCCGCCCAATTATCATTTGACATCAATAGGAGCTTCGGCATTCTGGCTAAACGACACATTATTAATGTTTAGCGGGCTTTTAGGTGGTATAGATGATCGTATACAGGATGATGATATCGGTGTATTTATTTTGGATACCAATTACAATGTGCTGAATGAAATAAGTTTCGGAAAGCCCGACACCCTGGATTACCCGGCCTGGGTAAGCAGTATGGCTTATTACAATGACACGACCATATATGTAGGTGGATTTGTTAATTACTTGAGTTTTTGGGATAAAATACCCAATCATTTGGAATTGTATGTTGTTGATAAAGATTTGAATATGCGTGGACAGGCACTTTATGGCGGAGACGCAAATTATAATATGTTCGGGTTAATGGCAACCGAAGACGGCGGTTGCTTAATGTATGGTAGCCGGTGGTGTGAAGAAAATGGAGATTATGAACGGGATATATACATAAAGAAAATAGGCCCTGGCGAGATACAAGTTGCTGTAAAAGATGTGAAAGAAACAGATATTACGAGCGTAAGGGTATTCCCTAACCCTGCAGGTGAAAATATTTGTTTTGAATTCAACAGCAAAGAAACAGATCATTCGAATTATTCAGTAAGCCTTTTTAACTCCCTGGGGAAAAAAATAAAAGCATATAAACTGAAGAACAGTAAAAACTGCTTCAACATCGGTAATTTACCGGCCGGGCCATATTGTTATATTATTCGCAATAAGGAACAGCTTATATCAAAGGGGAAATTCATAAAACTATAATCATAAAATATTTTACAAATGAAAAAAACATTTTTCTTAATTATCATATCCTGCTTGTTTATCTCAACAGGTGTTTTAGCACAAACCTTTAAGGAGTGTACTAAGTGTACCGGTACAAATGCAAGTGGTGAATATGCAAGTGCAATCGGCACAAGCACACAGGCAACCGGCATGGCTGCATTTGCTTCTGGTAAACAGTCTGTTGCAAGAGGACATTTTTCCACTTCTCTCGGATTAATGAATGTCGCGCAGGGATACAACTCAACAGCCATTGGCAGGCAATCATTCGCTTTGGCGTCGGGTTCCCTGGTAATAGGTGCATTTAATAGATCATTGGCAACATCAGCTTTTGTAATAGGAGCAGGAGCATCTCCAACTGTTACTTTGGATAATAATATATACAACTCTTTAATGATAGGCTTTAACAGTAACCTGCCTACTTTATTTGTAAGCGAATCGAGGGGCGCCGGAAAAACCGGAAAGATCGGAATAGGCAACATAACCGAACCTGAGGCCAAACTGCATATAAAGGCTGACGCAGGTGAAGAAGCCTCCATGTTGATTGAACCGGCTGTATGGAGTCCTAGTGCAGAAGCAAGTTTGTATTTGGGTACAAAAGGGTATGGCATTACAGCTGATGCTAATGAAGGATTGAAATTTCATACACAAAGCGATTATTTGTTTAATGATGGTCGTATTTATATAAATTGGATCACAATTTTGGATGAGCGTTCTCCTCCTCAATCCGGTTGGGTGCTAACTGCCGCCAATCCACAGGGTGATGCGTACTGGGCACCTGGTGGTAGTCTTTGGAAAGAAAACGGAACTGATATCTATTTTAAAACCGGTAATGTAGGTATCGGAACAATTAACACGTTTGGGTATGCGCTTGCGGTGGCAGGAAAAATACTTACCGATGAAGTTATGGTTAAACACATTGTTGACTGGCACGACTATGTATTAAAAGATGGCTATAAATTGCGCAGCCTGAATGAGCTGGAATTGTTTATCAGTGAAAACAACCACTTACCAGATATACCTTCGGAAAGCCAGGTGAAAGAAAAGGGAATTGCTTTAGGAGAAATGGACGGCCTTTTATTGAAAAAGATAGAAGAATTAACGCTATATGCTATACAGCAACAAAAAATGATCGAATTACAACAGCAGCAGCTCGAAGAGCTTAAAAAGCTCCTTGTAAAATAATTCTTTTTCTAATTCCCCCTTATAACAGGCTTATCAGGGGATAAAACCATAAAAGTTATGAATAGGATATTAGTTAAAATCATTTTTTCTTTGCTATGCTTTTTAATTTTCAGCAATGGATATGCTCAAAAAAGCATAGGTGTGCAGTTTTTATATGATGATGCAGGAAATAGAATTATGCGAAGAGTAATCATTCTTCCAGACGAAAAAAAGTCATTTAGCGATAGTACTGAAATTATTCATAACAGAGAATTATCAGACACTACAAGCTTAAAATTTACGGATGCAATTGGCGAAACCGCTGTAAGCATATATCCCAACCCAAACGGAGGGCGGTTTAAAGTTGTTGTCAGCAATATGCCTGAACACAAGAAAGCTTCAATATACCTGCACACTATGGCAGGAGTTATGGTACTTCAACGTGAATCCATCGAAACAGTTACTGAAATAGATATCAGAAACCGTGAGAATGGTCCGTACATATTGAGCATTGAAATTGAAGGCAAAATTAAAACATGGAAAGTGATAAAACAGTAGAAGCATTTGGCAGCAGCGAGCATAGTAGTCGTCCGACCACTATACACCGAGTCAAAAACGTAGTCAGACGACTAAAATATACGAATGACAAAGCCAATGACTATAAACACAACAAAGCAAAACTTGCGACCCGAAGTTAGCCCGCATGGGTCCGTAGGGTAACCAAATAAAAAAGCAATGAAAAAAACCTGTATATTTTTCCTGATAATAATTAGCGGCCTTTATCTTACATGTCAGCAAACCGGAGAGTCGTTTGTATTGGATGACCCCATACCGTCAAACCAAACCCGGGAGTGGGTGGCAAGCGAATATATCAGTTTGCAACCTAATTTTGAAGCTGATCCTCATCCGGGATATCATGTGCAAGCAAGTATAGATCCGTACATGGTTATACCACCGGGAGGAGATGAGGGGGGGCCTAACCCTGATGATGATGGTGT
>JAVVLW010000018.1:2110442-2247243 GCA_034401795.1 Chaetoderma sp. LZ-2023a
GCATGACACGTGTGTTGGTAATTGCACCGTTGGCAAACTTGCCGCCACCCAACGCTTCTGCCGTGCCACCTATGGCCGCACCAAACACCATGTAGCCACCTCCACCAAGATTATTAATATGTCCAATACCTCCTAATCCCATCGAGCTAAAAAAACCTGACATAAAGCCGTGTTCAAACCTGCCGCCCTGCACTAAACGCATTCCGCCGTTTAGGACACCATGAGCTGTTGACCTGATGAGTAAATTTACAAAAATACTTTCAGATGCACTAAGGCCCCCTATTCCGGCTGTGGCAGCACCCATTGCTGCCCCAATGGCACCTCCCGTTAAACCTGCCCCAAGAGCCTGTGAAAACGTGGCACCGTTCATAGCTGCATTAAGCGCACAGGATGTAAAGCCTGCAGCGAATCCCGCCCATGCTGCTACCACAACAGGTAATGCTGTACCACCCGATCCAACTATAATTGCCGCAGAAACAATTACTCCTGCTATCAATCCTGCAAAAGCAGCAAATCCAGCATCATCATTAATAAAATACCCACTCGGGTCAGTTAGCGACAAAGGATTGTTCATACAGTACGAATACCTGTTAAGGCCCCCCTCATAGCGCAAGTCTGAAGCAAAGCCAGTGTGCGGGGACTTGTGCTTTAGCTATCACTAATTTTCATAATATTAAAACAGTATTTCAATATCAACCAAGTCCTTTTCCTTCGGCATAGTCAATGGTACTACTCCAATTGTAACATTCAGATGAATTTACAAATGGCTCTTAGGGAAGCCACAAGTCCCAGCGCTTAAGGCCGCCCGTCAGACTTGCGCCATGGGGGGGCTGTAAGCCGTAATGGTTAAGCACTGTTTCTATTGCCAGGCTTTGTTTTATCTCTGGTATTTCCATTGTTGATAAATTTTCAAATAAAGTTTAATGATCTTATTGGACGCAGATGTAGATTATATTTCCAAACCACGCAAGTAATATTGTTTTTATTTTCGGCTAATAATTCCGTATATTTGCAAATAGTTAGAATTATCAGACGAAAAACAGTATTATAATGGATAAAATAGCAAGTATTATTACTCAACTACGAAAAAGTAAAGATTGGTCTCAAAGCGATTTAGCTAATAAAAGTGGGGTGTCACGTGAGATGATAAGTAAGTATGAAAGAGAACTTGCAGTTCCGTCTATTGATGCCGCCAAAAAAATTGCTGATGCTTTTGGCGTTAGTCTTGATTATTTAGTTGGAGAAGGAATTAATGCTTCTTTTGACAAATTAACTTTGAAAAGATTACAAGAGATTCATAATATGAAAGCTGACTTTAAAAATCATTTGTTTTCCATTATTGATTCTGTAATACGTGATTATAAAACACAACAGGCATATTTACAATAAAACACAATATTATGAACTTACAGTATTTACACGATATATCGGGCAATACAACAGGCGTGTTTATTCCAATAAAAGCCTGGAATAAATTAAAAGAAAAATACCACGATATTGAAATTGAAGAAAACACAGAACTTCATCAGTGGCAAAAGGATATTATTGATGAAAGATTAGAGAAGATTGCCAAAGGCAATGAAAAATTTCAGGACTTTGAAACTGCTATTGATGAAATCGAAAAAGAACTATAACGTAATTATTTACGATTCTGCCAAGGTAGATATTAAAGAAAATGCCCTGTGGTATAACAAGCAACAAAAAGGACTTGGTAAGCGGTTTACCAAAAATATTAAAGAGTGTGTTAAAATCATTCAGATACAACCCGAAAGTTTTCAAGTAAGATACAAAAACAACCGTGCCGGTATTCCTGATAAATTCCCTTTCCTTATTATTTACAATGTCAACAAGGACAGCAAAACCATAAGTATTATTGCGGTTTTTCATTCTTCGCAAAATCCTGAAAAATGGAAAAGTAAGATTTGATGAAACATAGAAAAGCCTCATAGCGCAAGTCTGAAGCAAAGCCAGTGTGCGGGGACTTGTGCTTTAGCTAACACTAATTTTCATAATATTAAAACAGTATTTCAATATCAACCAGACCTTTTCCTCCGGCATAGTCAATGGCACTACTCCAATCGTAACATTCAGATGAATGTGCAAATCCGGCATCCATACGGGTGGCATAGGGAAGCCACAAGTCCCAACCCTTAAGGCCGCCCGTCAGACTTGCGCCATTGGGGGTTTAGCTAACACTAATTTTCATAATATTAAAACAGTATTTCAATATCAACCAGGCCTTTTCCTCCGGCATAGTCAATGGCACTACTCCAATCGTAACATTCAGATGAATGTGCAAATCCGGCACCCATACGGGTGGCATAGGGAAGCCACAAGTCCCAACCCTTAAGGCCGCCCGTCAGACTTGCGCCATTGGGGGATGATACGAGTTGTGTAGTTAAAATAAATGGTACGAGCTACAAGCTTGCACCAACCGGGGGGTCATTCCAGATATGATTCTCGTATTTGTCCGTTATACACAAAAGGAAAATACATACTATCAGCATATTGTTTAAGTTGTGTTTTATTAAGCCACATCAGAAAATTTTGCTCAACATCTGAAACAAAACTACTATCAACATTTTTCCAATTGCACACCAACTCACCCTCCCATCTGGAATCTAAATGCCTATACTTATAAAGTAAAAATACCGTATCAGTTCTTGTATGTTTTTCAGCAATATACTTACGTACTTCTGGATATACAGTGTCAAACATAATGTCTCTTATTTCGAAGGGCTTGGTTAGCAAACCATCTTTGTAATAGCGGTAAGTAATAAACTGGCCTTCACAAATTGTAATATAATTTGTCCAGGTTATTAAAATATCTCCTTTAGGCTTCAGTAAATATTCAATGAATGTTAATGAATTATATTCAATAACTTCACCTTCATAGTTATCATCTATGCCGTCAAAACCAATATGATAAATAATAAGTAGGTTGCTATCAGGAATCTGTTTAATTCTCAGATTTCTTTTTTCATTTATCACATAATCAAAATTTTGCACTCCAAACAATTTCAATTTAGATTTTCTCTGAGTTTTTAAATATTTTATAAAAAAATCAATATTTTCTGGTTTTGCGTCATAGTCTAGATAATATAACTGAAGAGTATGACCTAAAAAAGATTTAAGGTTCAGAAAACTATCTGAAGTGTACTTTTTGTAAGTTAAATACTTTGATGAAATTAATACACAAGAGAAAATGATTATAACACTTAAAACTATAATAAATATATTCTTTTTTCTAATTATCATTTCTTTTTATTACGTTATCTGTATATATCTGAGTAGTTATTTGTATATTTTCGATATGCGTTGTATCCATTTGCGTTTAAATAAATTATTCCAACTTGTGAATTGGATTTAGCACCAAATGGGTGTGAATCTATAGATATTTGGTACATACCCTTAAATCCTTGCCCACCTGATCCCGGAAATGATGCTGAACCAGCTGGGCTTACATTTGTAACCATATTGTTTGAAGGGTTTGAATCTGGAAAATATTGGAACCAAGCCTCAAACTCTTCTCCATTTATCGAAAGTGAGATCTTTACTTCATGGGGTTCAGTCCATAATCCAAATGTTCCATCATCATTTTCATAGCCACTGTAGTTCAAATTAAAAGCTTTTGGCATTTTAGAGTATTTTTGTTGTAGTTCTTCCCTTAACTTTGACCACTCAATCAGCTCATTAGCTTTCTTCTCCATCCACTCTTTTGAAGGTTTTTTGTCAGGAGGATGCATTCCATGATTAAACAGCCCCACAAAAGCACCTGTTATAGCACCGTTAGCAAATTTACCCCCACCTAATGCTTCTGCCGTGCCGCCTATGGCCGCACCAAAAACCATATAGCCAACTCCACCAAGATTATTAATATGTCCAGCACCTCCTAATCCCATCGAGCTGAAAAAGCCTGACATTAATCCATGTTCAAACCTGCCGCCTTGTATTAATCGCATACCCCCGTTTAATATTCCATGTGCAGTTGATCTTACAAGCAAATTTAAAAAATTCAAGGAACTGGCGGTCATTTTAGTCATACCGGTGCATGGAATAGCGATGTTTCCTATATTTCCGGTGACACCGCCAACAATTCCCCCTATGACACCTCCCATCAAACCTGCCCCAAGAGCCTGTGAAAACGTAGCGCCGTTTATAGCTGCATTAAGCACCCCGGCTGTAAACCCGGCAGCGAATCCTGCCAATGCTGCTACCACAGCAGGAGCTGCAATGCCATATGTGGCAGCTGTAACTATTACTCCAGCTAATAAACCAGCAAAAGCAACAAAAAAATTATCATTAATAAAATACCCACTCGGGTCAGTTAGCGACAAGGGGTTGTTCATACAATACGAATACCTGTTAAGGCCCTGCGTATGCTCCGGCATTTGCATATAAGGGTCGGCACTTAAAAAACGACCTATTACCGGATCGTACACCCTGCCATTCATGTTTACCAGCGAAAACAAGTCTAAATGCTCATGACCTGTAAAGCCCCTGTCAACAGTTAATTTCGGTGGTTCTTCAAAGGGTTCCCACGTGAGCGGGTCACGCCGCAAACCCCAGGCATCATAACTGAATTCTTCAACCAATTGCCCGTTTTCGTCACTTATGCTTTGTATGGAGCCTAGATGGTCGGTATGGATGTAGCGCATTTCTTCCCCGGCTTTTGCTTCTTTTCCTTCAACTTCCGATTTTCCATTTATTGTATAAATTGCAAACAAGCCGTTTCCACCCGAAATATAATGAACCTCTTTCGCTTGTCCGTTTTCTATTACCTTTTCATACATACCTCCGGCTACATAATACTTTTGTTTGATGATTTCCGCATTTTTCCTGAGGGTCATTAATTTACGTTCATGTGAAGTACCGTATATAATATCAAGGGTGTTATCACCTTCATCGATATGCGTTATCTTATCAAAAGAAGTGTAATCGATGGTTTGCAATAGTTCACTTATGGGAAGGTTGTTTCCGTTTATTGAAGTAACCGCATGCGGTTGAACACCATCATAGGCATAATCACCTACATCCGATTTATAGGTGATGTTACCAATAGCATTATAACGCATTTCGCTTTTCAGGATTCCGTTATTCGTAACAGACCTAAGTCGATTCAAATCATCATATTCATACGCTTCTTTGGCATCAGGTTTCAGATAGTCTTCGCGCCACTTTAAATTGGCTATTTCATGCCAATCATATCCCAAATGTTGTATGCCGGGTGTTTCAATTGATTTTATCAGCCCGGTTTCGGAATAATAGTCGTAATAAGTTGACAATCCGTTTCCAAGGCCTAATTCAATATATTGTCCTTTGGCATTCATTTCACGGGCTTCCCATAGCAATTTATTGTTATCGTTTTGCCTTACCTGCTTGAGGTAACCGTTTCCATCATATATGTTTCTTACCTCATAACCCGAAGGATAAATAAGGGTTTTGGCTCTGCCCAGTACATCATAAGTATTTGCTATTGAAAATATTTCCATTGCAATTATTTCGTCTATTCTTTCAGGCCGCGATAGTTCATCGTAATTGTACATCTCATGTACACCGGGTCCACGTACCTCAGCTATTTTGCCTATACCGTTTTCAGCTATATCATAAATCCAGTTGGTTTCACCTTCCAATTCACTTCTGTATATCGGCCTACCCAGTTTATCGTACCGGTACGAACTTATATTTTGATTTGCATCGGTTTTTTCTTCAAGTTCTCCATACACGTTATATGTAAACAGGGTTGTCCCTAAATCGGGGTCTTTCAGTATGGTACGATTACCGAAAATATCGTAAACCATCTCGGTGGTGTTGCTTTCTGAATCAATTATTTTCCACAACTTACCGGTACTGTAATATTCGTATGTATTTGAATTTTGTAAAGCATCTTTGGTTTCAATAAGCCATCCGGCGGCATTATGCACTTTGGTATTTGTTTGTCCGGCCGGGTTTGTAATTGTAACTTCCAGCCCATTGTAAGTTGTTGTCATTATCCTTACTCCCGGGGCTATCACTTTCCAGGGGCGGTTTATTTCATCATAATAATATTCGGTATATAATATTTCCGATTGTGAAGTGCCTTTAAAATATGGATCAGAGACTTTTTTGAGCAGGCTGTTTTTATAATATTTCTTATCGACATATATTTTACTGTTGTTATAACCGTCAGTTACCGCCCGCAGCATCCTGCCAAATTTATCAAAGTACTCTTTTGTTTCCGGTCCTCCGGAACTTTGTGACCAACTGTAATATAAGGCGCCATAGGGGGCATCTGCATCTTCATCAACTACCCATCGCATAACCGATTTTGTTTTCGTACCATCAGGATTGACCGTTTCTTTCGGCCGTCCCATTCCATCATAATAGGTGTTAACCGTTAATCCGTTTTGGCCTGTAAAAGATGTAATGTTTCCCGACACAGGGTCGTATTGCCTGAATTCTTTTTGGTTTAGTGTGTTTGTATTTGATGTTACAAATCTGCTTTCTTCATCATATTCTGTTTCATAAGTCCTGTTTTCCTGATTTGCACCCGACATAATGGTCTTTATGATATTACCTTCATCATTATAGATGTATTCTTTTTTAAACCAGTTATCACCCCAGGGCTGTTCTTTTTCAGATTTTAACATGCCGTGAAACGTAGAACTTTCAGGATAATATTCAAAATAGGAAGTGCGTGTTACATCGTCTGCATCCGGTGATACCTGTTTTACATAAGAAGTTTTGAGCCTTCCAAGCACCCATTTTTCTTTATCAACAGGATAATAATTATTGGTGTTGATCTCTCTGAAATCAAAAGATGACCCGGCAGATGACAAACTTAATGAAGGGTTGTCGTCCTGCATAAAATGCGAACTGGTTAAATCGCCCCAGTCGTTGTGTGAGTTATCGGTTCTGCTTACTTTGATAAAACTTCCATCTTTTTCATATCCTTTTGTAAGTGTCTTTTTTAAATAGGGGAAATAATTTTTTCTGTACTTGCCCTGTATATTATCCCAAGATCTTTTGTTGTCGTATTCGTTAAAGGTTTCTGATAGTATTATTTCATCTTGTGAGGAGTATTTATATGAATTTATTATATGCGTGGGCTTCATATAATAATAATCCGAATCAATTTCATTTTCCACTTTTGTTAAAAAAAATGTCAAACTATTTCCATATGAAATGGTTTCAGTAGACGTTTTTAAGAATCCGAGAAATCCTTTTCCTCCTACATGTATTCTTGGGCTTTCATAATAATAATTTGTTTGTTCCTGAAGGTATGCTCCTTCTCTGGATATGTTATTTACAAGCCAAACCGATCCGGGTAGATAAGCTATAGGATAAGATGGAGTGGGCCCTGAATTCCGTTTTTCACCAACTAAAGGTGCATAATTCAATTCAGTATTAGCACCGAAGCCGTCTTTTATGCCAACAATGACATTTTTGGTGTCATTTATTAGATTATCTAATTGAAATATTCTGAAGTATTTGCTATGAGTTGGCCTATGAGTGAAAGGATTCGGTGAATACCAGTAAAAATTAGCAAAAATATCGCTTAAGCCGTCTCCGTTAAAATCTGCTACAGCAGATGTAACAAATTCAACTTCTCCACCAGTATTTACATCACTATTCCAAACTTTAAACAAATCTGTACCCGAAATATTGGTTGTAAAAACGTTAATAAATGATAGAGTTATCCATCGCTCTTCTTCGTAATTATAAATTCGCTTAAACTCTGTACGTACAATATCACTTCTTTGATCTCCGTTGAAATCACCAATAAAATAATTAACCCCCCCCCCAAAATAAAGACGTCGATAATACTTATTACTTAGCGAGTTTATAAATCCTTTTCCAAATGACTGGTAGATAGAAAAATACTCATTATCCTTAATAATGCATACATCGGCCAGCATGTCACCATTAAAATCTCCCAGCTTTACTTCATCATCTTCATCAAATGGTATTTCTTCATCCGTAATTGTGTAGCCGGCTGAAAAGTCACTTATTTCATTTATAAATAACCGATGATCACCTTTTTCGTTTAATTCAAGAAGGTCCATTCTGCCATTGCCATTGTAATCGGCAAATAAGTATGTATAAGAATTGGTATTCCATGGATTTACAAAAGTCCAACTTAAGCCTTCTTTTGAAATTAAAGGATTTCCGGGTTCATGGTTTCCATATCGACACCCCCCACGTCGCGGCATGATATCGGTTAAACCATCTCCGTCAAAATCGCCCAGGTCAATTCTAAAAGGTAGGTTCGTTGAGGTTATATCAACAGCATGTGAGGTAAAAGTGAAATCTCCATTACTGATGAATAGTCTAACAACAAACTTTTTCTGGTCAGTGATTATATAATCTAAAACAATATCTGATAAACCGTCACCATTTATATCTCCGATTTGCACATGCTGATACTGATGATTTTTATGTCCAGAATCCAATATGTTTTTATATGAAAACGTGTTGTCACCATTGTTTTTATATACAAACAATTCATCAGGTACATCATCCCACACATTATTTTCCAAAATGCAAAGATCCATAAGACCATCGCCATCAAAGTCACCCGGATGGGGTTTTCCATCATGTATAAGCTCATTTCTCTTTTCTTCATATGACAGACCATCTGAACCTATATTCGTCCAGGAAAAAACTGTTTCATTAAATTTTTCTCCATCATTACCTTCTAATTGTATTTCATTTAAATACTTATTTTGGTTTACTCCACGTTCGATATATTGTAAACTGTATGTTCTATATAAGCTATTATTATAATATGATTTAATACTTTTTAATCGTTTAGCAACTTTAAATTCAAGGTTCTTACCATGGTGTTGCAAACGTGTAACCACCGGATCGACCCTGTCTTCATACACAAATTCAACAACTCCTTCAGCATAGGTAATGTTCTCAATATAACATTCGCCGGTAACATGATCGTTGTCATAATTGAATATTATAGCGTTTCCCAAATTATCTTCAATCCTGCTCACATAATAGCTTAATACAGCCCTTTGATATTGAAAGCCTGAGGCATTCCCCCTATGCCTTGAGTCGCTTGTATTTCCATAATAATACTTTAATCCGCCTTTAGTATAAGCTTCAAAATACCAGCCATCTGATCCATACTCTTTTTGTAAAACTTTTGTAAAAATATCGTTTTCCGTTCTGTATTCGCATTTCGGGTATTGTTCAACAGTCTGGGCAATAAGTCTTTGCCCGTCTAATATAAATTCTTTGTGGTTAAAATAACTATGTTCGTTTCCTGTTATCCAATCTGAATAATATGGTGATGGACGTACGTTAGAAATAGTAGATATACCAGCCATTGACCAGCCTGGACCCATAAGTCCATCACCTCCCATACTATTATATGCAAGGGAAAGTCCGGGTGTCATGCCTGAAATCCCCGGTGCCACCTGAATAGGAACTGAGTATATAGCAGCACCTGTTTGTGATACTGATAAACTCCCCGGTATTGTTCCTACAACCCCATCATCACCAATATCAGGCCCTCCTGTTTCTCCTTCGTCCGGTGGTATTACCATATACGGATCTATACTTGCTTGCACATAATATCCCGGATAAGGATCAGCTTCAAAATTGGGTTGCAAACTGATATATTCGCTCGCAATCCATTCCCAGGTTTGGTTTGACGGTACGGGTTCGTCCAATACAAATGACTCTCCGGTTTGTTGTCCTGAAAGGTAAAGACCGCTAATTATTATTAGGAAAAATATGCTGGATTTTTTCATTGGTAATATGTCTTTTTGGTTATATTACTATTTTTGGGCAAAAAATTCCCAACTCCTTATTGCTTAATTACTTTCCATGTCTTAAATTCGCCTTCAATTTCAATGCTCAATATGTACGGGCCATTCTCACGGTTTCTGATATCTATTTCAGTAACTGTCTCTATGGATTCACGTTGAAGTACCATAACTCCTGCCATAGTGTGCAGATATATTGAAGCTTTCTCGTGCTCAGGCATATTGCTGACAACAACTTTAAACCGCCCTCCGTTTGGGTTGGGATATATGCTTACAGCGGTTTCGCCTATTACATCCTTAAATTTTAAGATTGTTGTATCTGATAATTCTCTGCTACTGATAGTTTCGGTACTATCGCTAAATGACCTGTTTTCGGCCGGAAGTAACATTACTCTGCGTATCTCCCTATTTCCGGCATCATCATATAGAAACTCGATACCTGATTTTTGAGCATATCCGTTGCTGAAAATTAAAAAGCATAGCAAAGAAAAAATGAATTTAACTAATATCCTATTCATAACTTTTATGGTTTTATCCCCTGATAAGCCTGTTTTAAGGGGGAATTAGAAAAAGAATTATTTTATAATGAGCTTTTTAAGCTCTTCTATCTGCTCTTGTTGCAGTTCGATCATTTTTTGTTGCTGTATAGTATATAGCGTTAATTCTTCTATCTTTTTCAACAAAAGGCCGTCCATTTCTCCTAAAGCTATTCCCTTTTCCTTCACCTCGTTTTCCGAAGGTATATCTGGTAAGTGGTTGTTTTCACTGATAAACAATTCCAGCTCATTCAGACTGCGCAATTTATAGCCGTCTTTTAATACATAGTCGTGCCAGTCAACTATGTGTTTTACCATAACTTCATCGGTAAGTATTTTTCCTGCCACCGCAAGTGCATACCCAAACGTGTTAATTGTTCCGATACCTACATTGCCGGTTTTAAAATAGATATCAGCTCCGTTTTCGCTCCAAAGACTACTCCCTGAAGAGCTACCAGGTGCCCAGTACGCATCACCCTGTGGATTGGCGGCAGTTAGCACCCAACCGGATTGAGGAGGCATCTGATCGTCTAATATTGTTACTTCCTCAGCAAATAAACTGCCTGCTACATGTAAATCATATTCCGGCATAAAAGATTTTATACCAACTCTTCCATTCATAAACAAAAAATCTTTTGGCGTACTAAAAACGAGTCCATAAGTGCCGTATGCTATTATTTGATGTTGTTTTGTGCCGAGGTGTATGGTTGCTGAAGCCTGATTGTTCCACACAGCCGGTTCAATAAACAGGGAGGCTTCTTCACCTGCATCTGCTTTTATGTGTAGTTTGGCTTCGGGTTCGGTTATGTTGCCTATGCCCACTTTTCCCGTTAAATTATACTGAGGGTTGGACGGCGATGTGGAAACAAACAATGTAGGTTTGGTGCTGTTAAAGCCGATCATCAGGGATTCGGGATAGGCATTTTTAAGCTTCTTTGCCGGATATCCACCACCACCAGTCCCGATAACAAATGATCTGACACCAGTTCCTTGAAGCATAGTGCCAAAAGTCATAGCGCCATCACCGGATGCATTATTGTTAAATCCTATTGCGACAGCAGCTACACCTGATGCGGTGTCATCAATTCCTAACGCAACTGAATAAATTCCTAATGCCTTTACATGATATCCCAGGGCAAACGAGTGATTTTTTTCTGCCAGTGCTTCTTCACCAAAGCTGAACGAAGTAGTGCCCCGTGTAATTGAATTCAATCCTCCGCTGAATGAATAGCTTCCTTCAACTGTGTTATCCATTCCAATTTTACTGGCAAATCTAATTTTGCCAATCGGCGGAAACGGATTGTTGCAATTGATGCATTCCTGTGCCCGTATTCCTGTTAATAACAAGGAAATTGCAATCACAAAAATTAATTTTTTATAGTTCATCTGTTTAACTTTTTTATGTGTGTTATTAATGATTCACTCCTGATTACTTGTTTTTTATCCATTTTCCTGTTTCATATACTTTTTGGGCATCGGCAATCTGCCATATATATGTTCCCGGTGTTAGACGGTTTATATCAATTGTAGTGATTAGTTGATCGATTTTTTTATCAATAATCAAATGGCCGTAATTATCAAAAAGCTTGAATTGCACGTTTTTTAATGATGTCCGGATATTCAATTGGTCGATTCCCGGGTTGGGATAAATGATGGCATCCGAAATATGAATCAGGCTATGCTCATTTTGCCCAACTGTAAAATCAGACGAATCCAGCTTGATAATCAAAGCATCACGTTCGTAATCTTGCGTCAAATAGTCGTATCGTGTTCCGGTAATTAATACCCCTCCGTCGCTACAAGCTGTTATGGTTTTAAAATCATAATAGGCATCGCCGCCAATGTATTTTTCATGAATAAGATTTAAGTCATTGTCCATTTTGGCAATGGCATACCATGAAGGGTATGGAATCCATACGCCCACTTTATAACCTTCTGTTCCACCAACATAAATGCAGTCGGGATAATAAAAGTCCATACTTGTAAATCCCCCTTGGGTTTTGATGTCAGCTTGTGTATAATAACAACTGTCTAATACATGGAAAGAAGTATCAAGTTTAAAAGCCGCGAGGTAAAACGCTCCGGGTGGAAACTGAAGATACCAATACAGACCACCTGCCACAAGATTCCTGTCCGGCAAGAGTTTGGCCGACAAGCTATAATAGCCAAGCCACCGAGGATAATAATCCACTCTTGTTTGACTCAGATTAAAATCAAGGGTTATACATTGCGATTCGGGGCCAATGGGATCGTAATGGGCAAAATGGGTATGCAGCCAATAAGCGGTTGAATCGTAATTATAGGTTAAATCCAGTACCTCTCCGGCGCTGTCGTATTCTACTGTTGATTCATACATCCTGTATGCAAGGCTGTCACCTTCTGTCGATAATCGGAACAGAAACATTTTATTAGCAGCTATCAGGCCACAGGCATGTAAATAACTGCTGTCTCCTTCTTTGAGTAATTGCGGATAAAAAGGAAGACTTCCATTTTCCAGGTTATGTAAACGATAGGTTTTTTCCCATATTATGTCCAAATCCTCGTTGAGCATGGCAAAATAAGAAAACCACTTACGGGGATTGCTTTCTTCCCGATAACCCGTACCTGTAACTAAGTATTTAACGGGTGAGATTTCTGCCTGAATAATCTTGTGAAATACTAATAATGTATCCGGTTTTGTAAACAGTTTTGAAACCGTGTCGCCATCAGCACTCATTTTGTAAATAAAAGATTGTTCCCATTTGGCATAATTAGATGTTGCCGATTTCCATACAATCCCCACATAATCACCATTCGAATCCTGAATAAAATCACGAGGGTATTCATCCAACTCACTGTTTATCCACACTTCAAAGCCTTGCTGCACCTGGGCATACGACAAATTAGTCAGAGTAGCCAAACCTATGAATATGATACAACACAATCGTTTGTAAAACACAGTTTTCATACTATATCCGGTTGTTATTAATATAAGATATCATCAATAGCCCAATCTTCTTGTATATACCAAACATCCCCCAAATAAATGGTATAATCATGTTGTATGAATGCTTCACTTGGGCCTTCATGGCCTTCCACCAAACAGTCAACAAAATCCAATTGGTATTGTTGTTGAAATTTGTGGATGAGACTATCGTACTGATGCCTGTAGAAAGGTATTTCCACGTCATTAGACAGGCAACGGACATCATCATTAATAGTGCCAACTTCGGCATCAGCATAAAATATCATGTAATCCATATAATTATCTAATGGATCATCTTGTATTCTATAATCAGTAGGAGTTAAGGGGCCAACAGTTGCAATAAGTTTGGCCCTTCTTATGTACCCCGGTAGCGGTGCTATAATATGAGCGAACTGTAAATCTGACTGTATGTGCAACGCTGCATCAAAACCCATAGACTGGTGTTCGCAAGTTCCATACTCAAACCCATACCACCAGCCGTCTTCGGTAGTTCCGGGAGAAATGCTTCCTTCGTTGCCCACGAGGGCCCCTATACTTACTATGGCATCGCCATTACTGTCTGTTCCGGTTTGTTCAAGGTCAACCAATAGCAGTTTCATATTTGCATAATTAATGAGAAGCATTTGTGCCTGTATACTGTCAATTATTTCCTCGTAGTACAACTGCGAGAGCTTACTTTCGCCTATCTTATGCAATGCGTCCAATGGCATAATTACTTCTGTTTTTACAAACTTCTTTTTGTTTACCTCAATATCAATATAACAGAATGTTAAATTAATCAAGGATTCCAATTCTTCTACCGCATCAGGAGCTGTGTATAACATCCCATTCTTTAACCCGGGGTTGGCTTTGTGGTATTCCATACTGTTTTTGAAATCCAGGATGTGTTCCAGCATCGCATCTGATTCTTTAATCAACAGGGTTTGATCATTCATTTCGGTATGCTTCTGCTTTTTACAGCTCACAACCATAGCAATGGTTAGGCTAAACAATACAACTGCAACAACAGACATTAGTAATCTTTGTTTCATAATAATTTTGGTTTTAAGGTTTATTTATCTCTTTATCTTTAATCCAAAATAAAGAGTTGAATTTATAAAATTGATTTAAACTTATTCTCTTAACTTTTCCAAAGATTAAATCTTTGGAAAAGTTTAATAAACTAAATATATAAACAAGCCGGAGGTTTATGGTTTTATTAAATCAAGTGCGAATATATGCTTAAAATGGCAGAAGCCAAGTGTTATTTACGGCACGGTATTTGTAACAGGGGGGGGGGGTAACTACCTGTTACGCAGCCTGTTTGCTGTTTATTTAAAATTAGTATAAATTTTATATTTTCTTTTTCCTAATGGGGTACACCGGTATTTATAGTCGCTATATATCCATTTTTCTGATTAATTTATGAATCAATTATGTTTCTAACCGTAATAGCTATAATTGTATCTTTACATGAACAAAATATTAAACAACGATGAATAAAATCGCAGTCTTTCCTGGTTCCTTCGACCCCATTACGCTTGGGCATGTTGCTGTTATTAATAGGGCAATACCATTATTCGATCAGCTTGTAATTGCCATTGGCGATAATGCCGATAAAAAGCATATGTTCACAATAGAGCAACGTAAAAAGTGGATTCAGGATGTGTTTGTTAATGAACCTAAAATTTCTATTGAAGTTTATGGAGGCCTGACGGTTGAGTATTGTAAAAAAATAAATGCCAATTTTATATTACGCGGGTTGAGAACCTCTGCTGATTTTGAGTTCGAGAGAAGCATTGCCCAGATTAACAGAAAGCTTGCACCTGAGGTTGATACATTATTCATACTTACAGAGGCAAAATATACGCCCATATCATCGTCAATTGTAAGGGATGTAGTTCGAAATGGGGGAGATATCAGCGAATTTGTTCCTAAAGAAGTTAAAATTTAATCAAATAAGACTTGTTAATTTGCGTTCAAAGGTAAATGGCCGCATGAAAAATTTCTTATTATTTGTTCTCATATCATTTGTTACCCCTGCTTTTACGCAAAACGTAGAAATTTCAGGAACTGCATTGGGACGTCCTAATGAACTTGTAAGGATTATTGAATATGCTGATCAGTTTTCTCGCTTATATTCAACCTTAGCGGTTACAACAACTGATGTTTGGGGAAATTTTAATATGTCATTAAATATTGACAAAGTGAATTTTGCCTACCTGTCAGTAGGCTTGAAAAGAGGAGAGTTCTACATTGAGCCTGATAATACTTATCATTTTATAATTCATGCTGATACTGTAAAAGGGTCTGTTTTTGATCAATTACCGCTTCAGTTTGATGTTGAGCCAAAAAATAAAGTACTAAATGGTCTTATCAATCAGTTTAACTATGATTATAACACATTCATTTTAAAGAATCAGAAGCAATTATTCAGATCTGGTTCTAAAAGAATTATTAATGAATTCGTTACCGAAATAAATGCACAATCTTCAGATGAATTAAATGAAAAGGATAACTATTTCAGTAATTACGTGAGGTACAGCCTTGCATCACTCAAATGGATCAGTAAAAGTAAAGCTGATTCTTTAATCATGATGGAATATTTTATTGGCAAGGAAGTGTTATATAATAATATTGCTTATACCGATTTCTTCCGCGATTTTGTTAAAGATTATTTTAAAACAAAAAATCCATTCTCGTATGATGAAATGGTGGTTTCGATGAACTCAGGAAACCAATCCATTATTGATTCATTATTGGCCTGTGACACCTATCTGTCAAAAGATGATAAAGTGCGTGAACTGGCTATGATGTTGCTACTGGCACGTAATTTTCATAACCATGATATTTCTCAAAAAAGTATAACCTCAATATTAACAGATATTGCTTCTGAAAGCAGATATGATAAAAACAGGTTTATAGCTAAAAATTTCCGGAAAAAATTAACAAAACTTCAATATGGAAGCAAAGCCCCTCCCATAAACCTTCCCGGTCAAAATGGAGACTACATCAACGTAAGTGATCTCGAAGGAAAGTTTGTATTGTTGAATTTTATTTCTTCCGGCTGTAAACCGTGCCTGTTTTATTTTCAGAAACTACAGGAGATTCAAAACAATTTAAGTGATATACTTGAAGTTGTTGTTATTGTTTCAGATGGAGATATGAAACGGGTAGTTGATTATTGCTCAATAAATAACTTTGATTGGAGGATTCTCAATTTAGATGGTGATATTATTCTTCTTGAAAATTACGAGATTAAAACTTTTCCAGCGTATATTATTTTAAACCCTGATGCAACGGTAGCTATGGCCCCGGCACCATTGCCCGGCGAAAATCTCGAACTTTATATAAAGGGATTTATTAATCGTTACAAAAACAAAAATGAATAGCTTGCCCGTAAGATGAAGCATTCATTAATTTCTCTTTAAAAGAATTACCTTTGTACACCATTTTTTTTTAGCCGGGTAAATAGTTTTATTTGGCTGGAATAATTATTGATACACGATAGCAAACGAAGTTTAAAATGATAAAGATTCTCAGAAGGTTTTTGGGTGATAAAGCAACACGCGATCTCAAAACAATAAATCCAATTGTTAAGCAAATTCACGAAGCTTATAAAAATATTTCCGGATTAAGTAATGACGAACTCAGGGCAAAAACTGCTGAATTTAAAGCCGGGATTGCTCAAAATATTACCGAAGAAAAGCAAGAAATTGAAAGCTTGAATGAAAAAATAAATAATGATCCGGATATTAGCATCAACGAAAAGGAAGAATTATATAAAAATATCGATAGGCTAAATGACCGTATATATGAACAAACCGAACAAGAATTAAACAGAATTCTACCGGAAGCATTTTCCGTTATAAAAGAGACGGCAAAACGATTTTTCGAGAATGAAGTAGTTGAAGTGACAGCTAATGAAAGAGATGGTGAGCTGGCTGCAGTGATGGAGAATGTGAATATTACAAATGGGAAAGCATATTATGATAACTCGTGGATGGCAGGTGGTAATAAAATCACCTGGGATATGATCCATTATGATGTACAGTTGATTGGTGGTATCATATTGCATGAGGGAAAAATTGCAGAGATGGCTACCGGTGAAGGTAAAACACTGGTTGCAACTCTTCCGGTATATTTGAATGCTTTATCAGGAAAAGGAGTTCATATAGTAACTGTTAACGATTACCTGGCCAAGCGCGACTCGGAATGGATGGGTATATTGTATATGTTTCATGGTTTGAAAGTTGATTGTATTGATAAGTACCAGCCTAATTCACATGAACGCAGAGAGGCGTATTTGGCTGATGTTACTTTTGGTACAAACAACGAGTTTGGTTTCGATTATTTGCGTGACAATATGACAGCTAACCCGGATGAACTTGTGCAACGTGCGCATAATTATGTAATTGTTGACGAAGTGGATTCAGTACTTATTGATGATGCACGTACACCATTGATTATTTCCGGCCCCACGCCAAAGGGAGACCACCAGGAATTTGATATATTAAAAACCGATGTTCAAAAATTATACAATGCACAAAAGAGCCTGGTTTCATCATTGTTATCAGAGGCTAAAAGCATTCTTAAAGAACGTAAAAGCAATGATGATGTTAAAAAAGGAAGCGATTCGTTATTCAGGGCATTCAGAGGCCTGCCAAGGAGTAAGGCTGTAATTAAATATTTAAGTGAAGAAGGAAATAAAACTCTTTTGCAAAAAACCGAAAGTTTCTACCTGCAGGAACAGGCTAAGCATATGCACATCATAGATGATGAATTATTCTTTGTTATAGATGAAAAACATAATTCAGTTGATTTAACAGAAAAAGGTATAGACCTTTTATCTAAATCATATGATGATAATACATTCTTTATCCTTCCGGATATTAATATTGAAATTAATGAACTTGAGAAGCAGGGCATTTCAGAAAAGAAATTCTTGCAGAAGAAGAATGAAATAATCAAAGATTATTCGGTAAAATCGGAACGTATTCATACGGTTCTCCAATTATTGAAAGCTTATACCATGTTTGAAAAAGACATAGAATACGTCATTATGGAGAATAAGATTAAGATAGTTGACGAGCAAACCGGTCGTGTAATGGAAGGCCGTAGATACTCTGACGGATTGCACCAGGCGATTGAAGCAAAAGAGAATGTTAAAATTGAAGCTGCAACACAAACCTACGCTACAATTACGTTGCAGAACTATTTCAGGATGTATAAAAAACTTGCCGGAATGACTGGTACAGCGGAAACAGAAGCCGGAGAGTTATGGGATATATACAAACTGGATGTAGTTGTGATTCCAACCAATAAACCGATTGTTCGCGATGATCGTGAAGACTTTGTATATAAAACAAAACGGGAGAAATACAATGCGGTTATTGAGGAGATAGAGAAACTTGTAAGTGAAGACAGGCCTGTTCTTGTTGGTACAACATCTGTTGAAATATCAGAATTGTTGAGCAGAATGCTTAGCAGAAAGCATATTGAGCATAATATTTTAAATGCCAAATTGCATCAAAGAGAAGCACAGGTGGTAAAAGAAGCCGGACAACCCGGAATGGTTACAATTGCCACCAATATGGCCGGACGTGGTACGGATATTAAATTAGGTGAAGGGGTTGTTGTTGCCGGCGGACTGGCAATTATTGGTACGGAGCGGCATGAGTCAAGAAGGGTTGACCGACAGTTAAGGGGGCGTGCCGGAAGACAGGGTGACCCCGGAAGTTCTCAGTTTTTTGTTTGCCTGGAGGATGACCTGATGCGTATGTTTGGCTCAGGGCGAATTGCCGGTATAATGGATAAG
Organism: Chaetoderma sp. LZ-2023a; assembly: GCA_034401795.1. NCBI lineage: Eukaryota > Metazoa > Mollusca > Caudofoveata > Chaetodermatida > Chaetodermatidae > Chaetoderma > Chaetoderma sp. LZ-2023a. The sequence continues at coordinate 2,129,502 of JAVVLW010000018.1, forward strand.
CTTGGTTTGGATGAAGGTGAAGTTATTCAGCATTCAATGATCACCAAGTCAATTGAGCGAGCCCAGAAAAAAGTTGAAGAAAATAACTTTGGAATTAGAAAGAGGTTGCTGGAATATGATGATGTGATGAATTCGCAAAGGGAGGTCATATATAAAAAAAGAAAACACGCTTTGTTCGGAGAAAGACTTTCTGTCGATATTTCAAATATGATATACGACTTATGCGAACAAACAGTAATTGATTATCAGGACGCAAATGACTTTGAAGGTTTTAAAATGGAGCTATTACGAACACTCGTGATCGAATCTCCAATTGATGAAAAAGAATTCGTCTCTTTAAACGCAGAAAATCTTACTGAAAAATTATTCGCAATTGTTTATCAAAGTTATATTGATAAACAAATTAAGTTAGCAACTGATACTTTGCCGGTTATTACAGATGTATTTGATAATCAGTCACAATTTGAGAATATTGCCATTCCTTTTTCAGATGGTATCAAAAACATGCAGATAGTCGCTAACCTTAAAAAGTCAGTTGATACGCAAGGGAAGGAAGTTTGCCTTGCTTTTGAAAAAGGAGTTAGCCTTTCACATATTGACGACTCCTGGAAAGAGCAGCTCAGAGAGATGGACGACCTTAAACAATCAGTTCAGAATGCATCTTACGAGCAAAAAGACCCTTTATTGATATATAAGTTCGAGTCGTTTGAATTGTTTAAAAAGATGATTCAAAAAATAAATAAAGAAGTCGGTTCATTTTTAATAAAAGGCGATATTTTCATTAGAGATAATGAAGCTGTAAAAGAGGCTAAACAGCCTCGCGGTTTGGATCGCTCTCAGATGAAGGAAGAAAGGGGAGATATGCTTTCTCAGGCATATAGTAATACTCAGGAACAAGCCAGAGTTCAGCCTGTTAAAGTGGAGAAAAAGGTTGGAAGAAACGACCCCTGTCCTTGCGGTAGCGGAAAAAAATACAAACATTGCCACGGCAGAGGAGCATAAAAGCAGGGTAGTTACCGGAAATATTTATATTTCATTTTCATTAATCTATTGACAGTAGTTTGCTTGTCGGGTTTTCGGTTTATATTTGTAGTGATCTATAAATCATAATCAAGGTCGATGCGTACTTATAATTTTATAATCCTATTATTCTTGCTGCTTTTTTTATTTCCCTTTTCTGCGCTTAATGCTCAGGATACGACAGAAAATACTGTTTCCAAACGCCCAAAAGTAGGCTTGGTAATGAGTGGTGGCGGCGCTAAAGGATGGGCATATATTGGATTGCTAAAAGTAATGCAAGAAGTTGGGCTAGAGGTTGATTATATTGCGGGATCAAGTGCCGGGTCAATCGTAGGTGCAATGTATGCATTAGGATATCACCCTGATACGATGTTAAAAATAATCAGGACTGTTAATTGGGATAACCTGCTTACAGATAAAATCGACCGGAAATTTATTGCCTATGATGAAAAAGAATTTGGCGATACCTATATCATGGATTTCCCTATTCGAAACAAAAAAGTTGGACTTAAAGCCTCACTATACGAAGGGCAGGAGATTAATTTATTGGTTAATCATATTTATTCTCCTGCGTATAATATTTATGATTTTAAAGACCTCCCTACACCTTTTCTGTGTATGGGAACTGATTTACTGACAGGTGAAGCAGTGGTACTTGATAAGGGTTACCTACCTATGGCTATCCGGGCAAGCATGTCGATTCCTGCCTACTTTTCTCCTACATTATATGAAGGCAAATACTTAATTGATGGGGGAGTGGTTAATAATTATCCGGTTAAACCAGTTAAAGACAAAGGAGTTGATTTCATCTTCGGAGCGGATGTGCAGTCGGGTGTGAAAAAATCGATAGAGGACTTAAGTTCTATGACGGCTGTTTTAGATCAGATTGTTGGTTTCAATAGGGTTGAAGCTAATGAAATAGCATATGATCTTACGGATTTGTATATACGTTTTGATATGCCCTATAGTATGATGAATTTTAATAATCATGATTCGATAATTGCTATAGGCGAAAAAGTAGCAAGAGAACATTATGATGAAATAAAGACCTTGGCTGATTCATTAAATGCTATTGAATATAAACCTTTAAAGTCATATAATGCTACTCCTCTTGACTCAGTGTATGTTAATGAGTTGATTGTAGAAGGAAATGAAAGGGTACACATTTCCTATTTTGAAAACTCATTTGGGCGTTTTAAAAATTCCTGGGTTAAATTTGATGATCTGGAAAATGAAATACGTTTAGCATATGGTAGCAAGTTCTTTACACATTTGTTTTATAAGCTAAAAGTTGAAGACGGTAAAACAAATTTAATACTGAATGTGAAGGAAGCTGATATAGGTTACCTGTCAGTTGGCGCACATTACGATGATGATTATTCGGTTAGCTTATTACTAAATGGTACTTTTAGAAATTTAGTAAGTAAAAACTCTAAATTATTCGCCGATCTCGTTATTGGGCCTAACCCCAGATTGCGAGCCCTGTATATTAAAGATAATGGTGCTAAACCCGGATATGGTGCTAAAATTGAATTGTATTCAGTTGGCTTCAAAGTTTATCAGGATTCGGAAAATATAAGCAGGGTTACAGGGAAGTGGAACTTCACAAACTATAAAGTGTCTTTATTTACTCAAACTATTTTGAAGAACAGGCACTGGTTCAGAATAGGGGGGAATTATGAATATTTCAAATTCAAATCTGAGTTGGAAGATGATAACCTCGATCCTGTCAGTGATTTCAATAGTTATGCTAACTTTTACTTTTCATTTAACTCTGACACCAGGGATAGGTCTTATCTGGCAACAAGAGGAGTGTTATCTGAGCTGAGGGTAGAATACGTTACGCCTATATCATCTAATTGGGTAAAAGAAGTATTTGATAATTCTTTGGTTTTTTGGTTTAAATACGATCAAAGTATACCTTTATCTGAGAAGTTATCATTAAAACCCGGTATTTTCTTAGGTGGTACTTATCAAAAGGATTATCCGTATTCGTCTGATCTTCTGCCAGAAGATTTTAAGCAACCTCCTGCCCAGCACTGGTTTTATATGGGTGGGCAAAGTGCAAGTAATTACATTCATGGATTTCAGCCTTTTACGGGTGTTGGGTTTATCCAGAAATACGGAATCTACCAGGCTGTCATTCGGCTAAAACTGCAATACAATTTTCACGAAAAACTATATGTAACATTCATGGGTGATGTGGGTGCGAGTGAGTGGCATTTAGCCGATATTTTTAAAACAGAAAATTTGGTTGTTGGCTACGGTGCGAAGTTTAGTTATGATAGCTTTATCGGGCCTGTTGAAGTTAGCATAATGGGATCAAATATATATAAAGATGTCTCATTTTTCATTAATTTAGGCTACTGGTTTTAAATGATTCAGAATAAAATTAATTTTTATGAAATATAAAAGAATATTACTAAAGTTGAGTGGTGAGGCGCTGATGGGAAAGCAGGCATATGGCATTGATCCCGCGCAACTTGAGGCGTATGGTAAAGAGATTAAGAAAGTTGCTGAAGAGGGCGTGCAAATAGCCATAGTAATTGGCGGAGGTAATATTTTCAGGGGATTACAAGGAGCCGCAAATGGGTTTGACCGCATACAGGGCGATTATATGGGTATGATGGCAACAGTTATAAACTCAATGGCTTTACAAGCTGAGCTGGAAAAGCAGGGCATGGAAACTAAACTTCTTTCAGGACTTGTTGTTGATCCGGTTACCGAGAAAGTAAGTGGTAAAAAGGCTATTGAATACTTAGGCAAGGGCAAAATTGTGATAATTGCAGGAGGTACGGGAAATCCCATATTCACAACAGACTCTGCATCAGCATTGCGTGGCATTGAGATAAAAGCAGATGCGCTGCTGAAAGGTACTCGTGTTGATGGTGTTTATACTGCTGATCCGGAAAAAGATCATACAGCTCAGAAATTTGACAGCATCACATTTAATGAAGCATATCAAAAGCAATTGAAAATAATGGATATGACAGCATTCACACTTTGCCGGGAAAACAACTTGCCTGTTGTAGTTTTTGATATGAATCAACCGGGAAATTTACATAAAGTTGTATCGGGAGAGAACATAGGAACAGTAATACATAATTAAAATAGTACATTTGTAAGACCAAAAATTATTAGCCATGACTGATGATGCCATTTTGTGCCTTGAAGAAGCAGAAGAAAATATGAAACATGCAATTGATCATCTTGAAAGAGAATTTCATAAGATCAGGGCAGGAAAAGCAAGCCCAAGCATGTTAAGTGGTGTTCGCGTAGATTATTACGGAACTTCAACACCAATCGAACAAACGTCCAATATAAATACGCCTGATCCGCGACAAATCATTGTTCAGCCGTTTGATAAAAGCACAATTAATGATATTGAGAAGGCTATTTTAAATGCAAATTTGGGTTTTAATCCACAAAATGAAGGTGAGATTATTCGTATTAATGTTCCGCCGCTTACCGAAGAAAGAAGATTGGAATTGGTAAAAAAAGCAAAAGCGGTTGCTGAAGAAACCAAGGTGGGTGTTCGAAACTCGCGCCGGCAGGCTAACGATGAAGCTAAACAGTTAGAAAAGGACGGAATGCCGGAAGATGATGCCAAACATCTGATGGATGAAATCCAAAAAATAACTGATAAGTTTACCGAGAAAATTGATGAAATCTTTGAAGCAAAAGAAAAAGATATTCTGACTGTTTAACAGTTGAAATATAGTCTTCTAGTCTTTAATCTGTTTTGGCTTCTTTTTACGTTTCAGCTTCTGTACAAGAAAATAAGTGAGCTTCGCAATATTTGAAGTTGTAAGAATGGATGAGTAAGCATTCCTGGCAAATTGTTGTGCAATATTTGTAAAGGTATATTGTTGGCTTAATTGATCAAATTTTTCCTTTAAATCCGTTTCTTCCTCATTCAGATATTCAAGTGCTTTTTTAATTTGAATATCCAAACTTCCTTTTGAGTCAAATGTATCTTCGGAAATTTCGCTGTCACCTTTTCCATTATTAAATAATATTCCGCCTGTTATTTTTCTTATAGGCTGAAATATTAACGGTTTCCTGAAAATAAAAATCGTACTGCCAATTAAAAAATAGAATGCAGCAAGAATCAGAAATCCTGTATGCATCTCGCCGTAGTTTTCTGAAAACCAATAAGCAAAGGAAAAAGATAAGAAGATTAGCGTGAATGCACTAATCCCAAATATTAAAAGGAGAAGAACCAGACGCGCTGATAGCTCGGTCATTTTCTTTGACAACAGTAACTTGTTGTAAGTTATCTGTTGAGAAAAATATGATTTGATCCCCTCCAGAGCATCTAACAGAGGGGTGTTAAAATCTACCTTTTCCATATAAAAGAATAAGGGTTTTTACTTCTTAGCAGTACTTTTCTTTACGTCATCAATTGCTTCTGCTGTGCCTTGTTTTACATCATCAAGTATATCTGAAGTGCCTTGTTTTACATCTTCAAGAACATCAGTAACTGTTTCTTTCAAATCGTCAAATCGATCATAAAGATCGTCTGCTAATTCTTTTGATTTATCAACCAGTTTTTTACGGGTTTCTTCACCTGTTTCGGGTGCAAATAATAAACCGCCAATTGCGCCAACTGCTGCGCCTACCAATAAGCCTGCAATGAATACAAAGCCTGAATTTGAACTATTGTCGCTCATAATAAATAATTTAAGGTTAACCTGTTATTAGTTTATAGTTATTTAATTTAAAAAAGTTGCATTTTTCCGGATAAAAATTTATTATTCGGTGTTTTCAACAGCTTATGATTGAAAGCACCCGGAAATGCAATTATTTATTTTTTAAAGATACACATAAACCGTGTACAATCCAAATAGATATAATCGTTTTAAAAGAAATTTATTGTGTGCATTGCGAAAAATATTTTGACTATTTTAACACGTTTGGCTAAACTGCGTTTAAATGCAGTTTAGGTAGTGTGTGTGCCTTGAACTATGTACTATACACCAATAAATAATACTCTCTTTCTTTAGTCTGATTAATTCCTAAAAAATGACAAAACCATTGTTGCTGTCTGTTTATCAGCTAATTAATGGCATATTGAAAAAATAAATGTTTGTCATTTTTTCCTAAAGTACATTTATTTTAACGCATCTGCTTCGCCTGCCTGCCGGCAGGCAGGTTACTATCCCGTAGCTATCGGGATGAAATAGACAACTATATCGTCAGGTTTAGATGCCTCACATCTGCATCAAACTAAATGCATGAATTATTCAGGTTAGAGAAATCAATTTTGAAAATTAAAAAAAGCCCATCAACTTTGACAGGCTTTTACAATGCTAGAAAGTCAAAAAATAATATTATATTATTTTGACATTTATTGCGTTCAATCCTTTTTGACCTTCCTCCACATCATAGCTTACTTTATCTCCTTCATTTATCTCATCGGTTAATCCGTTTTGATGGACAAATACATCTTTACCACCTTCATCAGGGGTGATGAATCCAAAACCTTTAGACCTGTTGAAGAATTTTACTGTTCCGTTACTCATGATTAATAGTTTAAATGAAATGCAAAATTAATATTAAATCTTATAATCGGAATGTTTTATGCGATTTAAATTTTATTTTTGTGCATAACGTCCGCATAAAGACAATTGTCTTTATTACTATTGCATTTTTTTGGTTAAAAATTTTACCAGTTTCATGCGCTGTGCAAACTCACGTGCAATTATCTTAATTACTGTATATGTGGGTATGGCGAGGATCATTCCGGCAATGCCTGCTAATTTGCCACCGATAATAATTACGAGAAATACTTCAACCGGATGTGCTTTAGTGCTTCTTGAATAAATCTGGGGCTGCAGAATAAGATTGTCAATAAGATTCGCAAAAGCAAACACCGCTATAACCGTTAATATGGTTATTGGTACCATGTCGTAATTTCCCAAACTTAATTCTGATAAACTGGCAAGAACAACACCTAATATTGCGCCAATTAAAGGCCCTAAGTAAGGTATTACGTTCATTAGCCCTCCTAAAAATCCGATCAATACGGCATTTGGAACTCCAAATATGAGTAATCCGGTTGATTCAATAGTCATCATAATTACCACTTCTATTAAAATTCCATGAAAATATCGGGTTAACAGGATTTTAGAATCACTTAATATCCGATCCATGTTTTCAACATGATCCTCCGGAGTAAGAAGCAATACAAACCTTCTGCCCAAATTGTCTTCGAGCAAAAAATAAAAAGTTAAGAACAGAATAATGAAAGTCCCCATAAATACAGAGCCTGTAGCCGAAACCAAATTGGCGAAAAAGTTTGTGAATTCTGTTAAATTCAATATATCAGAAATCTGAGACTCAAGATAATGAGCCAGCGTTTCACCCGAACCAATTACATTGTATTGAATCAGGAATTCATTTAGCTGATTCATTGGTTTTTGATAGTAAAACAATAACGCATCAACATCAATAGTCGCTATAACATTAGCTTGCCTGATAATTAGCGGAACAATAATTAAAATGAACAAAAAGAAAACAAGCAACATGGATAACAGCGTAAGTATAGCACATACTGCATTTGGAAGTTTGAATTTTCCAATGCTTATTCGGTTCAATCTTTTAACTAAGGGCATACCTAATAAAGACAGAAATGTCGCTATTAAAATATAAGCAACTATGTCGGAAAAATACCAGGTCATAAATGCTATTATGGCGATGGCGGTAATTGGTTTTAAGTATTGAAGCATATTTTCTTTCATGCCGAAAAATTAATATTGTTGTAATGTAAAGCTACAAAATTAAATGAGTTTTAAAAGCCATAAAAAATACTGAATTTATATGCGAAATTTAATGATGCATTATCGAAGCTGTATGGGCCGTATCTGTATAATACACCTACTCCGAGATCATAAATTTTTAAGTCGAGTAATTTCCTGATAACCAGCCCCGATTCATAATATCCCAGATTCAATGTCTTATATTCGATATTATGATGATTTTCTTTATTGCTCAGATCACCAAAAGTCAGGTTTGTAACAATCATAAACTCGGGATGAAACTTTTTAAAATCAAGCAGTAAATTGCCAAAATTATGGGTAAGAAATAAAGAGACATAGCGATCAGATAAAAATTCATTGGTTCTCATCGTGCCAAAGCTATTAGGCGCATAAAGCGTAAATGTCCTGTATGTTCCGTTTTCAATATATAAGTTACTGACAGGTATTTCTCCATGAACTATACCTGCCGTTAATCTGAACGTAAAGTCACCAATATACTTAATGTGCTTGTTCCCTCCAATTCTTAAATCAATTCTGTCGTAATTGTAAGATCCGTTTAAAAGGTCTGATACACCCCGGATATAATTAAACCATACAACCGGATATTTTGAGCCGAAAGAAATCTGGCCTTTGGTGGTTTCAACTATTTTCTCGCGAAAAGCAAACCTGAACCCGATTTGGAAGTCTGTGAAGTTAAAGGTTTGCTGTGGTATTCCTTCGTCAATATTAGGTTCAGTAAAATAATATCCGGCAAATGCCTTTTTTTCCTGAATACGCAAACCCGCATTCCATTTAAAGTCTCTTAATAGCCTTAACCTAAATGAATAAGCTATTTCTCCTCCCGATGTGATATTCATTCGTCTTGTAAAATATTCATAGAAATTATCAGGGTTCCAAACCTGATATTTATCATCGAAAAACTCAACTCCTCCGCTTGCAATAACCTTATTGTAGGCATCAATGCGGATCAGAGATTCAGATCTTTTATGCACTTTGGCGCTGAAATCAATCCCGTATTTTGCCCTTTTATCGCCAAATCCGTATCCCCAGAATCCTCCGGCTTTAACTATTTTTGATACCTTATCATTGGTGTGCAAACCAACGCCAAGATATAATCCTTCATAACTATTATAGTGGGCAATTTTATTAAAGTCGATATCAATAAACCCGATGGGGATTCGTCCTGTAAGTACGGTTTGAGCAACTGAAGCCATTTTGTCAAAGTTAGCTTCATTGCCAATGGAATCTATAAAACGGTAGGTTTCTAACTCCCTGGTTGTCAAACTGTCAATTCGATACTCGTTCCAAAATTCACCTTTCTTTTTTGCAGCATCTGATTCTATTTCCACTTCATGATAACCAAATTGTTGTTTTTTAAGGTCAGGATTAAGATTTACATCCCTGATATAACTCCTTCCCTGTCCAACCAATGCGTACGAATCACCCTGGCCTGTGGTTGCCGAAATATTTGTAAAAATGATGTCGGTGTTTAGTTGTACCGGGAACCAATGATCGTCTATTATTTCATAAGCTTGTTGAATTTTAATTACAATTCCGGTGGTGTCATCTGGTGGCTGTGCTTTTACATTCTGGATAGCCCATTTATTTGAGTTGATATACAGGAAGCCTTTTAATCCTTCGAATTTGGTTTTTTTCATTGGCCTGAAAGAGATGACAAAAACACTGTCGCCTTTTTCATTATAGGTCGTGTCTTCTAATAAAAAGAGGTATTTGGTTGTACTTCCTTTACTAACCGGGTTTATATATTTTCGTCCTGCTATCTGAATTAATTCGTCATAAAAGGAAGTAGATTGAATTTGTGAGATCATGAAAGCAATTAGAGGGTCCTTGAACCCGGAAACCCTTGTTGCAAGTATATTCTCCTGGTTCAGGTTAGGGAACATGTATTTGCGCTCAGTAACGGTTTCCATCAGGAAAATATCCCTTTTCTCGATGAATTCCCTCATTTCGAGCTGGTTGGTGTCAAGTAAAGCCGTGTCTTTTAGCATAAGAGAATCAGCATCAATTGTCACAACCATTTTGTCGTATGAAGTATAAGTAAATGCTTTGAGCTTTTCCGGGTCATTCTCATTTCGGTGTTTAATTACATTCTTAATAATTCTATGTGCAGGATTAATTCCGGGAAACACTTTCACTTCTTCTAATTGATATGGCTTAGAGACTATAAATATTATCTGGTTCTTTTTGTTGAAATCTATTTTATATTTATAAGGTTCATAACCAACATATGTCAAATTAAGGCAACATTCATCTTTGTTTAATCTAATAGAGAATTTGCCATCAATATCTGTTGTAACACCTGTTTTCCCAATTTCACTTATTACATGTACAAAAGCCAAAGGTTCTTTACTGTCCTTATCTTTAACAAGCCCTTTAACAACAACCGACTGTGTGTAGGCAAGAATTGTAATAAGCGTAAATAAAAGAAGACAAATAACTTGTTTTGACATCAGGTTTCTTTGGTTGTTTTTACTGAGATTGTTTATGAAACATAAATTATAATCTGTAAGTATTATAGGCCTTGCTAAAATAGTTAATTTTGCAGCCTTATGTCTGAAATAAAGGAATTCAAACTAGGATTTGATTACATCGCTAAAACATTTGCCGGCCTTGAGCATGTTTTAAGTAAAGAGTTAACCGAAATTGGTGCTGATGATGTAGAAGTAATTAAAAGAGGCGCAAAATTCAGGGGGTGATACGACTATTTTGTACAAATCGAATTATCTGCTGAGAACCGCCATAAGGATATTAAAACCCATTGGTGTTTTTGAAGTAAATGATGATAAGCAACTGTATGAAAAGGTCAGGAAGATCAACTGGTTGGATGTGTTTAATTTAGATCAGACCTTTAACATCAATGCCCATGTATTTAATTCTGTATTAGAACATACTCAATTTGTTGCTTTAAGAACAAAAGATGCCATTGTAGATCAATTCAGGGAGGCATCAGGAAAAAGGCCATGGGTAGCGAGAGACGATGCGGATATCTATATTGATGTCCATATAAGTGATAATGTTTGCACCATTTCATTAGATAGCTCAGGGGAATCATTACATAAAAGGGGATACCGGATTGATGCTGACAAAGCACCTATCAACGAAGTGCTGGCAGCAGGTATGATTAAAATTACCGGGTGGAGTGGCGACACGGATTTTTATGATCCGATGTGTGGTTCGTGTACCATCCCTATTGAGGCAGCGATGAATGCGATGCAAATTCCGGCAGGATATTATCGTGAAAAGTTTTCTTTTATGAATTGGGAAGGATTTGATGGCGAATTATGGGATAAAATTAAAAGAGAAGCTAACGATAATATGAAAGAGATCGATTGCACTATTTATGCTTCAGATCGCTCAAAAAAGGCTATTGAAATTGCTAAAAGAAATTTAAAACATGCTGCTCTGCATAAGGATATCAATATTAGCGCAAAGTATTTTGATGCGATTGTTCCAGATGAGCATAAAGGGATACTCGTATTTAACCCTCCTTACGGTAATCGTCTTGAAGAAAGAAATGAGATCAGAAACTTATATCAGGGAATTGGAGATGTTTTAAAACAAAATTTTACAGGATTTGAAGCATGGGTTATTACTGCAAACATGGATGAGGCTAAGTTCATTGGTTTGCGAACATCAGCAAAAATTGAACTGTATAATGGCCCTCTCGAAAGCCGGTTCTTAAAATTTGAACTTTACGAAGGAAGTAATAAAGAAAAAGATAATACAGATCGTAGAAAACCTGATGGTGATTGGAAGAAGGAAAGAAGGGATACCACAAGGAAGTTCGATAATAGTGAAGAAAGAAGACCTTTTACGAGATCAGAGAGGCCAAAATGGAAAGATGCTGATGATAAGAGGCCATTTCGGAAAAGCGATGATAGAAGATCAGACAATAAATCAGAGAGGTCAAAATGGAAAGGTGATGATGATAAAGGTTCTTATAGAAAACGTGATGAAGATCATTATAAAAAGCCCGGTCTCGGTAAACCTAAAAAAACTGAATATACCGGTGACGGAAAAAAAGGATCGCGGAAAAAACGGCCAAGATTATAAGCGCTGTTTGTGTAGCTTATAATATGTTGCTCATTATTATTTACCGGACTATAGTTACCGTGCCGTTTATCATCTTTTGTACGCTGCTGGACCCTTCTTTTCTCAGCTGATACGAAGCCTTCCATACATAAGTTCCCACAGAGCAATTTGTTCCGTTTAACGTACCGTCCCATCCATTGTAGAGGTCATCTGATTCAAATATTTGCTGCCCCCATCGATTGAATACCAAAAGTTTAAAAGCGAAAAAATCCACCGGGCTAAGCAGGGCGAATTCATCATTTAATCCATCACCATCCGGCGAAAAAGCATTGGGCGCATAAACTTCAAATCGATCATCAATAAAAACAGTTACTTTTTGACATGCACTGTAACCACAACCGTTTTCCCATTTAGCATAATAGGTGGTTGTTTGTTCCGGTTTTTCAATAATTAACGGATTCCCTTCCCCAACAAAGGTTCCCTCACAACTTTCGCTAAGCCACAATAGTTGGTCGCCGAAACCACCATCAACCTGCAGTTGTATATCTGATATGTCAATGATGCCTAATGAATCGGGAATGGCAAAGGCAGTTTCGGGAGCAAGTGGACGGGGGGTTATCGTGAGTTCACTATCGGTGAAAATCAATACCGGAGAATAGCTGTAAACATTGGTCATTTCACATTGTTGTTTTTCCCATTCCACCAGTGTTGTGCCACTTTTAATGGCTTCAAAACAAATATTAAAAACTAATCCGGAGTTGATTGTTACTTCTGAAGTATTATTCCATACAATAGTGATCAGTCCGCCATTATCTTCTACCTGAATAAGTTGTTCCAGGCCTGCTGTTATATCTGATAAATTGGTAAATGAAATCATTTGATTATTATACTGTAGCACCAATTTTAAATCGGTGATCTTATAGAAATCTGTCACATTGTATGGGATAACAATCTCTTTACCCTCACAGATAACAACATCACTTAAATTATTGATAATCTCCGGTGAATTAACTACCTGAAGCAATGCCTCAAGGGAGATTCCCTGGCCACAGCTATTTGAAACCATACATCGGAATAACCAATTGTTCATTTCTTCGGTTGCTGTTGCTACGGTCAGTGAGCTTGTTGTACTTCCCGAAAAATTGGCATCATCACTGATGTCAGTCCAGGTGCTGCCATTATCTTTACTAACCTGCCACCGGTAGTTATCAGCATATTGTGCCGATATGTCGAAAACAACCTGATTTCCTAAGGCAACCTGTTTGTCAGATGGCTCAATATCAATCAGGATTTGAGGTAGAACTACAACCTTAACAGAATTTACAGGAGTTGTGTTATACCCATCGTTAACACTTACCAGATAGGTTATATTATCAGTAGGATCTACAGTCAGCTCCATTTCCGTGCCTGTATGGTTGAAGCCGGGTGGCTCTGATGTCCAGGTGGCTGTATAATTTCCGGAACCACCTGATATATTCAGATGAAGTAAGGTTGATGAACCAATACAAATGGTGTCAGGTGATGCAGTTACGGAAATTAAATATAGGGGGCCTCCGGTAACTTCAATTAAAATAGTGTCTGACATTTGGCAAAGGTTGCTCTCATCAGTTGCTGTTAAAATAAACTCTGTCGATGATTCGAGTTGCACTGTTTCCGGATCAAGTATTGCGGGGTTTGTTAACTTATCGGCAGGCTGCCATATATATGTTACCAGTCCCGGATTAGCTGTTATGCTACCATGTAAAAACGTGCTGGTACCATAAGGTATAGATGTGTCATCTGCCGTAACCTCTGCTCCGGGACTCTGCTTAACTGTTATTACCTGAGATGTTGTTTCCGAATTACAGGTGTCATCCACCCACAGGCTGATGCTTTTATCCCCGGGCGTATCCCAACTTATTTCATAAGGCCCCGGCCCTTGTCCGCTTATTAAATTGCCACCGTCAAAATCCCAATAATAGTTGGCTGTACTTCCGGCGTCGTTTCCGGTGTATTCTATTAAAGCCGTTTCTGCCGAGCAGAGTGTTTGTGGAAAACTAAAATCTGATTCCGGTTTATTCAAAACATTGACTATGTGAGATGTTGTTTCCGAATTACAGGTGTCATCCACCCACAGGCTGATGCTTTTATCCCCGGGCGTATCCCAACTTATTTCATAAGGCCCCGGCCCTTGTCCGCTTATTAAATTGCCACCGTCAAAATCCCAATAATAGTTGGCTGTACTTCCGGCGTCGTTTCCGGTGTATTCAATCAACGCAGTATCAGCCGCACAGAGTTCTTGTGGAAAACTGAAAGATGAGGTTGGTACATCTGTAACATGCACCATCACTGTGTCGCGCAGGTAATATACATCAGAGAATGATATGTCGTCCATGGCAAAATCGTTTCCGGTGCCTATCGTATTCTGATTAATAATACTGATAGTAGCAGATGAATTGCTGCCTGAGTTCCATAATTGGAAGAATTGGCTCCAAGTACAATTAGGAGAAGGGGCAGTAAACACATCTCCAATTAATTGCCCGTTGATTTTGAACTGTAATATGGCCGGGCTGTTTGAGGATAGATTTGTTACCCAGGTTGAAAATTCATATTCAGCATTGGGGTCAAGACCATTTACCGTTTGCTCCCAAATAACTGAATTAGATGTGCCGGCACCATTTATGCACATCATCAAACCATTACCGGTCGTGTGGTCCTGATTACACCAAAAAGCATCGTGTACAGTATTTGCATCAGCAACTATAGCATAAGTACCTTCATTATAGATGCTGTTCTGATTATTATTGTAATCACTCGTAAAGCCGGTATTGCCTGCTTCAAAGTCGCCGTTTGATACTAAATTAGAACCTACTTCTCGTGCTTCAACCATATAGGTTGTTGAAGTGTTAGGTGTTATATAGGGGTTCGAAATGTTTGGATTTGAAATTGTTTCGTCGTAAGGTTCTGAAGTCCAGGTGTAATTAGAGCCGCCTGTGGCATGTAACTGGGCAGTTACTCCATTACAAATGGTAATATCTTCACCGGCATCAAGTTGTGCCAATAAGGTAATGTGATAAAACAATACAAATGCTATAGGTAGAAAAAGTTTCATAGTAATAGATGTAATTCGTACACTAATTGATTCACATAATGCTTGTTAGTGTGCTTTTCTTCCTATTACCCTATATCAGTAGTCTGGTAAATTTATCTTGCAAATAAACAGAATAGTAAATAAAATATTTATAAGAGCAGTTAATTTGGTATTACTTCATTTCTTCTGCAAAAAACTCGTAGAAATACGTAATTGCTTCAATTCCTGAATAGAAATTCTTTAAAGGATAATTTTCATTAGGTGAATGAATTGCATCCGATTCAAGCCCAAATCCCATCAGTAATGATTTAATCCCAAGTTTATCTTCAAAAGTGGATATAATTGGAATACTGCCTCCGCTACGAACAGGAATCGGAATCCGCTTGTATAATTTTTCCAGCGCTTTTTCGGCTGCTTTATATGCAGGTAAATCAATAGGGCAAACATACGCTTGTCCGCCATGCAGCGATTCTACTTTTATTTTTACTGAATCAGGTGCAATGCTTGTAAAATAGTCTTCAAACATCTTTGCAATCTTCTCATGATTCTGGTTAGGAACCAACCTGGTTGAAATTTTAGCATAAGCTTTTGAAGGCAATACGGTTTTTGCACCTTCACCGGTATATCCGCCCCAAATACCGCAAACATCAAATGATGGTCTGATACCTGTGCGTTCAATAGTAGTATATCCCTTTTCGCCGGCAAGTTCATCAACATCTATTGCTTTTTTATACTCTTCCTTGTCAAAAGGAGCCCTGTTTAAAAGTTCTCTTTCTTTATCAGAAGCTTCCAAAACATCGTCGTAGAAACCCGGCATAGTTACCCTGTTATTTTCATCGGTCATATGAGCGATCATCTTAGCAAGCACATTAATAGGATTGGCAACAGCACCACCAAACAATCCTGAGTGTAAATCGCGGTTGGGGCCGGTAACCTCAACCTGCCAGTATGCCAGTCCGCGCAAACCGGTGGTTATAGCCGGAATGTCTTCAGCAATCATGCCTGTGTCGGAAACAAGGATGATGTCGGCTTTCAGTAAATCCTTATTTTCATCACAAAATGCACCGAGGCTTACTGAACCAATTTCTTCTTCGCCTTCTATCATAAACTTAACGTTAACCGGTAGTGCATCATTAGCTACCAATGCTTCAAATGCTTTAACGTGCATAAAACCCTGTCCTTTGTCGTCATCAGCACCACGGGCGTAAATTTTTCCATCCCTTATTTCGGGTTCAAATGGAGGGGAGTCCCATAAATCAATCGGATCAACAGGCATAACATCATAATGTGCATATACCAAAACTGTTGGCTTAGCCGGGTCAATCATTTTCTCAGCATAAACAACAGGATTGCCGGTAGTGGGCATAACTACTGCTTTATCGCAACCGGCTGCTAAAAAATGCTCTTTAAATTTTTCAGCGGTTTTGATCATATCCTCTTTATGATCTGAAAGTGAACTAATGGAAGGGATTCTTATTAGTTCAAAAAGTTCTTCCAGGAATCTTTCTTTATTTTCTTCGATGTATTGGTTTACTTTGTTCATTTTATTTTGAATTAGATTTTAGGAGCGTAAAGGTAAGAAGTTATACATTATGATAAAGAGGTTGTTTAAAATTAAATCGAAAATCTACGAGAAACATCTTGATTTCATTGAACTTCAGTAAATTTATTATTCCGTAGCTTTGGCTATGCAAAAAAAATTATGCTTCGCCACTAAAACCAATATATTCCTCTCGAAAATCCCATCTAACTTTAAACAACCTCAAAGAGAAATTTGATTACCAGTAAAAAATTATGATATTTTAACGTTATTATGATAAAAAGTCCATGCCTGCGTTTTTTGCCTTGCCTATGCACAAAATATTGTCTCTAAATACCCGGACTTATTTCTGAGTAAGCCCTTAGTAAAATCAAAATCACACATTCTTCGGATAGCATAAAAAATGCTTTGTAACGGGTTTCGATAAAAGCGAAATATTTAAATCGTCAGAAATTTTAGAGATGTCATGTACAGTTCCATCTTTATATAAAATATTTATTTTGTCGGCTCCTTGCTGGTATGCATAATTAGAAGTTTCATCATGAATAACAAAATAATCGATCTCATCATTCGATAATTTATATTTCTTCTTTGTCTTTTCTTTTATTTTTTCAATATAGTTTTCAGAAAATTTTTCTTTCTGCATTTCAATTCTGAAAAGTTTACGGTTAATAATATTTTTACTCAGTGTTGAAAGTATTTTATCATTGTGATTTACCCAAACTTTTATTGAAGCAAGTACATCGAAATCATCCAGTTTGGCAAATTGAATCAGGGTTTCTTCGTTTGTGTGAAATGTATTTGTATTAATATCATTTTTTAAAAAATAGTTGAGTGTGGGAGTGCAAAATAGTTCATAACCGTTTTTGCTTAATTGGTTAGCTCTTTTTAATACCCGCATAAGTGTATATTCAGCTGCCAGCACTGTTTTATGCAAATAAACCTGCCAATACATCAATCTTCGTGCTGTGATGAATTTTTCAGCTGAGTAAATTCCCTTTGCTTGTATTACCAGGTTGTCATCAACTACATCCATCATATTTATTAATCTTTCGTAATTGATGGTTCCTTCTGAAACACCTGTAAAAAAACTATCTCGTTTCAAGTAATCAATTCTGTCCATATCCAGTTGCGATGAAACCAGTTTATGCAGGAATTTCTTTTTGTAGTTATTATTGAAAATCTCAATACCAATATCTAATTTGTTTTTGTGAAGATCATTAAAATAAGCCATGAAAAGTTTTGATATTTCTTCGTGCCTGATGCCATTGCCAATCGAATATTCTAAGGCATGCGAGAACGGACCGTGGCCAATATCGTGTAAAAGTACAGCTGATAAAGCACCAAATTCTTCTTCTTCAGTAATTAAATGTCCTTTTGACCTCAATTCAGTAATGGCTTTACCCATCAGGAACATAGTTCCTAAAGAGTGGTGAAAACGTGTGTGCAGCGCTCCCGGATATACTAAATGAGTTAGGCCAAGTTGTTTTATTCTTCTTAGGCGCTGAAAATAGGGATGTTCAATTATATCAAATAAGATATGATCAGATATTGAGATAAAGCCATAAACCGGATCGTTTATGATTTTGCGTTTGTTAATTTTTTCTAAGCTCATAAAATTTGTTAATTTTGTTTCTATATGCATTACCTTATGCAATAATTATTAAAATCCTACATTCATTCAAAAACAAAAGTAATTAAGATATGGCTAAAGTCAGAATTTTATGGGCAGATGATGAAATAGACCTGCTCAGAGCTCACATCATTTTTTTGGAAGAAAAGGGTTACGAAGTTGATGCTGTGAATAGCGGGGATGAAGCAATTGACCTGTTAAATGAGCATACTTATGATATTGTTTTTCTGGATGAACAGATGCCGGGATTAAGTGGTATTGAAACTCTTGAAAAAATGAAGACGGATTATCCTAATCTTCCAATTGTGATGATTACCAAAAGCGAAGAAGAATCGATAATGGAAGATGCAATTGGTTCGAATATTGCCGATTATCTGATTAAACCTGTTAAACCCAGTCAAATACTTTTATCATTAAAAAGAAATCTTGAAAATCGGAAATTGTCCGGTGAAAAAGCAACAATGATATACCAGCAACAATTTCGTGAAATCAGTATGAAAATGATGGGGCGAATGGATCATAATGACTGGATTGATATTTATAAAAAGTTAGTTGGTTATGAGATAAAACTTGAGAAATCTGATGATGAGGGAATTATTGAAGTGCTTAATATGCAAAAGAAAGAGGCCAACAGTACTTTTGTCAAATTTTATCAGCAAAACTATAAAGACTGGTTAACGGGTCAACTGGAAGACAAACCTGCTTTATCCCATACGCTGATTAAAGAAAAAGTTATTCCTTTACTCGATAGCAAGAAAAAGGTATTTCTGCTTTTAATAGATAATTTACGTTTTGATCAGTGGAAGGCTATTCAGCCGCATATTGAACGATATTTCAGGGTGAGGAATGAAAGTATATATTACAGCATTCTTCCTACTACAACACAATATGCCAGGAACTCCCTCTTTGCCGGATTGATGCCAAATGAAATTAAAAAACGATTCCCGTATTATTGGAAAGAAGAGCATGAGGAAGGCAGTAAAAACAAATATGAAGAAGAATTGCTGTTAGAGCAACTCAAAATGTTTGGAAGAAATGTGAAGACTTCATACAGCAAAGTCCTTAATTTAAATGCAGGTAAAAAAGTGTTTGAAAATATTTCCAATCTCATGGGAAATGACCTGAATGTAATTGTTTACAACTTTGTTGACATGCTATCTCACGCGCGTACTGAAATGGAAATGATACGTGAATTAGCTAATGATGAACCTGCTTATCGCTCATTAATGGTCTCCTGGTTTGAGCATTCATCTTTGTTTGATATTATCAAGTACTTGTCTAATCAGAATGTAGAATTGGTTATCACTACAGATCACGGCTCAATCAAAGTGTCTGATCCCGTAAAAATTATTGGTGATCGAAGTGTGAATGCTAATCTGAGGTATAAATTCGGTAAAAGTCTTGCGTATGACGCAAAAGATGTTTTTGAAATGAAATATCCCGAGGAATATTACCTTCCAAAGCTTAATGTGAGTACAAGATTCGTGTTTACAAGAAATGATGAATTTTTCGTATATCCGAATAATTACAACTATTACGCAAAATATTACCGGGATACGTTTCAGCATGGTGGTATATCAATGGAAGAAATCCTTATCCCGTTCATAATCTTATCGCCAAAGTAGAAATGGAGAAGCAATTTGTTGCAAATACCATTAATGATTTAGATGCAGTTGCCAAAGTTATTTTAAGCGACTTGAAGGATAAATATATATTTGCGATAGCAGGTAAAATGGGGGCAGGAAAAACAACCTTAATAAAATCATTTTGCAGTGTGCTTGGAGTAATAGAAATGGTTAGTAGCCCGACATTTGCTATAGTAAATGAATATACTGATGCCAATAACAGAAGTGTATTTCATTTCGATTTTTATAGAATAAAAAAAATAGACGAAGTATTCGATATTGGCTATGAAGAGTATTTTTACAGCGATAATTACTGTTTTATTGAATGGCCCGAATTGATTACCGGCTTACTGCCTGAAAATCATGTGATAATTGATATTCAGGTAGCGGAGGATGAGAAAAGAATTATTTCCTACAGCATTTAAACAGCAGATAAACTAGTTTTCATTTTTTAGCGTTTCCCTCAGGTCGTATATATAATTTAAGCTTTCAGGGCCCAAATTAAAAAGCAGGTCAATAATACTTAAATTGGGAATAAAACCATGCTTTATGCCAAAAACCTGCGTGTACTCCGGAAAACGTTTGATAATGTTTGGTTTCTTAGGTGATAAAGTTGTTCTGTAATCAATCATTGTGTCAACATGCTTTATGTAATCAATTGACAATGTAAGTTTTGTTTCAATTCCGGTTAAATGACAAAGAAGTTTGGTTAACTCCAGGTTGAAGTCCAAAAGATTATGAAAACTGCCATGATAAAAAGAATTGATTTCATCACTATAAAATAAGAAAAAAGGTGCAGCTTTATAGGCTGTTTCTATGGCTCTCCAGTGTTTTATATACCACCTGTCCTGGTTAAATATTTGAATATTTGCTGTTTTCGTATGCCTGCCTGATGGTTTGCTTACAGGAATAATAAGGGGCATTTTCCCGTTTTCTGTGTAAATCTCACATCTGTTTCTATAAGTTTGTTTTGGATAAGTTTCAAACTGTTCAATAAATACAGTTTCCGGGCTGTTTAAATATACAAAATACTCAATAGGAGGGAGGTAGGCGATTGGTAATATGATTGATGTATTATTGTTCACTAAACAAAAATAAAAAAAGGCTATAAATAATTATAGCCTTTCAGTGTTAGAATGGTTATTTTTAATTTTTACTTGTCAGAAGCACATCTGATATTGCCTGCTCAAAAGTTTCTTTTGGAAGTGCTCCCATTGACATCTGTGGTTGTCCATCTTTAGGGCAAAACAATATTGAAGGAATACTTTTAATACCAAAAGCACCTGCAAGTTCAGTTTGGTCTTCAGTGTTAACTTTATAGATATTTATTTTTCCTTTATATTCTTCTGCCAATTCTTCTAAAATTGGAGATACTGTTTTACAAGGCTGACACCAATCTGCATAAAAATCAATTATACAAGGCAGCTCACCTTCAAATTTCCAGTCTTTGTTTTTTTCGTAGTTAAATACTTTCTCGTGGAAAGTTTCTTTTGTTAAATGTTCCATGTAAAATTTAATTATTGAGTTTTTAATTATTTTGTTTCTATATTTTTCAGAAGTGTATCTTCAATAATTTTTATATACTGTTTTTTTGGTAAAGCACCGGCTTGCATTATGGGCCTTCCTTCCATTGGTGAAAAGAGAACCGCTGGTATACTTCTTATCTGAAATACCTGTGCAAGTCGTTTTTCCTTTTCGGTATTTACTTTATAAATCTTTACTTTACCGTCATATTCTTTTGCAAGATCATCCATTATAGGAGCAACCATTTTACACGGTTTACACCAATCTGCATAAAAATCAATTACACACGGTACACCGCCTTTATAAACCCATTCCTGTGGGTTGCTTTCAAAATCCCAAACCTTTTCCAGAAATGTCTCATATGTTAAATATTCGGGTTCAGCAGTTGATTCTAATGGTCGCTCAACAGTATTGTCTTTACCATCACTAATGTTGATGTTAGCTTCTTCCTGGTTTCCCTTTAAGTTATTGCAACCAAAAGAAATCACTATTAAAATGGCGAATAAGATCAAACCTAATTTTTTCATAATCAAATAATTAATTTTTTAATTTAAAATATTTTGCAAAAATATAAAATTTTCTATAGCGCTTTTTCTGACATATCGTCATATGAGTTAAGTCGGCAAATAGGCAGGAGGCATATGACTTGTTATCATTTTCAAAAAAAGATAAAAGCTTGTGCCGGAGGCAGGCAAAAAGATAAGTTCTTAAAAGGCGTGTTAGATGAAATATATATAAGAATAGGGCAATAAAAAAAGCACCGCTTTTGGGCAGTGCTTTTCAATTTTATATTTATATCTTCTTATTTAAGTACAACTTTCCTGTCAACTTTGCCTTTATCGCTTATAATACTTAATATATAAACTCCTTTAGCATGCTTGCTTAAATCAAAGCTGTTTTTATACTGGCCACTATAACCATTAGCTATGTCTTTAAGGATAACCTGTCCGCTTATATTTATCAGACGTACTTCTATGTTTTCCGTTCCTTCAATGTCAAAACTAATATTTAATTGGCTGTTAGTAGGATTCGGATAAATAGTAAGGTTGTTATATTCAAAACTTTCTTCAACACCAACACCATCAATTGTATAATCAAACGACCATCCCTGTTCATTAATAGTTGCATTTGTGTTCCAATAAATAACTACCATATCAGTAGCTATTTCTAACGGATCAGGTAATACATTGCCTGAAAATTCACCTTGCAAATCTCCGGCGGCGTTATAAATGGCAACCTTATCATTTTCTTCTTCAGTAGAGAACTCAGTAAATTCAATATTGAAATTCACAGCCTCATCATCTGTTATAATATACATGCAATTCGTCAAATTATTGTAATGAAAACCATTACTTCCGTCTGTAATAGTTCCTGATGGTTCCTCAAACGTACCTTGTGCCTGACAATAAGTTGGTGAACTTGTATTATACTCAGCTTTAAATCCTGATCCGGTTCCGGTAGAGGTAAATGTAATCAGCATTTTATTTCCTGAAGAAGTAATATCTGCAGGTAATTCATCACCTGAGAACTCCCCTAGTAATTCATCACTCGTTGTACCACCGTCATAAACTCTTACGTAGTCAGATGCAGCGGTGTTAAATTGTATAAACTTTAAACTTATGTCAGCTATCGAATCCGTTTCAGTTTGGGGGTCGATCAACCAGCTTGCATCCATGCCTGTTGGGTAATCTTCCGGGCCACTGCCGTCTGTAAATGAACCTGAAACTGCTGTAAGTATGCTATCTCCTTCTGCAATGTATGGATAATCCGGATCATCAGGAAATATGTTATATACCATTGCTTGTTGATTATGGAATCCGCCTACATCATTTAAAGTGTAATACCCATTTGATTGTCCACCCCAACCAAAATTGAAGTGGTAAGAATCATCCTGATAACCGTCACATACAAAAGCATGTCCGCCATCGTTACTCCTGCCTGAATAATAAATGGGACGTGTAAGATTTATCTCTGCCTGTATCCAACTTCCCCAAGTTGAATTACTGGTATTACCTTTGTATTTAATCTGGCAACTGTTATCATAATTAAAATAAGTTTCTAAAGCATTAGGTACATCTTTACTATATGCTCCGGAACCCCCGTCATGGTAATATATCATGTCAACTGAAACACCTGCATGAAAACAAATCTCTGCAGTTTCCCATGGGTTGCCATTGTCAATTTGATCCATCATGGCATCCCACTCATAATTAGCCTCACCAAAATTAACAGTTATGTTGCCGAAGGGAGCACAGTAGTATGTATGTGATCCTGATCCTTGCAAGGGGTATCTCCAATAGTACATGATCTGGGACATTGCAGTAGCAACACATCCAACAACAGCACGTCCATCACTGTTAATACCAGTTGCTCTTGGTGGACAATAAAGATTATAAGGAGATTGTTGAGACCATAAACTCGTTAATAAAGGTTCCACCTGGTCACGGTTACCTCTATAAGAAAGCAATGATTCAGATTCATTATTCAGATAATGATCCCATTGGGCAGCTACTTCAGCATCAGCTTCAATATTATTCTCCCTAATGAAATTAATTTGATCGACGAAATGTTTCAGAAAGCTCTTAACATTATAGCCTTGCTGTTCAGAAGGAGCAAAATTTCCTTCATAATTATACCCAAGAACAGGTACCATGGCATCATCTGCTGCTACTAATATCCAGCCATTTTCCAGGTTAACCACATAGTAGGCTTCATCTACTTTGTTAATATCTGTTATCGACAGGTCATAATAATCAACAGTCTTGTCAAAAACATTCGATTTCTCAAAAAAGAAGTTGACAGCAACTTTTTCGGCTTGCGATTGGTTTACATCTTTTGCTAAAATACTTAACGATAAAGCAAAAACAACCAATAGAGTAAGTAAAAATTTTGATTTCATTTTTTATGGATTTAAATGTTACGATTCTTTGATTTGGGTATAGTTGCAAATAACTTAAACATACTGACTCGTTCTTTTGTATGCTAACTTCGTTAAAAAGTCTCGATGTCCATATGGATGCCTACGTTTTTCACCTTGATAGCACTCAAATAATATCGTCTCTTTTGTCCAATTTATTTGGCAACTATGCCTAACAAATGTTTTATATTATTATAATTAATAACCTTTTTACATGAAAAGGTTGCCTAAAATAGGTTGACCTCTTAAAAATGGTCAACCTATTTTAGGGAATGACAGATCTTTATTTATTTGGCAATCGAATAAATTTGTTCAATTCCCCAGCTTTTAGGATTGATCCAAAATATCCCAAAAAACAGGCTTTATCAAAAAAAAGCACCGCTTTTGGGCAGTGCTTTTCAATTTTATATCTTCTTATTTAAGTACAACTTTCCTGTCAACTTTGCCTTTATCGCTTATAATACTTAATATATAAACTCCTTTAGCATGCTTGCTTAAATCAAAGCTGTTTTTATACTGGCCACTATAACCATTAGCTATGTCTTTAAGGATAACCTGTCCGCTTATATTTATCAGACGTACTTCTATGTTTTCCGTTCCTTCAATGTCAAAACTAATATTTAATTGGCTGTTAGTAGGATTCGGATAAATAGTAAGGTTGTCATATTCAAAACTTTCTTTAACTCCTACACCATCAATTGTATAATCAAACGACCATCCCTGATTTTGAATAGTCGAATTTGTGCTCCATAAAATAATCAGCCTATCAGTAACTTCTTCTATAGGATCAGGTAACTCATTCCCTGAAAATTCGCCAATCAACTCTTGGGCACCATTATATATAGAAAGTTTGTCTTTTCCTTCTTCTGTTGAAAAACTTGTAAATTCGATATTATAATTAACACCTTCCGGATGTTGGATGATGTAATAACAAGATGTGTTTTTGTTATAATAGAATGTACCACTTCCGTCTGTAATAGTTCCTGATGGATCCGTGTAATTTTGTTGAGCCAGGCAATAAGTTGGTGAGCTTGCATGATACTCAGCTTTAAAACCTGATCCGGTTCCGGTAGAGGTAAAAGTAATCAGCATTTTATTTCCTGAAGAAGTAATATCTGCAGGTAATTCATCACCTGAGAACTCCCCTAGTAACTCATCGCTTGTAGTACCACCGTCATAAACTCTTACGTAGTCAGATGCAGCGGTGTTAAATTGTATAAATCTTAAAGTTATGTCAGCTATCGAATCGGTTTCAGTTTGGGGGTCTATCAACCAGCTTGCGTCCATTCCTGTTGGGTAATCTTCCGGGCCACTGCCGTCTGTAAATGAACCTGAAACTGCTGTAAGTATGCTATCTCCTTCTGCAATGTATGGATAATCCGGATCATCAGGAAATATGTTATATACCAGTCCTTGATCATTGTGAAATCCATTTACATCAGATAAGGAGTAAAATCCGTTAGCCTGTCCACTCCATCCAAAATTAAAATGATAGTAATTATTACCCTGATAACCATCACACACGAAAGAATGTCCAGAATTAGAAGTATAACCAACGTAATTTATTGGACGTAAGTTGTCTAATTCACCCTGCATTATGTTTTCCCATGCAAGTTGTGTATAATCTTCTTTTTTAGCCCATTGACAGCTGTTATCATAACTGAAATAAGTTTCAAAAGCATAAGGTACATAATTCGCAACTTGGGAGCCTGAACCATCAGGGCCAAAATCCATGTTAACAGAAACCGCAGCGTGATAGCCTATCTTGGCAATTTCCCAGGGGTTACCGGCATCAATTACATCCTGCATTTCATCGTAATTATAATACGTTTCACCATAATTAACGGTTTGCGTTCCGTAAGGGTATATATAATATGAATGAGAACCGCTTCCTTGTAATGGATACCTCCAGTAATGCATAATTTGAACCATTGCAGTTGCCACACACCCGACTAAAACGTGTCCGCCCGGACCAGCCGCATCTTCAGGACATAATATATTATAGGGACTGTCCTGATTCCACATATTTGTTAATAAAGGTTCCACCTGATCACGATTCCCTCTATAAGAAAGCAATGATTCAGATTCATTATTCAGGTATCGATCCCATTGGGCAGCTACTTCATTGTCAGCTTCAATATTATTCTCCCTAATGTAATTAATTTGATCGACGAAATGTTTCAGAAAACTCTTAACATTGTCGCCTTGCTGTTCGGAAGGAGTAAAATTTCCATCATAATTATAACCAAGAACAGGTACCATGGCATCATCTGCCGCAATTAATATCCAGCCATTTTCCAGATTAACCGCATAGTAGGCTTCATCTATTTTGTTAATATCTGTTATCGACAGGTCATAATAATCAACAGTCTTGTCAAAAACATTCGATTTCTCAAAAAAGAAGTTGATAGCAACTTTTTCGGCTTGCGATTGGTTTACATCTTTTGCTAAAATACTTAACGATAAAGCAAAAACAACCAATAGAGTGAGTAAAAATTTTGATTTCATTTTTTATGGATTTAAATGTTACGATTCTTTATTCTCTTGTGAAGAGAGCAAAGATACTAATAAATATATATATATGATATCACTAGTGTCCACTAAAAAATAAATATCGTTCTTTGAGATCATTGATGTTAGAACCACATTTACCAATACAAAATTTGCATGGAAAATCCGGTACAGGAAACTTTATATATTTGTCAATTCTTTTGGCTTTGGTAACTATATCAGAATCGAGCTAAATATAATTCTATTCTATGAAGATTTTATTAATTTCACCTTGCCCGGATGATAATCAACGTCACGAATCAATGGCGATTCCGCAACTAACTTTATCATTAATTGCAGGTTTAACGCCTGAAGAGCACGAGGTAAAGATAATAGAAGAGGTTTTCAACGAAGTAATTGATTTTGACCAGGAGGTTGATGTTGTTGGAATTTCAATTATGACCCAAACAGCAATACGTGGTTACGAAATTGCAAATGAGTTTAAAAAGAGGGATAAAACTGTTGTATTTGGTGGTATTCATGCAACGGTATTGCCAAAAGAGGCCATTATGTACGGCGATGCTGTTGTTATTGGCGAAGCCGAAAATGGCTTATGGGAGCAGGTTCTTAATGATATTAAAGCCCACAAGCTAAAGGAGTTTTATAAACTTGATAAGTATCCTGAACTTAACTACTATGTTGCCCCAAGGCGTGATTTGGTTAGAAAAGTTGCCGGTAAATTTAAAATTGCACCCATTGAAACAGGCAGAGGTTGTCCTTATAAATGTGATTTTTGTACTGTTCCAACTTCTTTTGGATCAAAACAGCGACATAAAACAATTGAATGCATAATAAAAGATATTGAATCGATAGAAGAAAAATTCCTCTTCTTTCTGGATGATAACATTACCATAAACAAAAAGTTTTCCAGGGAATTGTTTGAAAGAATGATCCCGTTAAAAAAAGGCTGGGTTGGCCAGACATCTATCAATATTGTAAACGATAAGGAATTGATGAAACTGGCGCGCAAATCAGGCTGCAAAGGATTCCTTATCGGTTTCGAATCGATGACAGATACGGGATTGAATAAATACAGAAAAACATTCGCCAGTTTTGATCGAAATGTTGAAGCTATTAAAACATTACAAGACAACGGTTTAATGACAATGGCTTCTTTGGTTTTTGGTTTAGATGATGATGATCAACAAGTTTTTGACACTGCCTATAAATTTATAGAAAAAGCAAAACCCGCTTTTCTTCAGGCTTGTGCCTTAACCCCATATCCGGGGACACAGGTTTTTGAAAAAATGAAATTGGAAAACAGAATACTTACTGACGACTGGAGACAGTTTGATGCAAAAAAAGTTATTATATCGCCTAACAAGATGACTGCTGATGAATTACAAGAAGGGTATTCTCATATCAAAGACAGGGTATATAGTTATCGTTCAATATTAAGCAGGGCAATTCCACATATTTCTTCAAGTGTTGCAGAAACTATCCTCTACTTCTCATTAAATTACGGAGCCCGAAAATGGCACAAAACAGGATTAACATCTAAAATTTATAGAAACAGCGATGATATGCCTGTTGATTTTGATGTTACAAAATATGTTAAACCGGTAAAAAAGACGGTTTTAGCCTAAAATATCGTTAGCGATTTTGGCATGTGGGGCAGTTTACAACTGATTCTAAAAATTTACCGGGGAATTTCCTTCGAAAACCTATTAGGCATTATTTCTGTTCAAAAAAATCCTTGAAATCAGGGAAATTTAATCTCTTCTTTGCTAATTCAGGAGGAAATGTAAAATAAGTAATTACTCCATCAGCGCCAATTTTACCATCCGGATTGATTAATTCTACTTCTACATCAGCCAAATTTTTTCGTATTTCTTTCAATTTAGCTCTCAGGCTTAGTTTCCCTTTGTTGGTTGGAACCGCTTTTCTCAGTCGAATATTCATGTTTGATGTTACTCCGGCTGTCTTCATTTTAATTTGTACCAACCATGATGCAATCTCATCCAAAAGGGTAGCCTGAATACCACCATGAAGAATATTATTGTAGCCCTGTAAAAAATCTCTTGGCTCCCATTCACATAGCACATATTCACCATCTTCAACAAAATGCATTTGCAATCCGTTTTCGTTATTGGGCGAACAGGCAAAACAGTTGTAGCCTTCTACTTTGGTATATGGGTTTGCAATCTTTCTCATTTCACCTTCTCCCCTTTTATGTATTTCGCTTTCTTTGTTTCTTGCCCATCTTCCAAAAACTCTATCCATTCTCCTTCCTTAAGTCCTTCTTTATAAAACCCTTTGATCTTCAAACTGCCATTCCGGTAATATTCTTTAAAATACCCAGCGGGGATATTATTATGAAAATCCTGCTCGTTTTTTAAGGTGTCATTATCATAATAGTTTTTTTTAGGGCCTTCAAATTCACCTTTTTTGTAATTATATTCGGCAATGAGTTTCCCCTCTGAATTATACCATCTTGTCGATCCTTCTTTTAGTCCATCTTTATAATTACTTTCTTCCTGTACTTTCCCAGCACGATCATAATAAATGATTTTCTTACCGTTTAGCAAACCATTTTTATATTGCTCATCTGCCAGTACTTTACCACCGGATCCGAACTTTATTTTCCGGCCATTTAATTCACCATCCAAATATTCAGCCTGCTCTTCAATATAGCCTCTCTTGTTGATTGCCACATAAACTCCATTTCTTTTACCCTCTTTAAACTGCTCAATTTTTTGTATTTGACCTGAATGAAAATAGGTAATCCAATTAGCTGTTTGAAGATAATTTTCAAAATAACCTTCAGTAGTTAAATTACCAATTTTTACAGAATAGAAACCTGATTCAATGGTATCAGGTAAGGGATTTGTATTTTTCTGGGAATAAATATTGATGGTCAGAACGGATAACCCAAGGATCAGTAATAGCTTTTTCATAAGTAATTAATTTATTTACCGGTAAAATTACCTGTTTAGCAGTAACAAACAAGGATGAATTTGATTTAATAATAGTTGTGGTTAATTTGAACTTGAAATGATGCTCTTCGCGAGCTTATAAACTCTTGTCCCAAGGAAATTTGGCCATCTTGTTCTTGGGTTAATGTCCAATTTAATTGCATTCATTATAGCATCTTCAATATTAGAGATAAACACCTCGGGATCGTATTTTGATAGATTAATACCATTTAATAAATCAGAAAGCTTTTTTTTTGAATACGTTTTAGTTCTATTTACTTTGGCATTATTAAAAAGGTCCGTCTTCTCCTGATCTGTTAATTCAGAACAATCAGTAATATGGAGTAAAAGCCATAATTCAAAAGCTGGGTTACTGACAGCTAAGTAATACCCCCGTTTTTGATGGCAAATTTGGGCTACTGATTTTATCATATCAATTTCCCAAGATTGATAATCTCTATCAATAACCATCCATAATTCATCATCTTCATCAAGATTATATTCCTTTGCAAATAAGTTTAACTGTTTTAAAACTGCATCCGGACTAGAATTATCATCAAGTTTTTCGATGACTTGTACATGAACCTTTGTTGTATCAAATTTTTCTGCTAAAGCTTCAAAATAAATTCTTTCTGTTTTTCTACCTTCGGTAGCAATAACAATTAGTTTCGCACTTTTTTTATACTCTGGCCTCTTGAAATCTCTTTTAACCCTACCCATTACCAATTCAAATCTTTAGGGTTTGTTAAAAATGGGATAGCTCCATACCTCCCATTCAAGTATCCTCCTTTAATGTCTTTATCTGCTCTAGGTCTAAATTCCAATAGAGAATAAAATCTTGATCCACCAAACCTATCTTTCTCTACAAACCAAATTTCATCTTTTCTCAACATATCCAGGTTTAAGAGATTAGATTCGTGAGTTGTAACTATTAACTGACTTTTGACTTTAGAAAACTGATTTAAGAAATATTCTATTACTCCTTTTGTAAGTATAGGGTGCATACTTCTATCGATTTCATCAATCAAGTATACTGAATCATCTTTGACTAAATCAACTAACATTGGGATAAAATCTATTAATCGCCTTGTCCCATCTGATTCTTCATCCATTTCAAAAACGATTCCTTCACCACTCTTATTTAAGTGTGTTGTAACCAGTTTGAAAGCTTTCAATTTGCCTTTTTTATCTTTTTCAAAAGCAAAACTCATCCGATTATCTGAGGAGCCAATAATGGCTCTTTTTCCCTCCTCTAATTCAGAAAGAAGGTCTTTAATAACTTCTTGAGGAATATCCTTTATGTCTTTTTTGTAATCTATTTCTTTTGTTAATAGCTCTGACACTCCTGTGTTGAAATACTTTAGAAATTTCGACATCGATTTCGATAAATCCCTATTTGAATTTAATTGAAACTCCATTCCTCGAAATCTGGTTCTCGGAAAGAATACTTTCAATTTACTATCGAACCATTCATAGACATCATTTATTTGGAGTATAAAGTCTAAATTTCGATCCACGCATTCTCTAAGAAAAGACTTGTTCTTTGCTGTTCCCCTGCCAACAAAATGAGCGAATTGTTCATCCTCTTTATTTTTAAACTTAACATTATCGAATTCAACTGTTGTATCCCTTTTGTTCGACTTGCGTTCGAATATTTTTTTTTCAGTTCTTTTATTAATTAAAAAAAGCCATTCCTCAGAAATTATTTTATTATTAAATTTAACACCATAAGCATAATTACTTTCTCCTACTTTAATTTCAACTTCAATTTTTGAATAACCTCCAATTTTATTTCTTAATTTAAACTGCTCTACAGGAATATCTTTGTTTGAACCTAAGCTTCTAGTTGCAATAGATTGAATTAAGGAAACAATCTTTACCAAGTTAGATTTACCGGATGCATTTGCTCCATAGAGAATGCCCATTTTCAAAACAGGAATATCATCTCTCTTTTCAGAGCGAACTATATGATCAGACTTAAGACTTCCCTTTCCTGGAATTAAACTAAATTCAACTTCTGAGTCAAATGACAAAATATTCGAAGAAAATACTCTGATAAGCATAATTATGTAGTTTTTATGTCGCAATATTACGAATAATTCTCTACATTTACAAAGTCTAATCACATCGTGTATAAATAATAGTGGAATGATGATCTTTTAGAAGGTTTAACTTTCAAAAAACTTTTATCAAAATCAAAAAAACATACATCTAAATCCGATACTATTCATTCATACACCGATTAATCAGGGAATTTAAATTGATATCGATCATACTACCGCACCATACAGATCATAGAACTCAGCTTTGATGATTTGCACATTATAAAATTCACCAATTATCAGTTCATGATTTTGAACAGGGATAAGCACTTCATTATCAACTTCTGGGGAATCAAATTCAGTCCGGCCAATATAATAATCACCTTCTTTGTTGTCGATGATCGTCTTAAATATTCTGCCTTCCTTGGCTTTATTGAGCTCAAAAGAAATTTCTTGCTGAAGCATCATTAAGCGATCAGCCCGATCCTGTTTTATTTCATCAGAAACATCATCGATCAATTCATAAGCAGATGTACTTTCTTCGGGTGAGTATTGAAATACGCCTAATCGGTCAAACTTATAAGTTCTTACGAAATCCATCAACTGCCCGAAATCATTTTCTGTCTCTCCCGGATACCCGACAATTAAAGTTGTCCGAATGGCAGCATTTGGGATTTTCTCCTTAATCCTATTCACCAATTTAATTGTTCCGTCTTTTCCAAGGGTGCGCTTCATCGATTTAAGCACCGAATCGTTGATATGCTGAAGGGGAATATCTAAGTAGTTACAAACTTTTGGATTATTTTTAATAAGCTCAAGCAAGTCTTCAGGGAAGCCGGCCGGATAAGCATAATGTAAACGTATCCACTCAATTCCACCGACTTCAGAAATCTTTTGTACTAACTCGGCTATATTCCTCTTTTGATAAATGTCGATGCCGTAGTAAGTCAGATCCTGGGCAATCAACATGATCTCTTTCACACCTTGCGATGCAAGGAATTCGGCTTCCTTAACAACTTCTTCAATAGTTTTTGATTTGTGTTTACCACGAATTAAGGGTATGGCACAAAAGGAACAGGTACGGTCGCAACCTTCTGAAATTTTTAAATAAGCATAATGTTTCGGTGTGGTAAGCAAACGCTCACCAAGCAGTTCATTTTTATAGTCAACATGGAGGGCATTAAGTACAGCGGGCAGTTCATTTACTCCAAAAAACCCATCTACATTTGAAATTTCACTGGCGAGCTCTTTCTTGTAGCGCTCTGACAAACATCCTGTTACATATACTTTTTTAATATTGCCCGCTTTTTTTGCTTCCACTACGCTGAGAATCGTATCAATCGATTCTTGTTTTGCATCGTTTATAAAACCGCAAGTGTTGATGATAACTATTTCGGAAGCATCGTCAGAGTCGTGAGTAATGGTATAGTCGTTCTGCAATTGCCTCATCAAGACTTCTGAGTCAATCAGGTTTTTTGAACATCCAAGCGTAATTACGTTTATTTTCTTCATTGTTAAGAGATTGTTTGGAATTTATCCTTCAGTTTTCTTATGCGTATTTTTTGCCATCTCATTGTTATTTTTTCGCCACGTAGCTATGGCTATGCATCTCAAAAATGCCTCGACCTGACAAAAAATACATCAAAATAAATTCTAAAAACAAAATCAAAACAGTCTCTAAGAAAATAAGGTTTCAACAAATTCTTTTCTGTTAAATATCTGCAAATCATCAATTTTTTCGCCAACACCAATATATTTTACCGGAATTTTGAATTGATCTGAAATACCAATAACAACTCCGCCTTTAGCTGTTCCGTCAAGTTTAGTTAAAGCAATGGTATTCACTTCGGTTGCGGCTATGAATTGCTTTGCCTGTTCAATGGCATTTTGCCCTGTAGAAGCATCAAGAATAAGCATGATCTCATGTGGAGCATCAGGCATTAGCTTTTGCATAACCCTTCTAATCTTTGACAATTCATTCATAAGATTGATTTTGTTATGAAGCCTTCCTGCTGTATCAATTATAGCAACATCCATATTCTGGGCAATAGCTGATTTAAGAGTGTCGTAAGCTACAGAAGCAGGATCGGCATCCATCCCCTGGCTAACCAGTGGCACGCCGGCTCTTTCTGCCCAAATAGTGATTTGGTCAACAGCAGCAGCACGAAATGTATCGGCAGCGCCAAGTATTACAGATTTACCAACTCTTTTAAAATTGTAAGCCAGCTTTCCGATTGTTGTTGTTTTACCCACGCCGTTTACACCGACGACAAGTATTACGTATGGTTTTTTTCCTTCGGGCAATTCAAAATCCTCACCATCTCCTGTACTATTTTCCTGGAGTAACTTTTCAATTTCCTCGCGTAATATTGAATTCAATTCCTCAGTTCCGAGATATTTGTCTCTGGCAACCCGTTCCTCAATACGCTCAATAATTTTTAGGGTTGTATGTATCCCCACATCAGAAGTAACTAATGCTTCTTCAAGATTATCTAATACCTCCTCATCAACTTTTGATTTTCCAACAACTGCCTTAGAAATCTTGCTGAATACATTTTGACGTGTTTTTTCAAGGCCTTTATCTAGGTCTTCTTTTTGCTTTTTATTTGAAAATATTGAGAATATGCCCATTTATTTGAAATTAGTCATTAGTTATTGGTCATTAGTTATTGGTCATTAGTTATTGGTCATTAGTTATTGGTCATTAGTTATTGGTCATTGGTCATTAGTTATTGGATGAGGAGCCAATTGAATTAATATATGCATTCAACATTTTGCCGATCTGGTTTATTTCAGAAATCAAGGATATGAACTTTTCTTCACTAATTAGGTCTCTATTATTTGCTTTCACCAACCAAGTCTTGGATTCATAAAGAGAACCTCTTGAATAATAACTAAAATGCTTGGTTATATACTCTCAAGTCCTCTAATTCCATTTTGCTTTTATTTTTTTGTTTGCCAATTATCTAATGACAAATTATCCAATGACGAGTTTATATAACAAAAAAAGCTTTTTCCTGAGATCGGAAAAAGCTTAATTAAAAATATATTTTAATCTCAACTACTTCTTAGCGAAATAATCTTTAACCTGATCAGTAGGAATAACTTCTTCTTTAAATGTATACGCACCAGACTTATTTGACCTGGTCATTCTGATCACCTTTGCAAAATCTTTTCCTGAGCTCTGTAAACTAGCAACAACTTTCTTAGCCATAATTTAAATTATTTAATTTCTCTGTGAACTGTCATTTTTTTCAGGATTGGGTTGTACTTTTTCAACTCCATCCTGTCGGGGGTGTTCTTTTTATTCTTTGTAGTAATATACCTAGAAGTACCCGGCATCCCACTCTTCTTATGCTCAGTACATTCTAAAATAACTTGTATCCTCGCATCTTTCGTTTTTTTCGCCATTGTTTAACGCTTTTAATTTTGGACGGCAAAAGTACCAACTTTCTGAATATTATCCTAACTAATCAATATTTTTTTATTAATTAATAATTGCTTGAATATAAGGCTTTAAACCTGCGAAAAAGAATTCAACAGCAATCACCATTACAATCAACCCCATCAGCTTCATCATGATTTTATTGCCTTTTTCTCCAATGAATTTAGTGATACCGACAGCGCCTATAAAAACAAGCAAAACGACAATAAGTACCAATACGACCGAAAGGATCACCAGGGCTTTTGAAGTATAATCGTTAGCGTCTCCCATCAGCACAATAGCGTTGGTAATTGCTCCGGGACCGGCAATCATCGGAATACCGAGTGGCGTTATCGATATATCATCTGCATATTGCTCGGCCTCTCTTTGGGTCATTTTTAATCGGCTAATCCTGGCATTCAGCATATCATAGCCTATAAAGAAAAAGAGTATACCACCTACGACTTTTAATCCTGCCACGGAAATCCCGAAAAAGTCAAAAAGATATCTACCGAGAAACGCAAAAAGAATTAGAACAAATGCTGCTGTTAACACCGCTTTGATTGCCGTGTTTCTTCGCTCTTTTTTAGTCAGGTCGGTCGTCATTGTAAGGAATACCGGCATTGTACCAATTGGATTCATTAGTGTGAAAAAGGAGGTAAAATAGAGTAGTATTATTGTAAAATGATCCATTAGTCTAATTATTGGTTATTCGTTATTGGTTATTTCGTTATTCATGCGAATCAAGGGTTAAACCATTTATTAAAATTCTAATCAATTTTGCTTTTAGAATACGTAATTTTGGATAAACTATCTTGACTTTTATTCAATTATGATAATTTATTAATCCGCTATGGGATAAATCCCATAGCTTGTTGTCATTCTGTCCTTCAGGACGTGCCCCAAGTCCCAAAGGGACGACCGAAAGATCAGACAACCTGATTTATCGGTTGGCTGAAAATAGAACCTGCATCATTGACAAATTTTGCTTTTGTTTATTTCAACCCTTGATTCGCATTATTCGTTATTTGTTATTTGTTCTTGATTACTCATATTGTCATTTTCCGACTGTAGCCTAAAGACCGCAACTACGCTTTCCGTCAATATCTTTTAACTAAAAAAAAGCCCTCTGATTACAATTCCCTGATCTTTTGTTCAACTGTTTCGATTATCGCATCACGACAGGCTCTTGTTTTTTGCGCAATTTCTTCTCCCCTGTTAATTAAGTCGCTGGTGAAAGCTTTGTCAGCAATTCCTGCTGCATTTATTTTTACATTCAGAAAAGCGCCTTCAACAGCAGTTAATACACACAATGCACCCACACCGGCATCAGATACAGAATTAGGATTGCCGTTTTCGGCCATAGCCCTCATTACCTCAATTGACCGGTAAGCAGTATCCATTACTTTAAACGGAATTTCCATTGCGTATTTAGATGCGTCTTCAATCGCTTTCATTCTTGCTTTCTTTTCATCTTCAGATTTTTTCGGTAAGCCAAATGCTTCCATAATTTTATTGAACGCATTGGTATCCTCATCAACCAGATGCAACAACTGATCTTTGAAATGTTGTCCTTTTTCAGCCCAATCAGAAAACTCTTCCCATCGATCGTCCCAACCTCTTTTATGGGATGATAGGTTTGCCACCATTGTTCCTAAGGATACACCTAAAGCACCTACAGTGGCGGCAATTGATCCACCTCCCGGTGCCGGAGACTCAGAAGCAGTCTCATTTGCAAAACCGGTTATGCTCATATCAACCAGTTTATTTTTACCTTCCTCCAATAAATATTCGATAATTCTTTTTTTCGGATTGAAAGGCTTCAGATCGTCAAGCCCCATTGATTTTACCGCAATTTTTATCAACTCATCGTTGTTAACACCAACTGATCTTTTTTGCTTGCGTAGAAAATACCGTCCTGCTTCAAGCATGGCTTCAAGTGGAATTAATCCAACCAGCTCAGAGCCTGTTGCGCGAATACCCCTGGCTTCGGCTTTTTTCCATACTTCGTCATACGCAATATGAACAGGTGTAACGCTAATATTGGTTAAGTTCATACTGATCTGGGCTACACCATATTCTTCAATATACCAACCAATTCCTTTTACAGATTTTAATGAACCGGGAATCATAACCGGTTTGCCATTTTCATCTTTTACAATCTTGCCTGTTACTGGATTTCCTTCCCGCTTAGCACGACCTCTTTCCCGAACATCAAATGCAATGGCATTTGCTCTGCGCGTTGAAGTGGTATTCAGGTTTACATTAAACGCGACGAGAAAATCTCTTGCTCCAACAGCAGTTACACCGGAACCGGCTACACGGTCATTAAAAACATTCGGCCCGAAATCGGGTTTCCATTTTTCGGTAGTAATGCGTTCAGGCAGAGCTTCGTACTCTCCGGAACGGCAACTAGCCAGGTTGCGGCGCACTTCAGTAAATGCAGCATTTTCATAGCAAAAAACCGGGATTTCCAACTCATCACCTATCCTTCCAGCTAGTTTTCTTGCATACTCAACTGTTTCTTCCATGGTAATGTTAGCTACAGGTACAAAGGGGCAAACATCAGTTGCACCAAAACGAGGATGTTCGCCTTTATGGTGTCGCATATCAATTACTTCAGCAGCTTTTTTTACTGCCTGAAACGCAGCTTCAACAACTTCATCAGGAGTACCGACAAATGTAACAACGGTTCTGTTAGTTGCTGCACCGGGATCAACATCAAGTAGTTTCACCCCTTCTATTTTTTCTATTTCATCAGTAATTTGTTTGATAACACTCATGTCAACACCTTCACTGAAATTAGGAACACATTCTATTAATTGTTTCATGCTTTGCAATTTGAAAGTTTAAAAATGAAGTGCAAAAATAGAAAATGTTTACTCAGTAATTGAAACTGATCTCAGAGGAAATTGAATTATTTTAATACTCTTTCTGCTTCAAGCGTCCAGCTTGAAGAACATATAACGCTATCCATTAATTTTAAGCGGGACGCTTAAAACAGGATGTGAACCCTGTGGGAAAATTCCGGGAGAAAGCAGATCAAACGATTTAACTAACAATCTCACCATTCAAAATAACCGTCTCAACTTTATTTGAGCCGTAATAATAGGGCATATATTCTATCGAAGGTATTTCTTTGGTAATGAACAGATTCGCTTTCTTGCCAACAGCAATAGTTCCGAGTTCATCACTTAGCCCCATTGCATAAGCAGTGTTGATTGTTGTTGCATTAATTGCTTCTTCGGGTAGCATTTTGTATAAGATACAAGCCATTGAAAGTATTAACTGCATATTTCCGGAAGGAGATGAACCGGGGTTGAAGTCGCTTGCCATAGCAACAGGAAGCCCGGCATCAATCATTTTTCTGACAGGTGCATACCGCATTCCAAGGAAGAATGCTGCTCCCGGTAAAACCGTTGGCATTGTTTCGCTATCCAGTAAAGCTTCAATTTCTTTATCTCCGGTAAACTCAAGGTGATCTACAGACAATGCATTGTATTTTACACCTGCCTGTATCCCTCCTGAATAATCCAATTCATTGGCATGGATTTTACCCCTAATACCGTATTTCATTCCGGCTTCCAATATTCTTTCGGTATCTTCAACTGTGAAAAAACCTGTATCGCAAAAAATATCAATATAATCAGCGAGTTCTTCTTCAGCAACTTTTGGCAACATCTCATTAATAACCAGGTCTACATATTTTTCCTGTTTACCCCGGTATTCCATAGGGATAGCATGTGCTCCTAAAAATGTTGACTTAATTGTAAGCGGTGATAAATCTTTCAGCTTCTTAATAACTCTGAGCATTTTAAGTTCAGAATCCATTGTCAATCCATAGCCACTTTTAATCTCTACAGCTCCTGTACCATAATGAATGATCTCGTTCAACCTTTTAAGGGCATCTCTCAAAAGTTCTTCTTCTGAAATTGCCAGCATCTTTTTCGAAGAATTTAAAATACCCCCTCCCCTTTTCGCTATTTCTTCATAGGAAAGGCCCTTAATTTTATCGACATACTCAATCTCTCGCGATTCCGGATAAACCAAATGGGTATGAGAATCAACAAAAGACGGAAATACCATCTTACCGGATGCATCTATTCGCTGACCCGCTTCAACGTTTTTTAAAAAAGTTGACAATTCCTGCATCTGTCCAAATCCGGCAATTCTTCCATCATGAATGAATAAAAATGCATCTTCAATAGTATTTAACTGAGACATTTCAGTCCCTCTTTTCCATTTTAAGCTGTTAGAATCTTCAACCTGAATAAGTTGCTTTATATTTTCAATTAACATATATCAGAATTAAACAGTTAATATTTAAACTAATAACAAAAATGCGCACAAATAATAAATTTATGCATATGTTACTTATTTTTCCGACAAAGATAAATAAGCATTTAATCCGGCTATTTGTAAATAGTCTGAATAATTCATGCATTTAGTTTGATGCAGATGTGAGGCATCTAAACCTGACGATATAGTGGTCTATTTCAAAGGTTTAGTAACCTGCCTGCCGGCAGGCAGGCGAAGCAGATGCGTTAAAATAAATGTACTTTAGGAAAAAATGACAAACATTTATTTTTTCAATATGCTATTAATTAGCTGATATTCTGATAGCAACAATGGTTTTGTCATTTTTTATGAATTAATCAGGTTAGGCTCTTTCTATTCTGATTTTAATCCAGTGAACATTTATTTGGCGATTACAATTTTTCTTGTTATTATTGAATCATGAAACATAACTTGAACCTTGGCTTTGATATAGGATCCATTTCTATCAATACGGTATTAATGGATGACCAAAGAAATATTGTTGAAAACCGATATGATTTCTGTCAAGGCAAACCATTCAACCTCCTAAAGGATTTGCTTACAGATATATTAAATAAATATTCGAATGATTCAATTCAGCATATCGCAATAACCGGTACGGGTGGCAAATTGGCACAAGAATTAATCGGGGGTCATTTTATAAATGAAATAATTGCTCAGTCAACATCGGTTGCGCAACTTTATCCGGAGGTAAAAACGGTGATTGAGATGGGAGGCGAAGACTCCAAGCTGATTTTTATGCATGAAGATGAGGCAGAAAAAACGAGTCGTCTATCAGATTTCACACTCAACAATATATGTGCAGCAGGAACAGGCTCCTTTCTTGACCAGCAGGCCAAACGCATGGGAATTTCCATTGAAAACGAATTTGGGGAATTGGCAATGAAATCGGAAAACCCTCCCCGTATTGCCGGCCGGTGTAGTGTGTTTGCGAAAAGTGACATGATTCATCTGCAGCAGATAGCAACACCTGTTCATGATATTGTAGCCGGTTTGTGTTTTGCTGTGGCCAGAAACTTTATCAGCAGTATGGGCAAGGGCAAGAAATTTGAATTCCCTGTTATTTTCCAGGGAGGTGTTGCAGCTAATATGGGTGTGGTTCGGGCTTTCCGCGAACTTTTAAAAACAGAAGAAGAAGACCTGATCATACCAGAATATCATGCCTCAATGGGCGCAATTGGCGCTTTGTATCATCTGCTTGAACAAAAGGATTTAAATTCTGATCCCTTTAAAGGAATTGATGACTTAAATGATTATCTGACAGGAGATCATGCCAGAAGTAATTATAATGAAGCCCTTACCAAATCAGCGGCAAAATATAATAAAGACATCTATCCCATACCGAAAGATATTGACAAATTAGATGTTTATCTGGGACTTGATGTTGGTTCTCTGAGTACCAATGTAGTACTTATTGATAAAGACAATCATGTAATTGCCAGGAGGTATCTGCCAACGGCAAGCAAGCCGCTGGAAGCCATTCGGCGCGGAATGTCAGAGATTTATGAAGAAGTGGGTGATCGCGTAAATGTTATCGGAGCTGGCACCACCGGTTCGGGGCGTTACTTAACCGGCGATTTTATTGGAGCTGATATTATCAGAAACGAGATTACCGCCCAGGCTACAGCTGCCATTGCTTATGATTCCACAGTAGATACCATTTTTGAAATTGGCGGACAAGACTCAAAATACATTAGTATTGACAATGGGGTTATAACAGATTTTGAGATGAACAAGGTATGTGCTGCCGGTACCGGATCTTTTCTGGAAGAACAAGCTGAAAAATTGGATACTAACATAGTTGAAGAATTTGGAAAGCTGGCTCTTGAAGCAGCAAGGCCTGCAAAACTTGGAAACCGCTGTACGGTTTTCATGGAATCTGATCTTAATTCGCAACAACAGAAAGGGGTAGAAAAAGAAAATCTCCTTGGCGGTTTGGCTTATTCAATCGTTGAAAATTATATCCAGAAAGTAGTGCGTAAAAAAAGAATAGGCGATCGCATTTTCTTCCAGGGTGGAGTAACCAATAACCAGGCGGTGGTTGCTGCTTTTGAAAAAGTAACCGGTAAAAAAATAATCATTCCACCTCATTTTGATGTAACAGGTGCCATCGGGGTCGCCATCCTCGCGCGCGAATTTATGGCTGAAGGCCAGAAAACCCGCTTTAAAGGTTTTGATATAAGTAAGATTCCCTATTCCGTTGATAAGTTCACCTGTAAATCATGCTCTAATCTTTGTGAAATAAGAAGAATAAAAATTGAAGGTGAGAAGAAGCCATTATATTTTGGTGGACGCTGCGAGTTATGGGAAGTTGAGGACAGAAAAGGAAAAGGAAAAGATATTCCAAATTTGTTTGAAGAAAGAAATGCACTTTTATTGGACGGATACGAAGAAGAACCCAAGGATGATAGAATTACAATTGGCATACCACGTGCCCTGATGTTGTTCTATCAACAATTCCCGTTCTGGCGGACTTTCTTTAAAGACTTAGGATTCAGGGTTGTTATCTCGCCGGAATCTGACACTCCGCTGATTAAGAAATCATTGGGGATGATTGTTGCGGAGACCTGTTTCCCGGTCGAATTGATGCATGGTCATATCCTGGACCTTCTTGAAAAAGAAGCAGATTATGTTTTTACACCGTTCATCATTAACTCAAAAACAGATGAAGCCAAACCGACGAACAACACCAATTGTCCCTGGGTGCAGACCTTCCCATTTATGGTGAAAGCTGCGATTAGTGATGATTCACTGGTTGATAGAATGCTTATCCCAACTTTGAATTTCAGGTATTTTGGTAAGGTATTGAACAAAGAGCTTTCCGATTTTATGCATGGTAAATTTGGCATTTCTAAAAGAAAAGTAGTTAAAGCAATTGAAAAGGCAGATAAAGCTCAGATTGACTTTGAAAACAAAATTGTTTTAAGAGGCCAGGAAGTGATGAATAACTTACCTGACGACAAAGAAGCTTTGGTAATTATAGGCCGTGTTTACAATACAGGCGATCCTGCTCTTAACCTGAGCATGGTAGAGAAATTGATAAATCAGGATGTGTTGCCTATTCCACTTGATTACCTGCCTTTGGGAAGCGAGCATATATTGGATGATTACCCGCAAATGTATTGGCCTAACGGACAAAAGATTTTAGCAGGAGCCAGGATTGTAGCCCGCGATCCGAAGCTTTATGCAATTTATATGGGAAACTTTAGGTGCGGGCCCGATTCATTCCTCGCTCATTTTGTGCACGAAGAAATGGCTGGGAAACCTTATCTCGAGCTGGAAATTGATGAGCACAGCGCCGATGCAGGAATGGTAACCCGCTACGAGGCGTTTTTAGACAGCCTGAGGGGATCTAAATTGGCGAAAAAAAGAAAGAAGAAGGTTTATAAACCGGGGGTTCAAAGATCTGACCCCATGAAGAACCGTACCTTGTACTTCCCATATATGAGCGATAGTGCACACGCCATTGCTGCTGCCAGCCGTAGTGTTGGGATGCATGCTGAGGTTCTTCCTATGCAGACTAATGCTGATCTGGAATTAGGCCGAAAAAATACTTCTGCCAGAGAATGCTTTCCGATGGTGTGTACTACCGG
Source organism: Chaetoderma sp. LZ-2023a (assembly GCA_034401795.1). Lineage (NCBI taxonomy): Eukaryota > Metazoa > Mollusca > Caudofoveata > Chaetodermatida > Chaetodermatidae > Chaetoderma > Chaetoderma sp. LZ-2023a. Next base: position 2,172,507 of record JAVVLW010000018.1, read on the forward strand.
TAGTTTCCTGAAAAAACTCTACGATCCAAATACAGATCCTAAAAAGACAAGTTTCTTTATGCCCGACCACAATGGGCCTTGCCGCTTCGGACAATACAACAAACTTCAACGTGTCATTTTTGATAAACTTGGTTTTAAAGATGCTGAAATTATTTCTCCAAGCAACGATACAGCCTATGAAGACATCTCCGGTGGCCAGGCTACAAAATTCAGGTTTACAGCCTGGAAAGGATTTGTTGCAGTGGACTTGCTCCGTAAAATGAAGCAGGAAAGAATACCTTATGAACTTATTCCGGGAGCAACTGAAAAAGTCTATAAAAAAGCGTTAGACAATGTTGTGGTTTCCCTGGAAAATGGAGCAAAAGATCTGGCAGATGTTTTGCATCAGGCAGCTCTTAATTTTGATACTATCGCCATCTCCAATGGTGAAAGAAAACCGGTAATAGTGGTTGTGGGTGAGATATTTATGCGGGATAATGCATTTTGCTCAGGTTTTCTCATTGATCGTCTTGAAAAATTTGGTGCTGAAACATTTATAGCGCCTTTCTCGGAGTGGCTCAGCTATTCAACTTACCGCTATACTCGCGATAGTTTGTGGAAAGGGGATTATAAAGGTGTTTTGAAATCAAAGATACAGGAGTTTTCTCAGAATATATCTGCTGGTAAACTGCATAAAGCCGTTAAAGGGCATTTTGATGAGGAAAAGGATATTAGCGTGAAAGAGATGTTGAACAGTTGTGGGAATTATATTCATAAACATTATGATGGTGATCCGGCCTTAAACCTGGGAAGTTCTGTGCAACTGGCACAGAAAAAGGTTTCAGGCATCGTGAACCTTCTTCCTTTTATGTGTATGCCCGGAACTGTGGTGGCTTCGGTTTCACATAAATTTAAAAAAGACAATAATGAACTGCCTTATGTGAGTATTGCCTATGACGGACAGGAAGACGCCTCCATCGATTTGAGGCTACAAGCTTTTATGCACCAGGCAAAGGGGTATTCAGTTCGTTTTGGATATAATAAACCGGAGAGCTGGCATTTGGCAAAAATGGTAAAGTAGAAAAACAATAAGGCAAATACAAAATGTAAAGTATAAAAAGTCATGGCGAGATAATTATAAAAAGTGTAAAAAGACAAAGCGAACTGCATTTCTCTCAACTTATTTTTAAAGAAAGTCAGCTTGTTATTCGTACGCTTAGTTTAATGTGAATGACAGTTGTGAAATAATAGATTGTTTTAGCCTGGTTTTACTATACTTTCAAAGTACCCACAACTTTCGTATATTTATGCTTTCTACCGGCTATTGCTGAACTATGAAAAAGTGTGTTAAAATACTGCTACTGACAATTTCTATCTTTTTTCATTCTGTTTATTTCATCTATTCGCAAACTGAACAATATAAATTCCGTCACTTAACAACTGAAGATGGCCTCCCATCCAATTACACCTGGAGCATCATGCAGGATTCGCACGGGTTTATGTGGTTTACTACAACGCATTTTACTATAAAAAGATCTATGTTTTCAAGGGATTCGTGCGATATTTTTTTTAATTCGTAGCTACATTTTAATCATCTCTTGAATTTTAATATTAAACAAATTTATTATTTCAGTTTGAGTGGGGTTTAACTCAGGTATCATTATTTTTTTTAATTTATATCCAATTTCAAGTTCGCTGGTTTTAATATTATTTAATTCATCAACAATATCTTTATAAGATAATTTACGATTATTCTTTTTGTTGTATTCAATTAACCAAGGATATACCAATTTTTCAATTTCTTTTATTATTAGACTTTATAACAATTAAAATCGTATGGCATTATTTATCTTTTTCCGTTTCCCTGCGTTATCCGTATGGATGCCTTGGGAACCAAAAAAATCTTAAATCCTGCCTATATACGACTTCAATCATTATAAAGTCTATTGCATAAGAGAACATACACACAAATACGTGCCCCCTTGTTTGCTCCTCATTTCTATGATATAAAGGCCTGATATTTAGTTTGTCTGTTTTCAAATCTCTAAAAGCATGTTCTACATTTTGAAGTTCTTTGTATTTTTCTCTTACTTGTTTGGTGGTCATATCTTGATTTACAGTACTTTCAATAATATATTTTCCATCTAATAATTTTTCATTTTGATATGCTTGTAAATCATAATTAATTTCAAATGCTTCATTTGAGATTTTAATTTTGTAAAACTTTGTCATTTTAAAACGCTTTAATAAGCTTGTTGCCCTGTATTTAAAGCTGTCAAGATTTTTTTCAGAAAATCGTGTTACTATTTTTGTTACTAATCAGTCTCAAGGTTAGCAATAAATCCTAATGACTCTAAAATATTTAATTTATTTTTCAGGATAGTATCTGTAATTGAACGTAGCACCGCAAACCTAAAGGCACCATTAGCTGAATTAAATTGCCCAGATATTTTTTGTTTTATTTTGATATTTCTAATTGCTCGCTCTGAAGCATTATTGTCTGGTGGTACTTCATGCCGATAAAGAAATACGAGCAAATATTCTTTATGTTTTTTTAATCTATTTTGAAAAGTTATAAGTTCTTTTTTTTCAGGTGGCAATTCAAAATCTAATAAAAATTCTAGCCTTTTTTCAAATTGATTTCTTCGAGGGTCTGGATAGTAATAATCTGCTTTATCTTTTTGCTTTTTATGAATAATAGATAATTGAAAAAGCAACTTAAATGCAGAACTCCATTTGTGATTATAAAGTTCAGTCAAATAATTAATATCCCTTAATAAATGGGCAATGCATACTTGGTGAGATATTGCCGGGGTATTAAAATGACTAGCCCAGCAATCATGCACTAAAACAGCGTTTTTAAAACCATCTTTGAATGTATCTGTAATAGACCTTTGTGCCCTGTTGTCAGTAATTGTAATGAATGTAGATTCTTCATTCTGCCATGTCCAAGCCCAATGTTTATCACCATTTACTTTCATTCCTGTTTCATCACTACCAACGGCAAGCTTGGTGTTAGCCTGCATTCTTTGCTTAATTAATTCGTAACCAGGTTTTGCCTTGCAAACAAGTTTATCTAAAATATAATGTAATCCTCCTTCACTTATTGGAGCGTTAAAAACATCGTTAAACATTTCTTGCATTCGTTTAAATGGCAAATATTGCCGTGTATGAAAATAACCAATTAAACTTTCAATATTATTTCCATAACTAGCAGGAGCATTGGCTTCTGTTGGATATTCAACTTCGTTAACATGACCACAGCGGCATTGCTTTTTGTAGAGTTGATGTTCAGTAACTTTGATTTCAATTTTTGGAATATCAAATACTTGTCGTTTACCCAGCAAGAGATGAGGGCAGAATATTCAAGATTTTCGCCGCAACAATTACAGAAATTAGCAGAATGTTGTTTTAATGAAATCGGGTGATTCAACCATTCTCAGGGTTTTTCTACTACTCTTGCCTTTTTGTCCACCTGGCTTTTTCCCACTAGGTTCTCGTAAACTTTTTCGAGTTGGACGATTTTCATCTTTAGACGGAGGTATGGAACTGTTATTACTGTTTTTTGGATGTTCATATTTTGATAAACGATGTTTCAATTCTGAATTTTCTGCTCGTAATATTTTTATTTTCAACCTTAAAATGCTCCAGTTGTGGTACTCGTTTCATTAGTGAGTCAACTTTGGCTATCAATTCAATTATGATTTTATCCTTATTCCAATTTATCTAATTTTGATAGAACAAAAGTAGATATAAATAGGCTTATTACAATCTATTAATCAAATAGTTATCATTCTAAAATTAACCTATTTTGTTAATATCGTCTGATTTTATAGAACAAAAAATGGTGTGAGCCCAAAATTGTTTATAAGCGTAATCATTTTGTTAATTACTTCAGATTTTTATATTATTTTTGACACTGATTAGTAACCTATTTTTTTATTTTTATGCCCGTTTTTAAGTTTTTTTTGATTATCAATATTTTTACTTTGTCGTTTATCCCATTTTTGTTTTAATTCTATTATTTCCTTATCAAAACGTTTCTTTAAAGATTCTCTTGTTTGGTTTTTTTCTTGTTCTAAAACAAGATTGTTACATAGGATATAGCGTGTGTCACCGTCTTTAATCTCAACCAATTCTTTTGAAAATAACTCTAATTGTATTACATTGTCTTTTATTAACGCCCTTATTTCACTACTTGATAGTGCACTAATATACGATACTCCTTGTTTTTGATCATCACTAAGTTCTTCTAAATTTAAACGGATACGCATTCCTCTGTCCCCTACAAGAATAATTTCTTTTGCTTTAAATGAATCTCGCAATGTTGCAATTTGCTCATTTACTGTTTTATGGTCATTTATATTACCTTCAAAAACTTTCTAATTAGTCAGTACCCAAAAGCTCTACTTCTTCAGAAGAACGCCAGTATTGATCTCGCTTTGTCTTTTCAGAAGCAGCTTTCACTTTTTTTTTTAAAATATTTTTCCAATTGAAATCTCCCACCTTCGGCTAATTCCTTCTCTATCGGGTGGTCTTTTGTCACATTAGTTATTTGAGCTAAATTTGAGAATAAGATTACGAGTTTTCCTTCAGGTAACAGTCCTTTTTTTTGCTCCTTCAAAAAAATCAGGGAATAGATTTTCATTGTAATAAATAGCTTCGTCATTTCTATCCAGATGATGAAATTCTGGTAACCAAGGTGGATTAAAAACAATCAATTCGGTCTGCTTTTCCCATTTACCAAAAAGATGTCCAAAATCTAATTCTATCTTTCTAGACAACTTTGTATCTGCCATAAACTCTGTTAGTCCAACAATCGCATTAGGATTAGTGTCTGTACCAAAAACCTTCTGAAAACCATACTTTATCATTTGAAAAGAAAGTACGCCACTCCCAAATCCAACATCTATTGCAGACTTTTTAGGTCCTTTATAACGTTTCAACCAATTGTCGAAAAGTTTCAAATGATCAAAACGTGTAGGAAAATAAGTGCCGTAATATGGATGTATTTTATTTCGCAATACAGGAATGGAAATCCCATTTTGATACCACTGCCAAGCACTATTTAGTCCTTGAACTTGAGGAAAGGACAATAAGAAATCGCTAGTTTCGGGATAAAGCTTTTTTAACCAACCAATAAAAGGCGATTTTTTTACTGTCAATTTATAATCTACAATTTCTATTAAAATAAGATTTGACAGCTTACGATATTCTGACCGATACTCACATTGCTCCTGAAAAGACTTGTTAGGCAACTTTCTTTTAAGATGCATCTGCAACTCCTTAAGAAGTAACAATCCATTGCTATATAACGCTGTTATTAATACAGGTTTACCAGCTTCTAATAATTTAATCGTAAGCTTAACATCTGTAGCGCGATTAAACAACTCTAATTGTTTTCCAGACACAATAGGTTCTGGCTTGTTTATATCTATATTTGTAACCATCGATTGGTTTTGCTTTTGCATAAAGGTAAAGAATCTTGTCAACTGATTCCTGCGACTTATGTGGTTGATAAAAAATAAAATTAGATTGCCACTAGAGTTTCATTAATCAAAATAAGGGCTTAAAAAAGAAAGCCTCAACAATTCGCTAAAGTTGTGCGAAGGGATAATTAATATCAACAGATAAATAATACTTTGACAAAGATACTTTTTTAAAACCCATTATAGGGATAATACCAAAGTAATATCTATTAACATATAAAAATGAAAACATAAGTCTTTTGATTGCAAAAGCTTACTAAAGTTTTGAAATTGAAATGTCTGAATTAAAACTATTGCCAACATCTAAGCATATAAAAATCCGTAGTGCGTAGCATCTACGGTTTTTATATGCATTGTTGAACCTGTCTGCCAAGGCATGCCAGGCAGGCAACACCAAAAGTAGCAGGGGGTTTAGCGCCTATGTAATTTTAATAACTGGCGATTTTGGCCGGTATTTCTTAAAAAGGATTTTTCGGAGAGTAATTGAGGATAATCTTATTCTTTTTGCCGGTTTTTTCATTATGTATTTTTCAAATATTGTTGTTTTTAATGATGTAATTATTTTTTTGCATAGCAGTGCTATTAGGCAAAACCTTTGCTGTACTGTTTTTTCGTTATTTGGTTTCTGATAATCTAAGCTGCTACCTTGGGCGATGCCCTTGGTCTTGCTTTTGATTCAATCAAATGCATCTTTCCACCGCAATGTTTGCACACACAGCAGAGCTATACAAGAATAGGGGTATTTTTACATTATTAAATGGGGTTGGTGCGCAATCTCCCGTTATGGCACTTCAATTCCATCCTCAAAATAAAGCACCTTTTCAAGCTGCCCTTCCGAATTATACCAGCGCTCGGCTCCATTTTTCAGGTTGTTCATATAGTTTACTTCCCTTTTTAGTTGTCCGTTGGGCCACCAGCCTTTTTGGATTCCGTTTCCATTTTCAAAATTGCCTACACCAACAATATTTCCGTGGTTATCATAATAAACCCACCTGCCCGTATATAAACCATTAATGTATTCACCTTTCACCCTGACGTTTCCACTACGATACCATTTATAATACTCGCCCGACAGCGTATCATTCCTATAGTTCTCCTCAATAGCCTTGCTGCCGTTTTCGTTATACGACACCGCAGAACCTTCTAATTTACCATCCTGATAATATGATTTAGTCTCCAAATGGCCATTCGGGTACCACCTTTTTAAAGAGCCGTTAAGTACATTATTTTCGTAAAAAACCTCCTGCTCTTTCTCCCCATTTTCAAAATACCACACTGCTTTTCCATTTAGTTTACCATCTTCATAACTTAATTCTGATTTCAGATTACCATTTTCCCAATACGATTTCCTAATGTTGCCTGAACAAGAAATTACAATTAAAATAATGGTTAAGCTTATAACGATTCTGAACATTAACTTCATGAGTAAAAACTTAATTAGGTAGATTAGACTTTATAACAATTAAAATCGTATGGCATTATTTATCTTTTTCCGTTTCCCTGCGTTATCCGTATGGATGCCTTGGGAACCAAAAAAATCTTAAATCCTGCCTATATACGACTTCAATCATTATAAAGTCTATTTACTTTTGTTAACTTTAGCTTGTTTATACCTGATAATATTCCAGTTTCCATTCTCATAATTTTTAGTATTCCTGATTTTATTGAAATGATACGTATTTTGTGTTGTCTTCATAGGAAACTCCGGCAGGCAATCATCAAACCTGTTACCGAGATAAAATAATGATGACAGAAAATAATAAGTAACGTCGAAGCCGGTGAGGCCTGTAAAACCCGGCTCTGCCTGATAACGTTGGCGAAATTTACAAACCACATCCTGAACTTTTTCTTCCGTATAATCAGGATATGCTGAAGAAAAATATGTCAGGTTAAGATTGCTGCATTGTGTTTGGTCAAGTTCAGCAAATCGCTCCCATGTTGGAACACCGATCAGTTGTATATCAAATATATCTCTGTATTCATTTAAGCGGTTCATTACATCCATTACAAATGCCTTGTTATCACCATAAATAATAACCAGGTTCTTTCTCAAAGCAGAAGCTTTCCTGAAAAAAGGATGCAGGCTGTCAACTGAATAATTAATTTTTGTCACAGTATTGGCAAACAGCGTGTTATCTTCAGGATTTGATGATAATACGTCAGGATGGATTTCTCTTCCCTCCACACTGAATAAGGGTATAGGATGATTTATGTTATAATCCTTATTGCGATGAGCTACTGCAACTCCAAGGTTATAAAGATCATTATTATTGATGGCTATCTGAGCCGGGATCACTTCCGATAAAGTATTTTGTATCTCAATAAGCTTATCAGCAGATTTATACGAAGTCTGTGAGATCAGGAAAACTGCTGCGCCATCATAATAAGCAGGCATTAGTTTTTTGTAATAATTTCAATTGGTATTTTTCTCCGGGCTTTACTTTTAGTACAGTTTTGTATTTGTTTGTTATCTCCTCTCTAAATGAAAACGGATTAACAATGGGTATTCCGAAACTACCTGCAAATACGGCAACCTGGTCAAAGTTTCTACTGAAAAAAGGGCCTATAATCAAATCCATTTTCCGCAATTCCTTATTCTGAAGCACTTTAGAAGCTTTTGTTATACTCTGATCAACGTCATATACATATAATTCAATGTTCATTCCCTGCTTCTTAAGTGAATCAACAGCAATCAAAACCCCTTCATAAAAAGTGATGAAGCGGAAAGGGTTAAAATTATCGTGCTCACTCAATAAAAATTGCTGAATGTCAAGGCTGTCAGTTTCTTCGAGGTACAAAGGGATCATTAGTGCCACTTTGAATTGCCTTTTTGTATCAGGCTTTATATTTTTTCTGCAATCTTTTTTAAAAAACTGTCCGGGAACATCAGTTTCTTCTTCCTCCCCTGGTACAATTATATCAACTTCTTCAGCTTTCTCATCTGCTACAACAGCTTTATCCCCAACAGGGATTTTAATCAGTTGTCCGGGATAAAGACGCTTGCCGATACCGGGATTTGCATCCGTAATTTCATAAACAGGTATCCCATACAATTTAGCAAGCTTTTTGAGCCTGATTTTAGATTTGACATTATGGATCAGGTATTCATCGCTCACAAATTTCTTAGGAATTCTGATAATCTGTCCTTCGCTGATGTTTTCGATCAAACCTTCGTTAGCATCATATAAATCATTAACTTTCAAGCCGTATTGCCTCGAAATGCTATAAAGTGTTTCTTTTCTTTTTACCCTGTAATTGATATATTCAATCTTCTTTTCTTTCTTCTCTACCTGTGGAATTCTTAACCTGTCGCCTGACTTAACCGTGTTTCCCAAACCAACATTTACAGCTTTTAAGGTTTGTATATCAACATCATACTTATCAGCAATGCTTTTGGTAGTCTCGCCACTTTCTACAACATGCCGAAAATCGGATATAACGGGAACAGACGGATCAAAACTTACTGTTTCATTTCCTGTATTTGGCAGCAATACGCCATCACCCCTTAAATCAGAGGTGCCATCCAGTTTATTAAATGCCGACTCGGCAGGTATTTTAATGTATACTCCGTATCGAAGCGGTTCTTTAATATCAGGGTTTGCTATGCGTATATATTCTTCAGGAATGTTATAGATTTTAGCAATATCACCAAAGGTTTCTCTAAATTCTGCTATATGGTAGAAATACTCGTAATCGGCAAATTTTAGTTCTTTGTTTAGTTCTGTTTCCTTACTTATAACAGGTATCCATAGCTGCTGACCAATCGAAATACCATCACGGCTTTCCGGGTTCCCGAAATAGATATCGTCAACACTTACTTCATATGCTTTTGCAATCGAATATACTGTATGACCTGCCAGTACTGTATGAACATAATATCGCTTTCCTTCTCTTACTTCAACTATCTGCGTTTTACGGATAACATCATTTTGTTGGGCATGAAAACTAATTGAAATAAAAATCAGGATGATACTAAAAATTAACTTCTTCACTTTTAAGATTTTTTTTTGAGTAAACCAGATTCAAAAATAAAATAAACCCTAAGATGAACGGGTAAATCAATTGATTTGTTGTAAACATAATAGGCAAATAGAACCCAACCTCTTATTTTATAATCCTTCCATTATTTGTTTTTTTTAGAATAGGATGCTTATTTTTGTTTTCACAGATACTTTAACAACTACTGATTAACTTTTATCCTGCTTTGATTCAAAATCGAAATACACATTTAGCCTGTTTGGAATTTATCCGGATTAAACCTATTTCAATCAAATTAAAAAAAAAGAAATCATGAAACAAAAAGCTACTTTTTCATTATTGACATACTTAATATTTTTAGTTTGCGCCAGTGGTTTTGGGCAAAATTATTGTAAATGAGGAAATACTGATTTTTAAAAATGATGTTCAAAACGGGATGAGAGATGTTTTTACAGCAGACCTTGATAATGATGGGGATATGGATGTAATCTCCGCGTCTCATGGCGATAACAAAATTGCCTGGTATGAAAATTTAGATGGCTTAGGTTCGTATGGAGCACAAAATGTAATTACCACATCAGCTAATTATGCTTGGGCTGTATATGCAGCAGATTTGGATGGCGATGGCTTCGCAGATGTGCTCTCTGCTTCAATTCAGGATCATAAGATTGCCTGGTATAAAAATAATGGAGACGGCACTTTCGGAGAACAACAGGTAATTAGCACAGAGGTAAAATATGTGGCTTCTGTTTTTGCTGCCGACCTGGATGGTGACGGGGATATGGATGTAATAGGCGGATCGGGATCAAGTGATGGCCTGGCTGATATAGCCTGGTTTGAAAACACAAATGGAAACGGTGAATTTGGAACAAAGAATGTAATTAGTACGGAGATTATAAGTGTCACAGAAATTTTTGCAGCTGATTTAGACAATGACGGCGACATGGATGTTTTATCTGCTTCTTCTGAAGATAACAAAATAGCCTGGTACGAAAACAAAGATGGCGAAGGAACATTTAGCAATCAAAAAATTATAACAGCAACAACCCCCGGTGCTACATCGGTTTTTGCAGCTGATTTAGACAATGATGGTGATATGGATATTTTATCAACATCACATAACAATGCGCATACCGACAATAGAATAGCCTGGTATGAAAACATAGATAATGACACAATATTTAGCGAACAAAAGATAATATCAACATCATTCATAGACCCTCTATTTGTATTGGCTGCTGATATGGATAACGACAATGATATGGATATAATTTCCGGTGCTTTTAATAACAATTTGATTTGTTTTGAAAATATTGACGGATCCGGAGACTTCAATACGCAACATGTAATTTCCGATTCAGCCAGAGGTGTTTATTCAGTATGTTGTTCTGATATTGATAACGATGGATATTTAGATATTACCTATTCTTCATATCTTGACAGCAAGATCGCCTGGTTTAAAAACATTACTTATACTTCAGGAATTGAAGATGACTTCTCCAATTCGAATAGTATCAGGTTAACACAAAACTTCCCCAATCCCTTTAATTCAATAACAACAATTAAATACTTTTTACCTGAAAAAATGCATGTTAATATTTCCATATATAACAGTTCAGGACAAAAAATTAAAGAACTTGTAAATCATTCTCAGGTAAAAGGATACCATGAGATCCAATGGGATGCATTAGATGAAAGTAATATCGAATTGGGAACCGGTGTATATTTTTACAAATTAAATTCAGGTGATAAAACTTTGTCAAAGACAATGTCCTTAGTCAGATAAACGGTATTTGCACACCATTAAGGCATTGTTACGCCTAAGGGACTGTAATTAATTAACATGGTTATTTATTTGTGCTATTTGTGCTGATTATGTAATTCCACTCACCATGAAAATTATTTTTCTTTAAGTTGATATTTTTCATTTCTTTATCTGTTACTTTTATACCAGTTTTATATTTATTTTTATTCAATTCACAATTCACCTTTAATCCTTTAGTAGTTGTTGTAGAGCCAATTAGGCTTACAATTATTTCATAACTCAGCAATGGTTTACCTCGCCAATTTTGTGCGATATAGGAAAATAAACGATGTTCTATTTTATTCCATTTACTTGTAGCCGGCGGAAAATGACAAACCTCTAATTGCAAGCCTGTTTCATTTGACAATTTTTGTAATTCTTTTTTCCACAAGCGACTACGTGAACTATTACTACCCGCCACCATCCGCAGTGATTAAAAGTTTTTGTGCATTTGGATAATATGACTTACCCATTTTTGTCCACCATGTTTTAATTGTATTTGCCGCAAATTCAGATGTATCATGGTCTATTCCAACACTTACCCAACCTTTATTATTTGTGATGTCATACACTCCGTAAGGAATCGCTTTCCCCCTCGGCATCGCTTGGAAAATCATACACTTTTACTTTTTCAGGTTCTTTTTTGCGACATAATTCTTTCCCTGCGTTTTTAAAATTACCAACAAGTTCCTTCTTTTTAGCATCTACGGATATTACAGGCTGACATTCAGATTGATATGTTTTTATCGTTTCATGTATATGTTCAAATTGAGCATTACGGTCAGGATGACTTTTTCCTTCATCTGTTTTTCTGTTGGCTTGTAAACTAAACCCCTTTTCTTTGAGTAATTCACCAATATAATTATGACTTACATTAAACCCTTGCGTTTTAAGTTCTGCCGATAATTTCCGAAGGCTTTTACTTGTCCATAATAAAGGTGAATCAGGTTCGCCACGTAATGCGGGTTCTATCAGTTTGGTAAGGGCACTTCCTATTTGTGGCTCTTTTTCTGCCATTGTCTTTCTGCCACCCACCTTTTCTTCTTATTCTTAAAACAGGAATTTCATTTGAATTTTTCAGCTCTTGTATTCCTTTTGATATTGTTGTCCGCGACAATCCCGTTTGCTCCGAAACCGCTTGTATGCCGCCATGTTTAAGAACTTTGGCTTCTGCCGCACCAAATAAGCGGATTGATTTTTCATTTAAAAAGGGCTTGAGAAGACTGAATCTCTCTGAAATTTCATTTTCCATTTTCCATAAAGTTTGATAACTTTACAAAGATAAGTAAAAATTCAATATAACCATGTTATTTTATGACAATTCCTAAGACAACGCAAACCCAAGCACCAAATAAATAATTGCTGTTACAGAGCCTGCTAACAAAGCATAGGGAAGCTGTGTCCTCACATGGTCTATATGGTCTGAGGCTGAAGCCATGGATGATATGATTGTGGTATCGGAAATTGGGGGAACAATGGTCGCCAAACACACCACCACCAATAGTAGCTGCAACAACAAGGTAAATATTTGAATCGTGCAATTGCGCCATGGGTACAACTATCGACATCATTATTGCAAATGTACCCCAGGATGTTCCGGTTGAAAAAGCAATAAATGAAGAGAGTATAAAAACGATGAAAGGTAAAAATTCGGGCGACAACCATTCCTTAGAAAAGTTTGCAACAAACAAACCTGTTCCAAGATGATTACAAACATCGCTAATTGAAAATGCCAGCAGCATCAGTAAGGCAAGAGGCATTAATTCACTTATTCCTTTCAAAGCAATCTCAACCATTTTTCGCAACTTCATAATTCCCTGAACACGATATAGTATCATGGCAACAATAATTGCTGTTGATACGGAATACAACACCGCCGACGAACCCGATCCATAGCCCATAGATTTTATAAAGTGATCAAAAAATGATGCTGATTCTTCAACCATACTCCATCCTGTATAGGCCAAACTAATTAGCATCATAACAATCATAACCAATAACGGAACCACCATATTAATCGCCCGTGGTGTTACTCCTTCTTTCATCTCGCACGAGGTAACTTCATCAGAAACCATTGGCCTGGCATCATCATTAAGCAGCTTTCCTGTTTCCCGCGTTCTCTTCTCGGCTTTCGCCATAGGGCCGAAATCCCTTTTCGTTACAATCACTATAAAAACCAATATTATAGTTAACATTGGGTAGAAGTTGTAAACCATAGAAGAAGCCAGTGTTGTTAAAGGTGATTCGATTCCCTGTGTAATTAATAAACCCATTATAAATGCACCCCAAGCATTAAAAGGGATAAGTATAGAGGTTGGCGCCGAGCTTGAATCAGCGATATAAGCCAGCTTTTCGCGGGGTATTTTCAGTTTATCAAATACAGGGCGGTATAATGTACCAACAGTTAAGGAGCTGATACTTGTTTCGATAAATAGCAGCACCCCTGTAGCCAAAGCAAATAACTGAACAACTACCCTGCTTTTCCCGGTTTGCTTTTTTTCAAAGTGATTAAGCAATTTACTTATTCTTAACATGAAGCCCTGAACACCTCCTGAATACTGAATAAACATTAATAACGCACCTACAAGAGCACTAAACATTATGGTACGTGTATTTCCGGGCGATTTGAACACATCAACAAATCCTTCAATCGTGCCAATTGTGCCATCAAGAAAATTCCAGTCGTTTATTATCAACCATCCCAGCCAAATACCAAAAACCAGCGAGATATAAACTTGTTTGGTTTTTAATGCCAGAATAATTGCTAACAAAGGTGGTAAGATTGAAAGTATACCAAAATCGCTCATACAGTTCCCTAATTTGATTTATCAGTTAAAAGCAATTATGGCTAAATTAATAATTACTGGCATCTGAAGTAAATTTTATTAGAAAGACCTTCCAGCGTGCGACAGCTCCTGGAAGCGTCTTGGTTAATTGGAAAAGTTGAAATCGCCGCAACGCTTCCAGGTCGTTCCGACATTGAAGTAAATTTTATTAGAAAGACCTTCCAGCGTGCGACAGCTCCTGGAAGCGTCTTGGTTAATTGGAAAAGTTGAAATCGCCGCAACGCTTCCAGGTCGTTCCGACACTGAAGTAAATTTTATTAGAAAGACCTTCCAGCGTGCGACAGCTCCTGGAAGCGTCTTGGTTAATTGGAAAAGTTGAAATCGCCGCAACGCTTCCAGGTCGTTCCGACACTGAAGTAAATTTTATTAGAAAGACCTTCCAGCGTGCGACAGCTCCTGGAAGCGTCTTAGTTAATTGGAAAAGTTGAAATCGCCGCAACGCTTTCAGGTCGTTCCGACACTGGAAGGATGCTAAAGGCGCTAAGACACCAAGCCTGATTAATTCATAAAAAATAACAAAACTATCGTTGCTATCATAATATCAGCTAATTAAAAGTAATATCCGAACTCACTTTAAGTTACAGCCTTTTCCAGTAATTTCAATGTGTTTTTATCGGCATTCATTTTAGCCTGTACACCTGTCGGGATAGTTACAATTGTATCGATATGGCCAAACGCCATCCCATAAAAAACCGGAATATCAAGAGGCTTAAGCAAGTCGGTAATAGCCTCCTTTAATGTCAACCTCGGCTCGTCATTTATGTTACAATTATTAAAAACTCCCATAACAATTCCTGCCGCTTTTTTTAGGTTTGTGGCATAAAGGAGGTGATATAGCATTTTATCTACCCTGTATGTTTTTTCTTCAATTTCTTCGAGGTAAACTATTTTATTTTCGAAATCGACCTCGTATTTACTGCCAATCATCGAATCTAATACGCTGATATTTCCACCTGTCAATTCACCTTCGGCTTTGCCACCTTTTATTGTATAAACATCAAATTCAGGATTGCCTTCGGTATTTTCCTCTCTTTCGTAAGGATATTTATAATGATTTCGAGGGTTCATGATAACCTTTTTAAACGATTTTAATGTAAATTCATTAAAGGGAGATATCCCGAGTGGCCCATGAAAAGTAATTAAACCCGTTTGATCATAAATTGAGGTTAACAGAGCTGTGACATCACTATAGCCCATAAACACCTTTGGGTTTTGCTTTATCAGTTCAAAATCCAGCAAATCCAATATTCTTATCGAACCATAGCCACCTCTTACACAAAGTATTCCATCTACCTCATCATTAACAAACATATGTATGAGTTCATCAGCCCTTTCGCGGTCAGTTCCGGCAAAATAGCCATATTGCGACAAAACAGAATCTTCATAATACGTGTTAAACCCTAAGTTTTTCAGCTTGTCAACAGTTTCTTTCAATTGCACCGCATTAATCGGACCTCCTGGTGTTATCAGTCCTATTGTATCGCCTTCTTTCAAGTGTTTTGGAAATATCCTCTGGTTCATCTCACTCACCTCGCCTTCCGATCCGGCCATTGAAACTGAGAATGGAACCAACGATAAGGCTGTCAGCGCACTCGTGTTTTTAATAAATTTTCTCCTGTTTAGCATTTTCTTGCTGTTAAATAGTTTAAAAACTAAGCATTTATCTTTTTCACACCAATACCGGGTAAATCAGTTAACGTTACCTTCCCGTCAATAACTTTCATGCCTTCAAATACATCGTTACTGGTTAACAGGGCGCCATCAAGATCAGCCCAGTCGGCAAGCGGGGAAAGCTGGGCAGCCGCCGAAACGGCACAGGATGTTTCAGTCATGCAGCCAATCATCACCTTCATATCGAGAGCTCGTGCCACAGTTATCATTTTATGCGCTTCGCGTAAGCCGGTACTTTTCATCAGTTTAATATTTATACCGGAATAAACGTCTTTAAACTTTGCCACATCAGATAAGCGCTGAAAAGCCTCGTCAGCAATAGTGGGCAACGGACTGTTTGCTGTAAGCCAAGCCATATCGTCAATTTGTGCCTTTGGCATGGGTTGTTCCACCAACACAATTCCTCTTTCATTCAACCAATGAATCATATCCAAAGCCATATATTTATCTTCCCACCCCTGGTTCACATCAACATACAATGGCACATTTGTGACGGAACGGATAGTATCAATCATTTCCTTGTCATTTTCCCGCCCAAGTTTCACTTTCAATACTTTAAAACGGCTGGCTTCTATCGTTTTCATTCTAACAACATCCGGCTTGTCAATGCCTATAGTAAAACAAGTAAGGGGTGTATTTTCAGGATTCAGTCCCCACAGTTTATATAACGGTTGATTTACTATTTTTCCAATCAGGTCGTGCAAGGCAATATCAACCGATGCTTTAGCAGCCCGGTTTTCATCATCAATAGAATCAACATATTCCAAAATATCATCTATCCTGAACGGATCATTAAATTGGCTGATATCTACTTTTTTAAGGAAGTTAATCACTGATTCCTGCGATTCGCCAAGATATGGAGGCATTGAAGCTTCGCCGTAGCCAACAAGCCCGTCATATTTAATTTCTGTTAAAACTACCGGTGTCGTATTTCTGGAAAAACCGGCGACAGTAAATGTATGTTTCAATTGCAGGTCGTAAGGTTTGAAACTGAGTTTCATTTTCCCACTTCCAATTGCCAGAGGAATATTGCCAAAAGTGTTTTTTTGTTACAATTGCACCAAGTGATGCTACACCAAGGGTTTTCACGAAATTCCTTCTGTTGGTTTTCATTCTGTTTTTATTATTATTTCTTTATAAAAAGCATTCTCCGAAAGTTGCTCAATTCCTTTTCCGTCTGTTGCTCCTTTTATTCTTACTGCCCTTACAAAATGCGGCACATATTCTTCAATATAATTATCATTTACACTGTCCATACTGTTTATCCTTACTTTTCCTGAAGCATGAATAAATTCGGTATCGCCAATGTACATGGCAACATGGGTAACCCTTTCAGAAAGGGAATCAGAAGCCTTACGTCCAAAAAACAAAAGATCGCCGGGCTGAAGATTTTTGTATTCGTAATTGGTTGTAATCTCTTTTCCATATTTAGTTTGCTGTGAGGCATCTCTTTGCAGAACAGTTCCGTTTATGTAATAAATCATCGATGTAAAACCGCTGCAATCAACTGCCTTTGACGAAGTTCCTCCCCATAAATAAGGCACTCCAACAAACTTTTTCGCTGTTTTAACTAATTCTTTCTTTGCAATCTTTTTATTAAATACTTTTTGGGCATCGAGCACTTCGTCTTTTTTTACATAGGCAACACGCTTATCAGGATATTGCACTTTGTAAAAACCGGAATTTACAGCGGTAACGGGTAAAATGCAACCAATCACCAAGTCGGATACAGTTTGTGAATTGTCGTCAGGCTCTGAATATGAGAAACCATATTGTTTGTTGTAAATAATCTTATTTGATAGTTTGTATTTTTTTAATTCATCTTTATCTATTCTTACTACTGCGGGAGCATCAACCCAGGCTATATACTTATTGGGAGTCTGCACCAGATACCAGTCGTTTTCTTTTTTTAAAATTCTAACAGGAGTACCCAACAGTGCCTGCGTTGCCATTTCAGCACTATGGCGCGGTTCAGTCCGTAAGTTAGCAACAGTGGTATTAACCAGACCGGTTACAATATGTTCATTTCCGTCTTCAGGCAGCAGTTTAATATTGATTTCTACCTTAGGATATTTTTTTACAATAGCATCAACAATATTGTTGTAAGCGTTTTCATTGTCAAGCTCCCCAATCAATTTTATTTTATCTGAAGTCTCTGCAATTGCCACATTCCAAAGCGAAACTCTTTTATCGGGTGCATAAATGCGTTGCAATGAGTCTATAAGAAATTTGATTTCTGCTTCATCTGTATTATTGCGTTTCGTATTACATGCACTAATAACAAAGAAAACAATCAGGGTAATAAAACTGATCTTTTCGAAAACTTTCTTTAGAAAACCCGTTATTTTCATGTGCTTTTGTTTGTAAAGCTAAAAAAATCATGAATAAATGATTCGATAATCATTCTATCCCCTCGGGATGAGCCTCAAATTATGTTCGTGTATCACCTGTCAGTTTATCCTTTTTACTCCCATTCGATGGTAGCAGGTGGTTTTGAACTTATATCGTAAACAACGCGATTAACACCTTTTACTTTATTTATGATATTGTTTGACACTTTAGCGAGAAAGCTATATGGTAATTGCGACCAGTCAGCGGTCATACCATCCGTTGAACCAACCGCGCGTAGCGCAACGACATTTTCATAGGTTCTTTCATCACCCATAACGCCGACTGACTGAACGGGGAGCAGTACAGCCAACGCCTGCCACACTTCATCATACAAATTATACTTCTTAAGGCCGGAAATGAAAATATAATCTACTTCCTGAAGAATCCTGATACGTTCCCTGGAAACTGCACCGATAATTCTAATACCAAGACCCGGACCCGGAAATGGATGTCGGTTAAGAATATGAGATGGCATTTCAAGTGCTTTGCCAATTCTTCTTACTTCATCCTTAAATAAAGTATTCAATGGTTCAACAACTTTTAGTTTCATATAGTCGGGTAATCCTCCCACATTATGATGAGATTTAATGGTTGCCGAAGGGCCTTTTACAGATACGGATTCAATAACATCAGGATAGATAGTTCCCTGCGCCAGCCATTTAACATCTTCAATCAAATGTGCTTCATGATCGAACACATCTATAAATGTATTACCAATAATCTTTCGTTTAGCTTCGGGTTCTTCAACACCTTCCAATGCATCAATGAAACTGTCTGAGGCATTTACTCCTTTAATATTTAAACCTAAGTCTTGGTATGAGTGTAATACATCTTCAAATTCATTTTTACGCAGCAAGCCATTATCCACAAATATACAATACAGATTCTTACCAATAGCCCTGTGAAGCAATACAGCAGCTACAGAAGAGTCGACACCTCCCGACAAGCCTAAAACCACTTTATCATTACCAAGCTTTTTTTTCAGAGAGCTAATTGTAGTTTCTATAAATGAATCAGGTGTCCAGCTTTGTGAGCATTTGCATATATCAACCACAAAGTTTTTGAGCAACTTTGCCCCTTCTGACGTATGGTAAACTTCAGGATGGAACTGTATACCAAATGTTTCCTCATTTTTAATCTTATATCCTGCTACTTCAACATCCGAAGTACTGGTGGTTTTTTCATAATTTTCAGGAAGCTTTAAAATCGTATCTCCGTGCGACATCCATACCTGGCTACCTTCCGACAATCCTTTCATCAAAATACATTCGGGATGAATATATCCTAAATTGGCCCTGCCATACTCACGTATTTCAGATGGCAATACTTCACCACCATCAGACTGGGCCATATATTGGGCTCCGTAACAAACCCCCAGAACCGGTACTTTTCCACGTATTTCTTTTAAATCAGGAGCCGGTGCATTTTCATCTCGTACAGAATAGGGACTACCTGATAAAATAACGCCTTTGATATTTTTGTCAATGGTCGGAATCTTGTTATAAGGATGTATCTCACAGTATACATTTAACTCTCTCACCCTACGCGCAATAAGCTGGGTGTACTGTGATCCGAAATCGAGAATAAGTAGGGTTTCTTGCATGCTACAAAGTTAAAACTTATATACTATCATCCTTTTATTAACTTTTCCAAAGTTGTTAACTTTGGAAAAGTTAATTTTCTAAAAGTATATTTTGAAATCCATTTAATATAAATGTACATTAGCAAATAAAAAATGGCCAGGTCATATAAATCAAAAAAACGGAATAAACCGCGTAGCTATAAAAACACTTATTGTTTTATTCGCAGTGTTAGTGGCAATAGCCATTGCATCAGCAATCATTAGCTATTTTATAATTAATGATGAATCAGACATACTTTTACAGGAAACAGAACCATCTGATCAGCAAACTATTGATCAACAAGAAAATATAAAAACTTCCCTTGAAGGCACCTGGGTGAGTAATTACGATGGAGCTATACTGAGCATTACAGGATTAACCTTTAATCTTGATCTTCCGTCCGTTGATGAATCTGCATCTGTTAAAGGAACGATTGCGATTGAGCAAAACGTGGCTACTTTCATCAATACCGGTGGCAAAGAAGTTTGCAAAGGCACTGAGGGGCATTACCGGTTCACCTTCGAAGAAGATGAGGTGTCGTTTAAACTAATAAAAGACGACTGTGAAAGCAGAAAAGAACGGATGACGGTTAGTTGGTTTAAATTATAATTGGTTGAACGTAAATAAACCTTTCAGGTTGACAAAAACCTGAAAGGTTGAGAACTATCTCCTAACTTTCAACCTTTCAGTTCCCCATCCCACAAGCCCACCTCGAACTAAAAGGTTTGACTCAAAAAACCTTTCAGGTTGACAAAAACCTGAAAGTTGAAGAAAAAGAAAAACACCTCTAAATTTTCGACCTTTCAGGAGCAAGGCCACCTGAAAGGTTTGACTCAAAAAACCTTTCAGGTTGAAAAAAACCTGAAAGGTTGAAGAAAAAAAAACCTCTAAATTTTCGACCTTTCAGGAGCAAGGCCACCTGAAAGGATAAGCCCAAAAAACCTGAAAGGTTTGGCCTCGAACTAAACGCTTATCTTACTCAAATACATATTTATCCATTCCCGGTCTGTCTTTATTTTCTTGATGAAACGTAATAAACTCTTCCTTTGTCTCAAACAGAGACAGTATAAAATCACGGTTTATTTTGGTGGGATTTTCTGACAGGATGGTATTATAAGATGAATATTTCCAACCCGAAAAAGAGCTGGCTATACCATGGTGAATAGGGTTTCTGTGAATATAATTTATCAGGTAAATCAGGTAGTCGTCATCTTCAACAATTATTCTTTTAAAAGGATATAAAAACAACCTGCCTTGCCTGTTGTGAGCTTTGTTAAAAGATTTAGAATAGCTATTGAAAAAGTTGCTAAACACTTTGCTTAGAAGTAAATCAGGAGAATAATTATTTTGTTTTTGTAGTTTAACAGGAAGATCATCAAAATCTTTTAAATCAACCAATAAATGAAAATGATTTGGAATCAGGCAGTAGGAGAAAATATCAGCAATGGGCAAAATGAACCTATTGAGTTTTTGAAGAAAGAAAAAATAGTCCTTATCAGATACAAACAATTTATCAGTTCCTACTGCTTTGTTGAAGATATGATACGTGTTACCGGGGATGAGTTTCTCCAAATTATTTATGTTTGTGGCATCAGGCTTCATGATTTTGTGATTTTGTGATTTAAGTAAAAATACTAAATTCCCTAAAACCTTTCAGGTTGACAAAAAAAACTTCTCTATTTCCTCCTACTTTCAACCTTTCAGTTCCCCATCCCACAAGCCCACCTCGAACTAAAAGGTTTGACTCAAAAAACCTTTCAGATTGACAAAAACCTGAAAGGTTGAAGAAAAAGAAAAACACCTCTAAATTTTCGACCTTTCAGGAGCAAGGCCACCTGAAAGGTCAGGCTTAAAAACCTTTCAGATTGACAAAAACCTGAAAGGTTGAAGAAAAAGAAAAACACCTCTAAATTTTCGACCTTTCAGGAGCAAGGCCACCTGAAAGGTCAGGCTTAAAAACCTTTCAGATTGACAAAAATCTGAAAGATTGAAGAAAAAGAAAAAAACACCTCTAAATTTTCGACCTTTCAGGAGCAAGGCCACCTGAAAGGTTGAGAACTATCTCCTACTTTCAACCTTTCAGTTCCCCATCCCACAAGCCCACCTCGAACTAAAAGGTTTGACTCAAAAAACCTTTCAGGTTGACAAAAACCTGAAAGGTTGAAGAAAAAGAAAAACACCTCTAAATTTTCGACCTTTCAGGAGCAAGGCCACCTGAAAGGTCAGGCTTAAAAACCTTTCAGATTGACAAAAATCTGAAAGATTGAAGAAAAAGAAAAAAACACCTCTAAATTTTCGACCTTTCAGGAGCAAGGCCACCTGAAAGGTTGAGAACTATCTCCTACTTTCAACCTTTCAGTTCCCCATCCCACAAGCCCACCTCGAACTAAAAGGTTTGACTCAAAAAACCTTTCAGGTTGACAAAAACCTGAAAGGTTGAAGAAAAAAAAACCACCTCTAAATTTTCGACCTTTCAGGAGCAAGGCCACCTGAAAGGTTGAGAACTATCTCCTACTTTCAACCTTTCAGTTCCCCATCCCACAAGCCCACCTCGAACTAAAAGGTTTGACTCAAAAAACCTTTCAGGTTGACAAAAACCTGAAAGTTGAAGAAAAAGAAACCTCTAAATTTTCGACCTTTCAGGAGCAAGGCCACCTGAAAGGTCAGGCTTAAAAACCTTTCAGGTTGACAAAAACCTGAAAGGTTGAAGAAAAAAAAACCACCTCTAAATTTTCGACCTTTCAGGAGCAAGGCCACCTGAAAGGTCAGGCCTCGAACTGAAAAGTTAGACCGGAACAAACCTTCTATCAATAAATCAAGATGGCATTATATTCCGCCTCATTCCCCAACAAATCCTTAACAATAAGCTTAAATTCATTTTCACCTTTATTTAAACGGTTGTCAGAAGTATAGGTAAGCAACTGATTTTTAGCATCGTATTCCATCAATATCCATATATCGTTTAAAGTACCACGATAATATTTTATTCCGGTTTCGTTGTCCCTTATCTTCACTTTAATCGTATGCTGTCCCGAAATATTTTTGCCTTTACCAATATTTACAGGAATAATCTCCGGGCTAACCGAATCCACTTTCACCAGATAATTGCCCAGAACTCTTGATTTCACCTTTAAATAATCTTCATCCCAACCCGAACCTATGTAACTATGACCTCCATTACCATTTACCTTTGCATTATCATTTCCATTTGAATAGGCTATATACATCTTGTCCTTTAATCCTTCGGGTATATGATCCGGTTTAATTTTAATAGAAAAGGCTTTATGAACAGGTGTAAACTTATTATGAATTTGATACACTGGAGAAAAACAACCTGCCACAGAATCAACCATAAATTCAAAATAAAATGACTTGTAAAATGCGTTAGCCGGAAATGATAATGCAATATTCTCTTTTGCTATTTCATATTGTTTCCGAAAATCAAAATAAATACCCTTTGGTTCTTTTTCAGTTTTTTGCCGGGTTGAATCAATACCGGCAGAATTTACTTCAAACATTAATTGCGCCGTATTTCCATATAAATCTTTTACAATGTATTTCACTGTATGATTTAATAAATCATTGAACGCAACAATACCATTTGAAATAACATTTTGATATAGGTTAAGCCTGTTGTTTGTATCAATTTCAGTCCTAACAAGCCTCCTTTTCATTTTTTTATAGTAAGCATAGTCGATAAGGCTGTTGATATAGCGGGTATTTGAAAAAGACAAATCATCCATTTTCAGCCCAAAAACCTGTGTTGAATCTACCAACATTTCAATTGTATAAACACCGTTTTTATTTGGAATATCATTCATCAGGTCGTGGGTTCTTATACCAAAAGAGATATTACCCGAAACTGAAATTTTAGGCTTATCCCTCAAATAATGTTCTACGCCCCAGCCGGCTACCTGATAAAAAACCGTGTCATGCTGTCCATTAATTGTTGCGTGTTTATCAACAGGATATAATGCTACTTCCAAAATCTTAGGCCTGTAATAATCTTTGATTTTCAGGCTTTTAAACAGCAAAGGATTAACAGGGCGTTGTGTAGCTTCTTCGCGTATCTCAAAGTGCAAATGAGGTCCGTTAGAACCTCCTGTGTTTCCGGATACAGCAATTACATCTCCTTTGTTTACTTTGAACCGGACTTTTTCAGGGAATATTTCAATGGTAAAACTTTCTTTTTTATACTGGTATGAAGTTACAAACTCCTGTATCTCATTATTATATTTCTGAAGGTGGCCATAAACAGAAACATATCCGTTTGGGTGCGTGATATAAATAGCTTTTCCATAGCCTCCGGTTGAAATTTTTATTCGCGACACATAACCATCAGCAATAGCATATATATTCTTCCCTTCTACCCCACCGGTTTTAATATCAATACCCGAATGAAAATGATTGGAGCGCAGCTCGCCAAAAGTACCTGACAAGTATAATGGTGTATCTAATGGCGGAATGAAGTAATTAGAAGGGTGGTTTTTGCTTTGAGCTGTTATTTCATTAATAATTAAGAGAAAATTGAATAGAAAAATTAGAGATGAAATAACATATATATTTTTAGATGCGATCATAAATAAATTTGATATTGCTTTTGCTAAATTTAAACATGGCAAAAATAGATCAAATTTTACCGGAATAAATTTAGCCTCCAATATTTTCACAATTCATAATTTTTCCTACTTTTGCAATCCCAACTATGAAAAACCGGATTAGATACCTTCAGCACCTGTTTCCCGCTATTTGTGTGTGTGTGTGTGTGTGTGAATCTGGTTTCATTACTTCAGGTCAATCTCATCACTCAGCCAACCATTTCTTTTACAACCGAAAATCTTATTCTTTCGAAAATGATATTCTACTCCAATTAATACGTCCGACAAAGTTCATAGAAAAAGGCCGTAGCTGCTATGCCCGAATGCTACGGCCTTAAATGCTACCAAACATAGCGAGGCTTATCGGGAAGCCATATTAATAAAATATTCAACAAAAATACCAAAACAATGCAAAATATATTTATAAAAATAAGCGTTATTTTACTTGTAATGCTTATAACAATAACCTCCTGTAAAAAGGATAATTTGCAACAAGCTGAATTTTCTGATAGTAATTCAACTTATGCCAACATGATCGTGAATCGGATTGACAACTTCAGAACCCGGATGCACAGTACTGAAAGATCAGGTGATATAATGCTACTTGATACTGCCATTTGGAATCTGGAAGCTTTGATCACTTATGACAAAGCATATCCTGATTCGGCTTCTAAGGATTTTAACACCATGAAATCGTATTATACAATAACGGTTGATGCGAACAATATGGTTACGGAGGCAGAAGTACAACAGCTATACATGCTGATGCTCGACACCCTAAATTATCAGTTATCATTATTGGATAATGATGTAAAATTTGCCGTTTTTTCTGATGTGAAACTGTTAGAAATTGAAGGGAATACAGCACACATTATGGCATTAAACGGCTATGGCTCCGGTTTTATTTACGGGCTTTACTGGCCATTTACTTCAGATGATGACTGGATTTGGGGATACGAAAACGGACCACCTGCAGGTAAATGCGACGGAACAGAAATAGGTGTTTCTGATGGGTCAGATGAATTAAGCTGGCGATTGAACAATCCAGCAGCTCAACCCTCACAAGGAATCTATACTGATATTGAAACCATTGAAACTAATTTTATGTATTGCACCTACAATGAACCACCTCAATTACCCCGTGTATTTAGCACGCCTGATGGCAATCATTGTATGGAAAATGAAGAATTGACTTTCTATCTGGAAGCAGGCCACTGGATCATTTATGATTACAATTTAACATATAATGATTTCTCATGGGGAATCATTATAGAAGATGGAGAAGGGGCAAGACCGCAAGGTAAAAGCTTCATGAGTATCGAGATTTTGGATGATTATGAATATAATTATGATAAATTTCTTCATAGATATTTTATTACGTATGGAATATTCACTCCTAAGATTCATGGTTAAAATGAATACCGAGCAAGGATTAACTAAAGTTAGTCCTTGCTTAGTCTATAAAAAGAAATTATGAAAATACTTCTAACTATTATCTTGTTATTTATATATGGACTTGTATTCGGCCAAATTCAGACCTTCTCATTCGAATATGCTACAGAAGATGACGACAGGTTCTGGGATGCGATAGAAACTGAAGATGGTAATTTTTATCTTGCAGGACATGTTGCAAAACCCGAATCTGATAAATATAAAGGATTGATTATAAAAATAAGTCCTGACGGACAACTTATTAACGAAAGAGTTGTTGATATACCTAACAGGACTTATGATATTTATGGAATTCTACAGGATACAATAGGCTCTATTATTTTATATGG
Organism: Chaetoderma sp. LZ-2023a; assembly: GCA_034401795.1. Taxonomy (NCBI): domain Eukaryota; kingdom Metazoa; phylum Mollusca; class Caudofoveata; order Chaetodermatida; family Chaetodermatidae; genus Chaetoderma; species Chaetoderma sp. LZ-2023a. The sequence continues at coordinate 2,198,666 of JAVVLW010000018.1, forward strand.
AAAATCATCTGACACAACATCAGAAATGTATCATACAAATCTTGAGCTTAAGAGAATTGATTTTGATTTGGAAACACATGATTCATCTTCTTACTTGCTCTCTGAAAATAAAAGAATCGGTCTATTAGCAAGTCAATTTGGGCATAACAATGAATTATTGTTTACGAGCGGAGTATGGTCTGACTCTCAAAATAAAGGGTACGCTATTATACTCAAATTGGATAAGGAGTTGGATAGTATTCGTTTTTATGAATTCCCGGTCGCATCTGATGGGCATCAGATTAGGCAATTAAATGACACTCTTTATTGGACTGTAGGTATGTATGGTGGCTATAAGTATTTAACATTAGACACTTTATTTGAGGTAGTTGATTTTCATAAATTACCTGAAAGAATTTCCCAAGCATACGGACTTAAATGGGATACCGATACATCTTTCTTTATGTGTGGGGAGTGGGGAGGTGGATCAGATGATGATTTGGGTATGTTAAGACAATTTCATCCATTGGATACAACAGATTATTTATTCAACTCTTGGGGAACTGAAGGTATTTACGATTATCCAGCTCCAAATGGGGGTTTAGATTTTCAAAATAAGGACTCTGTTTACGTTGGTGCTATATCGCCCTTCTGGCCATGGTCTTCACACCCATCTGATTACGTGATTCTTCAAACCGACAGTTTGTTAAATATCAGGTGGGAAAGATTTTATGGAGCGGGTGAATACTATTACGAATTAATGAAGGTATTAGCTACAAAAGATGGTGGTTGCCTGTTAGCCGGTACCAGATACAACTATAATGTCGGGATTAAAGAACGGGATATTTTTATTGTGAAACTGAACAGTGAAGGCTTATTAGTAAACACAGAAGAAAACCCTGTCATTGAAATGTACGAAGCCCTTGTTTTTCCCAACCCCGGTATCAATTACCTGAAAGTACGCATAGCTGCACAATACAAACAAAGCACTTTTGATCTGTATGATATAAACGGCAAGCAGGTTTTATCGCAACAAATTACAGGTAAATGGGGTGAGGTGAACACTGCATTTTTAAAAACAGGTACGTATATCTATAAAATTTATAATAATGACGGTTTATATGAAAGTGGGAAGTGGGTGAAGCAATAAGGAGTTTTGGATTATACCGGAATAAATTTAGCCTCCAATATTTTCACAGTTCATTATTTTTCCTACTTTTACAGCCCCAACTATGAAAAACCAGATTAAACACCTTCTACACCTGTTTCCCGCTATTTGTGTGTGTGTGTGTGTGTGTGTGAACCCGGTTTCATTACTTCAGTCCAATCTCATCACTCAGCCAACCATTTCTTTTACAACCGAAAATCTTATTCTTCCGAAAATGATATTCTTTCTCAATTAATACGCCCGACAAAATTCATAGAAAAAGGCCGTAGCTGCAAAGCCCGAATGCTACGGCCTTAAATGCTACCAAACATAGTGAGGCTTATCGGGAAGCCATATCAATAAAATATTCAACAAAAATACCAAAACAATGCAAAATAAATTTATAAAAATAAGCGTTATTTCACTTGTAATGCTTATAACAATTACTTCCTGTAAAAAGGATAATATGGTTCAAACACCTGCTAATGATGACGAAATGATGTTGCGCAGTACAAAAGTGCTCTCACTTATTAATCGTTTTGACGAGAAAATGAAAAGCTCTTTTAAGTCAGGTGAAATGATTGAACTTGATTCGGTGGTATGGAATACCGAGGCATTACAGAACTTTACTTATGCCATACCCGATTCGGCTACAAAGGATTTTGTAGTATTCAAATCGAATTATACGCTAAATGTAGATGCCAACGGCATGGTTATGCTTGACGATGTGCAATCTCTTTACAACGAGATGGAAACCGATTACCAGGCAAACTTTAATACAATACAAAGCGATGAAAAGCTGATGCATTTTACCGATGTAGCTTTGGATTCGGTAGTTGGCAATACAGCTTATCTATCATCTGCAAGAGGTTTTGGATATACCTGGCTGCTAAACATGTACTGGGGTTTTTCGGAAGACGATGACTGGATTTGGGGAACACTTTGCGAAGATCTCGGAGCACCTCCGGAAGGTAAATGTGATGGCACTCAGGTGGGCGTTTCTGACGGCTCAAACGAGTTGCAATGGCGCTTGAATAATCCTATTGCTTTACCTTTAAGTACAAGTTATACTGATTTGGTTACACGATTCGGAGACCCCTTTGCTTTTCCTCAACCTTACCCGGGAACAGGGTATCGAATTTACTTTGACCAAACGTCAACAACAGACAATTGCTTATACAATGAAGATTTAGAATATTACTTAATTGAAGCTGATGATATAGTTAAAACTTCTGAGGCCGATGGCGGTTTAAGGCCGCAAGGCAAAGCATTTGTAAGTATTGAGATTGTTGATGATATACTGCTTGATGGAAAAGGAGCTTATCTTCACTTTTATCGGGTTACCTACGGAACAGCATATAACAACATTCAGCATTAATCAACAAATTCGGAATGGCTGGTATAGTCTGGCCATTCCTTTATTTAAAATTTACTTTATGAAAAGATTTAAAACAGTAGTCATTTCACTCTTTGTATTTGCATATGTTGGAGTATCAGGTCAAACAACCACCTTTGAATATTTATTATCAAATCAAACAGCAAATGAAATTATAAATGATATATACGAAGCACCTGATGGATTTATTTATGGTGTTGGTTTCGTCACCAAACCAAATGAACACAACTTTAAAGCAAACGGATTTATTTTAAAGTTAGATAAAGAAGGCATCTTTGTTGACAGTTGTATATTAAGTAAAAATAAAAGGTTTTGCTTTAACAATATATTATCCGATAATGATAATCAATTTGTTTTAAGCGGATATTCCAGCGACACAACAAGCGGATGGCCAAACAATAAAGCTTGTAATATCGAACTGAAAAAAATAAACAGCAATTTGGAAATTTTGTCTGAAAAAACATTTACATTTCCTCCAGATTATGGGTACTGGAACATGCTTACCCGAAGAGGCAAGAACAATGATCTACTCATTGGCGGTAGCATATGGCCAATTAACATTCCTTATATATTTTTTTATGTTGTTAACGAACAGTTCGACAGTATCAAAGCTAATTTTTATATTGACACAACGAGGACATGTTATGCAATTCACCAGGTAAATGATTCTTCTTATTGGCTAATTGATGGCATCCGTCCTGATTATTATACTATGGATAACAACCTAAACCTGACATCACATAAGTATGCAGTACCCCATTGGATAAATGCACCTTATGGCATCAAGTGGGATACAGACACCTCTTTTTATCTTACCGGAGAGTGGAATGACGGACCGGATGATGATATCGGTTTTTTCAGGCAGTTCCATACGATTGATTCTACTAATAACGTATTTAATACATGGGGAACATTAGACACTTTGGATTTGCCTGCCTCTTGGGAAGCTCTGGATTTCAACAATAAAGATTCAATTTATATTGGTGGAACTACAAATGTTTGGTACGGGAATTTCAATCCCTGGCCATCCTGGTACTTTATCATTCAAACCGACAGCAACTTAAACATACGCTGGGAACGTTTTTATGGCGGTGATGCATTTTATGTAATGCATAAAATTATTGCCTCAAACGATGGTGGCTGTATTGTTGCAGGAACACGCTACGATTATCTGAATACAACAGAAGACGAAATGGATATTCATATTTTAAAACTGAACAGTGAAGGATTGTTAGTTAACACAGAAGAAAAACCTGCCATTGAAATGCACGAAGCCCTCGTTTTTCCCAACCCGGGTACTAATTACCTAAAAGTACGCATAGCAACACAATACAAACAAAGTACTTTTGAGCTGTATGATATTAGCGGCAAGCAGGTTTTAGCACAACAAATTACAGGTAAATGGGGTGAGGTGAACACCACCTTTTTAAAAACAGGTACGTATATCTATAAAATTTACAATAATGACGGCTTATACGAAAGTGGGAAGTGGGTGAAGCAATAAGGAGTTTTGGGTTTTTGACCGTTCTTTTGCGTAATTTTGCAGAACAAATTTCATCAAATGAAAAATCTAAAATACTTTTTTATCATAATTATCGCTTCCACGCTGATCAATATTGGCTGCAAAAAAACCGATAAAGATACAGCAAAACCCTTTATTGAGCTGCTTGGCTACGACCCCGTTTATACAGCTTTAGGCTCACCCTATATTGATGCCGGTGCCACTGCCTGGGACATTACTATTGATGGCGATACCATTGATATAACAGACCAAATGGTTACCACCGACAATGTGAATATAAATATTGTAGATAATTATAAAGTTAAGTATAATGTATCGGATGAAGCAGGCAATGCAGCCGATGAAAGAACGAGAACAGTAAAAGTATTAATTGGCAAATAAACGATTCACCATAAGCTTGCCTACAGGTAAAATGCCACTAAAAAAAAGCATTATCTTCATTATAAACCCAAAGTCGGGGAGAAATAGCCGTGTTGATATTCCTGAGAAAATCAAATCAGGAATTGATTCATCGAAATTTGTTTTCGAACTAAAACACACAAAGGCGGCCGGGCATGCAACAAAACTTGCCGAACAGGCCATTCAGGATAAAATAAACATTATAGTTGCTGTTGGAGGCGATGGCACCATAAACGAAGTAGCCTCATGCCTCATTCACAGCGAATCATTATTAGGTATTATTCCGGTAGGTTCAGGAAATGGTTTAGCACGGCATTTAGGAATTCCGCTTGCAGTTGCAAAAGCTGTTAAACTTATCAACGAGGCTCATTACAAATTAATCGACACGGCCACAATCAATGGCAAACCTTTTATCAGTATTGCCGGTGTGGGTTTTGACGCTTTGATTGCCAAAAAATTTGAAGCCAGCAAAAAACGGGGTCTGGCAACTTATTTGCATCATGCGGTAAATTCGTTTATTAAATACAAACCAAAAAAATACAAGCTGAAGATTAACGAAAAAGTAATTGAAACAAAAGCTTTATTTATTTCTTTTGCCAACTCAAATCAGTTTGGATATAATGCTCAAATTGCACCAAACGCTAAATTAGACGATGGCCTGCTGGACATTTGTATTGTTCAGAAACCAAATTTGTTTGAAATGCCATTAATTGCAAATCTTGTATTTTTAAAAAGGATTGACAAATCACAGCATGTCGACATCATACCTGCTGCACAGATAATTGTTGAACGTGAAAAAGAAAAATACGTAAACATTGATGGTGAGGCTGTGAAAATGAGTAAAAAGTTAGAAGTAAAAGTAGTTCCCCTATCTCTCAAAATAATCATACCTAAAGATGTCAAATAAGAAAACTAATCAACGAATTGTTTATTCAACGAACCCTGATTTTATTCCTTATGATGAGAATAATGAGCAGGAATCAGAGAGCTTGCCTCCACAGCAACAAAAGCTGATTATAAGCCTTGATAAGAAGCAGCGAAAGGGGAAAAAAGTAACTCTGATCACAAATTTTATTGGAACCGATGAAGACATTAAGAAATTAGGGAAAACACTGAAATCAAAATGCGGTGTGGGAGGAAGCGTAAAAAACGGGGAAATACTGATACAAGGGGACTTCAGGCAAAAAGTAATAAAATTGCTGGAAAAGGAAGGCTACAAGTGTAAGCTGTCAGGTGGTGGATGATGTTAAAATGATCCTTAAATTTGGCACTCCGAATAATAGATTAGGCATTATTACGAAATAAGTTGGACAAAGCAGGCGATGTTATTTTGTGTGATAACAAGGCAAAAAACGTAGACATAGCCGTAGCTATGGCGAGGCTTTTTAACACAGTTAGCGTGCAAAAGAACAAGCCGGAATGGTTAAGTTATTTCGTAACAATGCCTTACTGAATTAATTATTAAATTATGTACATGAATAAGACCGTATACTTTTTGTTATTTTTTATCATTATAGCAAGTGCATCTGCACAGGAAACGAAAGGCACATTAAATGAAGATGCCATCAATCGTTTGAGAAATAGTTTCAAGAAAACACCCGACAATATTGCATTAACCAATGCCATTACACACAACGACATTAAAAAGCTTGCAACCAACCGGGAAAACGATGGAAAACTGAATCATTATTTTTCGGATGTAGTAGAAACAAAAGCCATAACAAACCAAAAATCATCCGGGCGCTGTTGGTTATACACAGGGCTCAACATTTTAAGGCCAATGGTTCAGGATAAATATAATATCCGTGAATTTGAATTTTCACAAACCTATAATTTTTTCTGGGACCAACTTGAAAAAGCCAATTTGTTTATGGAGATTGCCATCAGCACAGCTCATCTGCCAATGGACGACCGAAAAGTGGAGTGGCTGTTTAAAAACCCCATTGGCGATGGTGGACAGTGGACTACATTTGCTGATATCGTAAAAAAATACGGTCTCGTTCCAAAATCGGCAATGCCTGATACATACCAGAGTGAAAAAACAGCTATGATGCGCCGGTTAATTAAGAGAAAATTGAGAGAACAAGGTTTACAATTACGCATACTTACTTTATCAAAAATGCATGAAGAGCATAAAATTGAAGCCAAAATAAAAATGCTGGAAGAAATATACAGGATACTGGTTCTGACCCTTGGCGATCCGCCTGAATCATTTATGTGGCAGTACGAAACCGAAGAAGGAGAAATAAGCACACCAAAATCATTTACCCCAAAAGAATTTTATGAAGAGCTTGTCGGTATTAACCTGGACGAGTATGTTATGTTTATGAATGATCCGATGAGGGAATACAATAAACTTTACGAGGTTGAATTTGACAGAAATCTTGTTGAAGGTGCAAATTGGAAATATGTTAATCTGCCTAATGAAAAAATTAAAGAATTTGCCAAAAGGTCTATACTTGGTAATGAAGCGATGTATTTTTCATCTGATGTGGGCAAACAGCTCGACATTAAAAACGGCACCCTCGACTTGAGCAATTACAATTACAGCGACTTGTTTGGTGTTGATTTCGAAATGAATAAAAAAGAACGAATGCTCACTTTTGAAAGCGGATCAACTCACGGCATGGCACTAAACGGTGTAAACATCCTACCGGATGGCACTACTGATAAGTGGCTTCTGGAGAACAGTTGGGGAAAAGAAAAGGGACATGAGGGTTTTCTTACCATGACCGATGATTGGTTTGACGAATATATGTTCAGGCTTATAATTAATAAAAAATACATTGACGAAGATGTATTAAAAATACTTGAACAGGAAGCCACACTTCTTCCGCCCTGGGATCCAGCATTTGCACCTGAACAATAGACTTTATTATCAGGTTTGAATTATGGATGAACTTACTGAGCATCACTGGAACCAAATGTATAAATCGCAACAAACAGGCTGGGATATCGGATATGTGTCAACACCTTTAAAGGCGTATTTCGATCAACTAACTGACAAATCAATCAGGATTCTTATTCCCGGAGCTGGAAATGCCTACGAAGCCGAACATCTTTATACTAATGGATTTACCAATGTTTTTGTTCTTGATTACGCTCAGGAAAGCATAAAAAACTTTAAAAAACGTTATCCCGAATTCCCGTCAACTCATCTTATATCCGAAGATTTTTTTGAACATCAGGGTCAATATGATTTAATCATTGAACAAACTTTTTTCAGCTCAATTTTACCCGATCAACGGAATGCTTACGTTAATAAAATACACGAGCTATTAAAACCAAACGGGAAACTATCCGGTCTTCTTTTTACAGATGAGTTTGATTTTCAAGGACCTCCATTCGGCGGCAACAAAAATCTTTACAGGAAAATATTTAGTCCGCTTTTCGATATTATCACAATGGAAATAGCACACAACTCAATCAAACCACGCAAGGGAAGAGAATTATTTTTTATACTTCAAAAAAAATCAACCTGAAAAATAAAAAATGTTTATATTTTAGCAATGAACTTGTCAGTACAACAAATCAATTATTAAATCAGATTTATCATACTTATTTTATATTTATCACTTATGATCAGGTTTATCAAATTAATCGAAGAATTTTTCAACAGACTACTATTAGACATTGGATTATCTGAATATCAATCAAGCCACATAAGCCAGTTAACTATTTTTATCCTTTTACTTATATTTTCGCTTCTTGCTTACTACATCACCTGGAAGGTGATAAAGAAACTTCTGATCCCCATTTTCAAAAAATCTAAAAATCAATTTGATGACTTGCTTATCAAACATAAATTTTTCAGGCGATTATCCTACCTCGTACCCGCACTCATTCTTTATTACTTTTCTGATGATGCCCTAAGCATTTTTCCTGATTTCGTAAGTTCTTTTAATACTATTTTAGAAATGCTTTTCATTCTGATTGTTGTATTCATTCTGGATAGCTTACTTTCCACTCTTAATGATTTTTATGAAAGGTATGAAATCGCTAAAGACAATCCGATTAAAGGACTGGTTCAAATTATAAAGATCATTATTTACATTATTGGCGGACTTATTATTATCGGTAACCTGTTTAATCAAGACCTGAGCTCTTTAGCTATCAGTCTGGGAACAATGTCAGCTATTTTAATGCTGATTTTTAAAGATCCGATACTGGGGTTTGTTGGGGGAATGCAACTGATTTTTAATAAAATGCTTTCCATAGGCGATTGGATATCCATGCCAAAATTCGGGGCAGACGGTATCGTATTGGAAATTAATTTAACTACAGTAAAAGTCCAGAATTGGGATAAAACAATCGTAACCGTTCCTACTTACAGCCTGATAAGCGATTCGTTCCAAAACTGGCGTGGCATGGAAGAGTCAGGGGGCAGGCGGATCAAACGCTCTATCTATATTGACATGGACAGCATCTCTTTTTGTACAGAAGAAATGATGAAGAAATTCAAAAAGATCGATTCCCTGAAACCTTATCTTGAAGAAAAAGAAAAAGAACTGGAAGAATCTAACAAGAAGTTGAATATAGATCCATCTTCGCTTGTTAATATCCGGCGTCAGACTAATATCGGGATACTCAGAGCGTATTTAAAGACATATCTACGAAATCGTACTGACATCCACAATGATATGACTTTCCTTGTGCGCCAGTTGCAGCCACAAGAAAAAGGCTTACCCATTGAAATATATATTTTTACAACCACTACCAAATGGGCTGAATACGAAGATATTCAATCTGATATATTTGATCATATTTTAGCTTCCATTCCGGAGTTCGGATTAAAAGTTTACCAGTTTCCAAGCAATTCATCTGTAAAAGAGTTTATGTTGAAATAAGTTCGAATTGATGATGAATACGATACCTGATGAGATTCCCAAAAAAGCTTAAATATTATTCAGAAATACAGATAGACATTACACCTAACTTCCCGTCTTTTTCCTGTGTTTTCTAAGCTCAGCAAGGGCAATAATAAACCAAACTGTATAGTTTTCGGGATGCTCTTTCACATCTTCCACCAGCCAGTTTATATCCGCATATTTCCAGTCTTCAACTTCTTCAGGATTCGGATTGGGTTCGGTATCAGAATATCCGATAAAAACATGATCAAACTCATGCTCTGTCAACCCATCTCCTACATCAGATTTGTAAATAAAAGTAAATGCCTTGCTAATGTCGCATTCAAAACCCATTTCCTCCATCATCCGGCGTTTTGCAGAAACACTAACATCTTCGCCTGCCTTTGGATGGCTGCAAACCGTATTTGTCCATAATCCGCCCGAATGATATTTTTCTGAAGCTCTTTTTTGAAGCATTAGTTCTCCCCCACTATTGAAAACAAAAACAGAAAAAGCTCTGTGAAGTGCTCCCTTTTCATGAGCAGCCATTTTTTCCATTGTTCCCAATGGTTGATCATTTTTATTAACTAATAGAACATATTTAACTAGCATATATGTGCGTTTTTCAAATACAAAAATACTTATTTTAGTTAAAATGAATCTAAATAATAAACTTTTTTAAAAAATAAAAAAAAACTTGACAAATGGATTTTAATAAAACTACCTTGCAACAAATAACAACCAAATAACCATTAATAACCACAAATGACAACTTATGACCATAAATAATAACTTATTAATAAGTATTGTAATTATCGGTGGCGGACTTATTCCGGTATTTGAATTGCAATCGCAGGAACTTACTGCCAAAGAAATTATTAAAATCGCCGATGAGAAAAACCGCGGTGAAACCATGCAGGGCGAAATGACGATGACCATTGTCAGACCAAAATGGGAACGAACTGTCTCTATGAAAAGCTGGTCGAAAGGCGACAAATACTTTATGATATACATCACCGCCCCTGCCAAAGAAAAAGGACAGGTATTTTTAAAAGTAGATAAAGAAATATGGAATTATGTTCCTACCATCTCCCGAATGATAAAAATACCACCTTCGATGATGATGCAATCGTGGATGGGCTCTGATTTTACCAATGACGACCTCGTAAAGCAATCTTCTATTGTTGTTAACTATGATCATAATCTTTTGGAAGAAGAAACAATTAGAGAAAAGGATTGTTACAAAATTGAACTCATACCTCATGAAGATGCTGCTGTAGTGTGGGGGAAAATAATATCATGGATTACCAAAGACGGGTTCGACCTTTGGAAATCAGAATACTATGATGAAGACGGTTATCTTCAGAACACTGAAAATGCATACGATATTAAATTGATGGGAGACAGAAAAGTTCCAAGCCGAATGGAAATAATTCCTGCTGATAAAGAAGGGCATAAAACCTTGTTAAATGTTATCAGCACCAAATATGACAAACCGATTGATGACAGTTTTTTCAGCAAGCAAAACATGAAAAAAGTCAGATAATAGCGAAAACAGGCAAACAACAATAACGACCAAATGACCATCGAATGACTATTAAATGACATTAATAACAACCGAACCATGACCATATATTTTATAATAGCATGGAGAAACCTTTGGCGAAATAGCCGCAGAACACTAATAACCAGTGCGTCTATATTTTTTGGTGTATTCTTCGCCATATTCATGTCATCATTGCAACAGGGATCGTTTGAGAATATGGTTGATAATCTGGTCAGGTTTTATTCTGGTTATATTCAAATTCAAGAAACAGATTTCAATGACAATCGGAGTTTAAATAATTCATTAATCCAAAATCAGGAATTACTTAATGCGATTAACAACAATAAACTAATTACACATTCATCACAACGCATCGAATCCTTTGCATTAGCCGGATCAGAAGAAAACAGTTTTCCATCAATGTTGTTTGGCATTCAGCCGGAACAGGAAGAATCTATTTCGGGTGTATCGAAATGGCTTAGTGATGGTGAATTCATTACCACAGGCTCACAAGACATTGTTATGGGAAAAGTACTGGCTACCAACTTGAAGGTTGGTGTTAATGATAGCATTATTCTAATTGGACAGGGATACCACGGAATAAGTGCTGCGGGAATATTCAGGATTTCCGGTTTATTAGATTTCCCATTGCCTGATTTGAGCAAACAGCTCATTTATATGGATTTGGAGAACGCCCAGGAATTTTTCTCAATGCCTGACATGATAACTTCACATCTGATCATGGTTGAAAATCCGGAACAGGTAGCAGATGCGATTAAATACATTAGCCCATTACTTAATTCCGAAATGAAACTCTACTCCTGGGATATGCTTCAGCCTGAGTTGGTAAATTTGATTGAGGGTAAAACTGCCAGCGGAAAGTTTATTAAAGCATTGTTATTTATGGTAATTGGTTTTGGTGTATGGGCAACCATCATCATGTTGATGCATGAAAGAAAGAGGGAGTTAGGTGTTATGATTGCTATTGGCTTCCAAAAAACCAGGATCATGCTAATGATAATAATTGAATCAACCTTAATTGGAATACTTGGCGTGCTAATGGGCATTGCCTTTAGCTATCCGGTGTTATTCTATTTTTTTAAAAATCCGATAGTAGTTACAGGAGAAATGGCTGAAACCTATAGGTCGATGGGATTTGAACCCATCCTCAAATTTGGTTTGAATCCAGAGATTTTTTTAAATCCGGCTATAACCGTATTTGTCATATTTGCATTGATATCGTTATATGAAATATGGTATGTGGCTAAATTAAAAACAGTTACCGCTATGCGGGCATAATACGAAACTATAGAAATGAAAAATCTTATACTAGCATGGCGAAATTTATGGCGGAAGCCATGGAGAACCATCATCACAAGCGGATCTGTATTTTCAGCTGTAATATTTACTGCATTCATGACTTCAATGCAATACGGTTCCTATGAATCGATGATTGATAACGTAGTTAAATTCTACTCAGGTTACATGCAAATCTTCACTGAAGACTATCATGAAAATAAAACCATCAACAATATATTCGAATTGAATGACTCCATTGTTAATCTAATCAAAAATACACCAGAAGTTAGTCATTATACATCACGTCTTGAATACTTTACATTAGCATCATCCGATGAAATAACAAAAGGATCAATAATTATTGGTGTAGATCCGGAAGCTGAAAATAAAGTGACTAATCTTAAGAAATGGGTAGATAAAGGCGAATATTTAAATGCCGGCGATGAAGGCATCCTGGTTGCAATCGATCTCGCTAAATATCTTAAAGTCTCGGTTGGCGACTCACTTGTTTTATACGGACAAGGTTATCACGGTGTTATGGCAGCAGGTATTTATCCTGTTAAGGGTATTTTAAAATTCCCTTCTCCTGAATTGAACAAACAATTCATTTATATGGAACTTACTACAGCCCAAACGTTTTTCTCTGCTCCAAATATGCTGACATCTTTGGTAATAATGGTGGAAGACAATTATCATCTTCCGGCTGCAATGAAATTTCTTAAAAAACAACTTAAAACACCTTATATGGTCATGTCGTGGGATGAATTACAACCCGAACTGGTATCTATGATCGAAGCTGACAAAGCTGGTGGAGTTGTAATGAAAGCCATACTTTATATGATCATTACTTTTGGCATATTCGGAACCATATTAATGATGATCTCTGAAAGGAAACGCGAACTCGGAGTGATGATTGCTATTGGTATGCAACGACATAAGCTTGGAATGATCCTGTTTTTTGAAACACTTTATATGGGTTTATTAGGGGCAATAACCGGTTTACTGGCGAGTATTCCTTTGGCTTATTACTTTTTCAAAAATCCAATACCCTTAACAGGAAATGCAGCACAAACAATGATAGATATGGGCATTGAACCTTTTATGTACTTTTCAATGCACCCTAAAGTGTTTTATATACAGGCTATTACTGTTTTTATAATTACACTGATTATTGCACTTTTTCCAATTTATAAATCATTTACAATCAGGCTCACAACAGCATTACGAGCTTAATTATTTACAAACAATTAAAACATAATATCATGCTTTTTTCAATATCATGGCGCAACATCTGGAGAAACAAAGTCAGAAGCCTGGTGATTATATTCTCCATCGCCCTTGGCATCTTTGCAGGTGTAGCAGCCTCTGCATTTATGAAAGGAATGGCTGAGCAGCGAATCCAAAAAGTGATCAATACCGAGCTTTCGTACATGCAAATTCATAAAGAAGGATTCAGGCAAAACTCTGATTTTAAGTCCTATATTCCTGATGCTACAGCTTTAGCATCTGACATACGCAAAATTCCACACGTTACGGGTGCAAGTCATCGTATCATCATACAATCGATGATAGCTTCTGCCGAAACCGCCTCAGGAGTTCTGATTGCAGGTGTTAACCCGGAAAAAGAGAGGGAAGTTACAAACATCCATGACCGGATAATTGACGGAGCATATTTCGAGGGGATTAAGAAGAATCCAATTGTAATTGGACAGAAGCTGGCGGAAAAGCTGAATGTAAAAGTCAGAAACAAACTCGTAATTACACTTCAAGACACTGCAAATAATGTGATTAGCGGACTTTTCAGAGTATCGGGCATATATTCTTCAAATAACAGCCTTTACGATGAATCACATGTTTTTGTACGTTATAATGATCTTCAAAAATTAGCTGAACTTCCTGATGGATCAGCTCATGAAATTGCCATAAATATCGATAATAATGAAAACTTATTATCAGTTGAAAAAGCTGTTAATAATCTGGCATCGGAATATGAAGTCCTCGACTGGAAATCACTCAGTCCTGAAATGAATTACCTAACCGAAGCTATGGATATTTACATGTATATTTTCATCATTATTATTCTACTGGCATTGCTATTTGGTATTATCAACACCATGCTGATGGTTGTAATGGAGCGAACAAAAGAAATTGGAATGCTGATGGCTATCGGCATGAATAAAATAAGGGTATTCTCAATGATAGTTTTGGAATCAATCTTACTTTCATTAACAGGTGGTGTAGTTGGCATTATCGTCGGAGCACTCTTTTCGAAATGGAGGGAAATAAAACCGATTGACTTAAGTGCATGGGCACAGGGTTACGAGCAATTAGGTTACGATGCTTATGTGTACATGAGCCTTGATCCGGTAATGCTGATAAACATAACTATACTTGTGATTATTACAGGCATAATAGCAGCATTATATCCGGCTTATAAAGCATTAAAAAATGATCCGGCAGATGCGTTGAGGATGGAGTGATTGAACAATTAGCGATTATTGAGCTATAATTAAAAAATAAAAAAATTAACATCATGAATGTTATAGAAATAAAAGACCTCGTAAAAATATACAACAGCAGCGAGGTGCAGGTTAAGGCAGTCAACGATATTACCATCAATTTTAAAGAAGGTGAGTTTACTGCTGTTGTTGGCCCTTCAGGCTCCGGAAAAACTACTTTCCTTAATATGCTTGGCGGATTAGACCGGCCTACATCAGGAGAAGTAATCATTGGAGGAATAAACATTTGGAATCTGAGTTCAAGAAAACTTATTGATTTCAGGATGAACAACATCGGTTTTGTTTTTCAGTCGTACAATCTGATCCCTGTTTTAACTGCAGGTGAAAATGTTGAATTTATCATGCACTTACAGGGAAAATCGAAGAAAGAACGCAATGAGCGAACAAAAGAATTATTAGAAGCAGTTGGTATTGGCGACCGGATAAAAAGCCGGCCGGCTAAGCTTTCAGGTGGCCAGCAACAACGGGTTGCTGTTGCAAGAGCTTTGGCATCAAAACCCGAATTTATACTTGCTGATGAACCTACGGCTAACCTCGATTCCACTTCAACCAGTGAACTTCTCGAATTAATGTCGGTGATGAACAAAAAATTCAATACTACTTTCATTTTTGCCACACACGACCAGCGTGTGATGGACAAAGCAAAACGTATTGTAACCATCGAAGATGGTAAAATATTGAAAGATGAAAATTTCGACAGGTAAACGATGAAGTTAAAGGGACAATATTTATTTTTTATTCTGCTTTTAACAATAGTTGCTACAACTATCGAGTTAAAATCCCAGGATCAGAAAAAGTTCAGAATGACAGGCTTTCTGGAATACCATAATAATACATGGATTCCAGGCGATTTGTATAGAGCTGCAGGCATTATTGAATGGCAAAATCAGTCAACTATATACAACAGGTTTAATTTTTGGTACACGCCACATCCTGATTTTGAGTTTTATGTAGGTATGCGTAACAATTTCACCTATGGGCCATTGGTTGCCACATATACTGATCTTTTAGAAATGGCCGGTTTAAATTATTCTGAATTAGTTACCTATGATAATGGTTACCTTGATCTCACCTTTAAACTTTCCAGTGATAAATCATACATCCTATACACAAACTTCGACAGAGCAAATTTTAAATGGACCAAAGGTAAACTTGAATTGACAGTTGGACGGCAACGCATCAACTGGGGAGCCAATTTGATATGGAATCCAAACGACATTTTTAACGCATATAACTTTTTCGATTTTAATTATGTAGAACGACCCGGGAGTGATGCGGTATTAATGGAATACTATACAGGTGATCTCTCCTCGATTCAGTTAGCTGGAAAATTAAGTTATATCCGGGTACTTGTTGACTCAACAACATTAAAAGAAGAATTGAAGCTAACATCAGCAGCTATGTACCGATTTAACAAGTGGAATTATGATTTCCAAATGTATGGTGGCGTTATGGAAACAGATGTTACAGCCGGATTGGGTTGGGCAGGAAGTATTGCAGGCGCAGGGTTTACAGGTGAAGCATCATGGTTTCAGGATACAAATAATTTTTCTGATACTACAGGCATTTTAGTTGCTTCAATAGGCGTTAACTACACGTTTAAAAACAGTATTTTTATCAATTTCTCAGGTATTTACAACAGTGCCGGAGCAACCGGCCCTGCAAATGCCGATTTTAAAAACTTTCTTGGGTCATTTTCTAATATATTCAGCAACAGTCTGAACGCTAAAATTTTAACTCGTTCAAAATTAGATCTTTTTGCACAAATATCCTACCCCGCAACACCACTCATTAATCTTGATTTAGCTTCTATTTATAACCCTTATGATGGATCAGGATTTGTAGGACCATCAGTAAATTTCAGTTTAACTGATAATATGTCGTTAATGCTTGTTGGTCAATTGTTCTGGGGTAATTCGTTAACCGAATACGGGGATGTTGGTCAAATGTTCTTCCTCGACATTAAATGGTCTTTTTAAAATATTTCTACAATTCGGATATCATAGACAAATTTATTAAACATCTATAAAATTCTTTCTAAAATAATCTCCACTCTTTGCTCAACACTCAACTTTGCTAAAGTAATTATCCTGAATCCTATTTCCTTATATACAATCATCAAATGGTTAAAAATTTCTTCAGACTCCTTAAATGTCTGCGGACGCTGTAAGTCATTAGTGTATATTTCCTCCCACGGCAGACATATAAAAACTACAGGATAATAGTTGTGGCTGACATTAACATATTGTTCGGGAACCGGTATATTTGACCATCTTAAATAGGCAATAATATCGGGGATGCCTCTATCATAAAAGGCAGGTTGTTTATGGTTTGTTTGTAATTGCCTTTTCATCCTGACAAAACATTCATCAGCAAAACCCGCCATATTTAGCCAGGGCAGTAAATTGCCCCCACTTTGTTGCTGCTCCTGAATAATGACCCTGGACACCTCGTTATAACATATAAAACCCCTCTTTTCCAAACGATTGATTAAAGCCGTTTTTCCTGATCCCGGTCCTCCTGTAATGATGTATCTGTTTATTGTACTATCCATAGAAATAAAGCAAATAACAAAATAAATAATAAAGTTACCCCGCTATTAATGATGGCAGCTTTTTTAATGTCTGTATCCGAAAGCTCTCTGTCATGGTTTCCAATTAAAGGTTTATAAATCCATTGGTCACCATACTTATTTTCCCCTCCGAATTGACAGTTTAAAATACCGGCCAGCGCAGCTTCCGGGTAACCGGCATTGGGGCTGCTGTGTTTGTTCCCATATTTAAAAATAAAAAATAATCCTCGTTTACTAGATGTGATGATGACCATTAGCATTGCTGTTATCCGGGCCGGGATGTAATTTAACAGGTCATCGGTTTTAGCGGCAAACCAGCCAAAATCCATATAACGTTCATTTTTATACCCAATCATTGAATCAAGCGTGTTGATCATTTTATAGGCAAACATCAGTGGAACACCTCCTATCATATAATAAAACAAGGGAGCAATTACGCCATCACTCAGGTTTTCCGCCAAGGTTTCCAAAACGGCTTTTCGTATTTGATTTTCTGATAATTCTTTGGTGTCGCGGCCAACGATATAACTTAGTTGCTTTCGGGCGTTTTCGAGCCCTTCATTATTCAATACTTTAATAACCTTGTATGATTCCTGAATCAGGTTACGGTTTGCAATACCATAAAACACAGCTATTGAGGCTATAAAGAAGTAAATTAACGGGTATATTTTTAGAAAATGGAAGAGTAGCCAGAGCATGCCCCAAGTACCTGAAATCAGGAAAACAGACATTATAGCCCCTTTTATTTTCCGGCTTCCTGATTTATTGAGTAACTGTTCAAAATATGAAATAATTTTTCCGAATAAACGGATAGGATGGGGTAGCCACAAGGGGTCGCCAAGAAAGCTATCAAGTATAAAACCCATTATCAGGGGAATGAATATTAATTCACTGACATCCATTTCTTTATGCTTTTAACTAACAGGTCATTATCATTCTCAGACTGAGTTGACACCCTGAAAAATGAAGTATCTAAACCACGGAAATTGGAAGCATCACGAATTAGGATTCCATGATTGCGCATTAAAAAATCTTTTAAATCAGCAGAGGATTTCCCCTTCACTTTAAGCAAACAATAATTGCACTGAGTTGGGTAAACCTTAATCCCATTTATTTCTTTTAGCTGTTGCTGAAATGCTAATGTGTATTTTTCAATTTTTTTTATGTCAGGTAATAAATCCACATAATGGTCAATAATATATTTACCTGCCTCCAATGCCAGGCTGTTCACCGTCCAGGGCATTTTTACTTTTTCAATTTTCCTGATAATGTCTTTCGAAGCCAGCATATAACCCAGACGCAACCCGGGAATTACAAAAGTTTTTGTAAAAGAACCTGTAACAATGAGGTTGCTGAATTCTTTAATTAGCGATATTGCTGATTCAAAACCAAATGACAAATCGCCATAAGCCTCATCAATAACAAATATCGTTTCCTGATTGTTCTCAAGTAATTGCCTGATTTCAGAAACCGAAACAATTTTACCATCGGGGTTGTTCGGATTTCCGAACCAAACCAACTGTTTTGAATATTTATGATGAACCCACGAATTTTGGTTGCTGACATGAGAAATTAAATGCTCATGAACTTTACAGGCATCTTCATATTCAGCAAATGCCGGGTAAATAATTGTTGATTTGGATTTGCGAAAAGCTTGTGCTATCAGATAAAATATTTCGGTAGAGCCGTTTGCCACAGAGACGTTTCCGGGCGAAACCGAATAAAAATCAGCGATTTTGTTTTTAAGGCTGTCAGCACCGGGTTCGGGATAGATAACAATGTTTGCTATTTTAGTATGCAAATGGCTTATCAAATCAGGGGGAGGCCCTTCAAACCATGTATTCGAACTAAAGTCAGCTGTTATTTTCTGATTGTATTTGTAGCGGTCGTCACCGTGGCCGTATAGCATAATTATTCGTTTTTCAGAACCTCGTAAATGTATTGCATATCCATATTGCTCCTGACATGATCAGCCAGTTTATTGTACTGCTGTTCCTTAAATTCTATATAATCGAAAGAAGCCTTTTTACTTTCAATATTAAAGTTTTTTAAAATATTTTGAATGACAGCCGGATTATCGAAAATACCATGAATATATGTTCCCCAGGTTTTGGAGTTCAACAGGTAGCCATCCTCCTTATTATTATTAATTACACAAAGTGGTGAAGGGTTTTGGGCAATGGTATCCCCCATGTGAATTTCATAACCTTTATTGGTTTTGCTGCTTCCCCGAAAAGTAAAATTGCATTGTTCGGTAATTTTTTCAGTGGACAAGGTGGTTACTACCGGCAAAATGCCTAAACCGGGGATAGCCTCAATATCCCCCTCCACATGGTGTGGATCTCTAATTTCGATGCCCATAATCTGATAGCCGCCACAAATACCGTAAACGGCTTTTCCATTTTCATGAGCTTGCAGTAGAGCTTTGGCCATGCCTGTATTTCGCAGATACAAAGTGTCAGAGATGGTATTTTTTGAGCCCGGTATAATGATGATGTCAGCCCCTTCAAGTTCTTCAGGGTTAACGGTATAATAAAGATGAACATCGGACAGTCGTTCCAGTACGTTAAAGTCGGTAAAGTTCGACATGTGCTTTAGCAACACCACCGCAATATTGATACTACCGCTTTTATTGCTACTGCTTTTGTTGTCAAGTACCACCGAATCTTCATCTTCAATATGAATATCTTTATAATAAGGAACAATGCCAACGACAGGAATTCCTGTTAGCTCCTCCATCATTTTTCTGCCTTTTTCGAACAATCGGATATCACCCCTGAATTTGTTGATAACAATGCCTACTACAAGAGCTCTCTCTTCTTTGGTTAACAGTTCGATGGTACCGTAAACACTTCCAAACACACCACCTCTATCAATATCTGCAACCAAAAAAACAGCGGCATTAGTTTCGAGGGCGATGCGCATATTGGTAATATCGTGTTTGCGCAGGTTTATTTCGGAAATGCTCCCTGCACCTTCAATTACTATGGGATTATAATCCTGGTGGAGTTTGCGATAAGCTTTCATGGCTTCATCGAAAAGCATATCGCGGTCGGTTTTCAAAAAATATTCTGAAGCTGATTGATTACCAATGGGTTTTCCGTGCAGAACTACCTGTGAACTGGTATGGCTTGTGGGTTTGAGCAGGATTGGGTTCATCTCAACACGGCAATCCAATCCGGCAGCTTCGGCTTGCACAGCCTGCGCCCTGCCAATTTCCAGTCCGTTAGGAGTAGCATAGCTGTTTAGCGACATATTTTGTGCCTTGAAAGGAGCCGGATGATAACCATCCTGAAGAAAAATCCGGCAAAAGGCGGCATTGATGATGCTCTTTCCGACATCGGAACCGGTGCCGACAAACATGATAGGACGATGTGTTTTTTTTGGTTTCAAGTTGTTATATTATTTCGGGTAAAACATAAGTATTTGGGCTAAAGCCCGCTAATATCAAACGTTCTATAACCCCGGGCTTAAGCCCGGGGTTAGTGATATCGCGATAAAATTTGGGCTTTAGCCCAAAAACTAAGTTACTAACTTCAAGCATAAAAATATAATGCATAATTATACTAATTTATCTATCTGAATTAATTTCATATTTTACCACCGCCCCAAAAGGAATGGAATCCTCGGCAAAAACTTCCTTCGGACTTTGGTTCTTAATAATGCTCTTAAATGCCCGAAATATCCCACCATGGGTGACAATACCAATATTGTTAGCTTTAGTATCTATTACATTTTCATCATAAAATGACCGAACCCTAAATAATAAATCATTATAAGACTCGCCTCCCGGACAGGAAACCGAAAAGTAATCATCAAACCATTTTTTACCTTCAGCGGAGGCATAAATTTCATCCCATGATTTTAGTTCCCATCCGCCAAAGTTCAACTCTTTAAGTCTGTCATCATATATAACAGCTTTGTTTTGGCTAATGGCTTCAGATAGAATTTTAGTCCGCTTTAAAGGGCTGGAGTATAATTTATCGAATCTTATACCATTAAGCCGCTTCAATACCGCCTCTTTTTCTTCGTGAAAATCAGAAGAAACATCCACATCACTTTGCCCGTAGCAGATGCCTTTGGGGCAATCAGGTGTTGTATGTCTTATCAGGTAAAGGTTCATAGTAAGTTGTTTTGGACAATGATATAGCAAATATAAAATGATAGTTCCCCTAATTGCTGTAAAGCGCCAAGCACATCTCCGGTATATCCGTTAATATGTTTTACAACGTAAGCCCTGAATGACAAAAATAGCACGGCAAAAACAGGAATTACAGCAAGGCTGATTTGCCACGGGATAAAAGCCAGGGGAACTAAAGCAAATATAAAAGCGATAACTAAATCCTGCCACGGTCCTTTTTGGCCTACCGGCTTTGATTTACTGCCTGATTCTTTACTCACGTACTTACCCGAATAAATAAGTATAACGGGTAACATTCTGCTCAATGCGTGGCCGGCAATAAGTGCAAACGGTATTTGTAGTGGTTCGATTTCCGACAGGCTGAAAAATCTGAACATCATCATCATCATCAATCCGACAGCCCCATAAACCCCTACCCTGCTGTCTTTCATAATTTCAAGAATCCGGTCTTTGGTATATCCGCCACCAAAACCATCGCAAAAATCGGCAAAAGCATCTTCGTGAAAAGCCCCGGTAATTAAAATAGTAGCTGCGAGGCAAAACAGTACAGCCAAATACAGCGGAAGTATGGATGCCGCCAGCACAAAAACCAGTGCACCCATACTTCCCACTATTATACCAATGAAAGGAAAATATTTTGTTGCCCTGTTCAGGTTATTCTCCGAAAACCCGGCGCTTTTGGGTACGGGAATCCTTGTATAAAACATCAGGGCTGTAAAAAATATTTTTATTTCCTTTTTCAAAATTCCTAATCTTTATTTGAAACCCCCGCATCCTCAAAGCTGGCCATTTCATTTAAAAATAAAACTGCCGATTTAATAATCGGATAAGTTACTGCTGCGCCCGTGCCTTCACCCAATCGCATGTTTAAATTAACTAAGGGTTCCGCATTCAGGTATTCAAGCATATACTTATGACCGTTTTCTTCCGAAACATGGCAGAAAATACAATTGTCAGTTATTGATTTATCAATATGATAAGCTGCCAGCATTGCCGATGTTGCAATAAATCCATCGACTAAAATAATCATTCCATTGGTTTTTGCCTGCAACATAGCACCACACATCATGGCAATTTCCAGTCCGCCGTAGGTGGCCAGAATTTCAACCGGGTCGCTGTTAACATTATGTTTTTCAGCAGCCTGCTTTAGGATGTCTTTTTTCTTTTTCAATCCTTCATCATCATGGCCGGTGCCCCTGCCAATGCACTGCTCAATAGGGCGACCGGTATATTTGTGTAACAGGAGTGATGCTGCAGAGGTGTTTCCAATTCCCATCTCGCCAAAGCTGATGATATTACATCCTGATTCAAATTCCTGATTCACGATTTCCCGGCCTTTTTGTATGGCCTGTGAACAGATATCCATTGACATGGCCGGTTCTTTGAGGATGCTCTTTGTACCTCTCGCTACCTTGGCATGGATAAGGTTTGATTCCGGGGGAAAATCAAAATCCACTCCAGCATCAACTACCTTTAGTTTAATATCGTTTTGACGGCAGAACACATTTATTGCAGCACCACCGTTCAAAAAATTCATTACCATTTGAAAGGTTACCTCTTTGGGATAAGGGCTTACGCCTTCATCTGCCAAACCATGGTCGCCTGCAAATACCAGATGTGTCGGGTTTTTTAATTCAGGCGATAACGTGTTTTGTATCATCCCTATTTTTTGAGCAACTTGTTCTAACTTACCCAATGAACCCAGGGGTTTGGTTTTTAAATCGATTTTCTTTTGTAAAGCTTCTTTCATAAAATAAAAAATTATCACAGCTTGCCCCGTTTTTTCGGGGAATGCCTGCCTGTTCTGCTGACAGACACGAATGTTTTTTTAATTCCCGCAAAAGCGGGACAAGCTATGCTCGTGTGTGTTTATTATTAATTATTGACGTTTTATGTATTTATAATCACTACTTTCCTGTTAATTAAACATGCAACAGATCGCAGCCTTTGTTTTATTCTATCATACTCGAAATCATAAGTTGGGCTAAAGCCCATTTTTCTTTATACCATCAGATGGCTTTAGCCCCAAGCTCAATCTATAACCAGACAGTAGTGGTTTGTAATTTTGAAAAGCCATAGTTACTTTAGTTTTACCGGAATTCCTGCAACCATCAAATACGCTGTATCGGCTGATGAAGCAATATGTTGGTTTATCCATCCTTGCAAGTCAGCAAACTTGCGGGCTGCTTCATTTTCAGGATGGACACCCATTCCTAATTCGTTACTTACCACAATTAAGGTAAAATCTTGTTGAATTAACGCATCCCATTCTCTCCCGGCTTCATTCAATGATTTTTCCACATCGTAATTGTTGTCGTGAAAAATATTGGTCAGCCAGAGAGTTACACAATCGAGCAACACAGTTTTACCGGTGAGCGTATGATTGCTCAGATGCTTTTCTTCTTCAATGGTTTCCCACTTTTCATTTCTGTCAGACTGGTGTCTTTCAACACGTTTTTTAAAATCATTATCCCATATTCGGGCTGTTGCCAAATAAATGGGAGTCTCGGATTTTTCTTCGGCCAGCTTTTGTGCAAAACTGCTTTTGCCCGAGCGTTGGCCTCCTGTTATGAATATGATATCAGCCATAATTTTAATTATTGGGCTAAAGCCCTTCATTCTTTTCGTTACAACTCTACGGCATAAATGCCGTAGTTAGTGATTTTTTACCATTTTCGCACGCCCTGCCAAACCTTGGGTTAGTTTGCTTTATCACTATCCCCGGCATTTATGCCGGGGATATAAAGTCCTGTAAATTCTTGGGCTTTAGCCCTAATCATTGTATTTACCGAACATCAATAATTGACTTTTTATTGCCATCTACTGTTTTAGAACAAACATCTTCTTTATATATCCACGTAATCACATCACCGGGTTTCACCTTGTTATTGATGGCAAGCACTTTGGCCGGAACCCCGTTAACTTCATAGTACCAGGCAGTTTTTCCCCTTTCACCTGCAACACCTTCAACTACCGTAACAATCACGTATTTTCCAACGGAATACGTGGTTACTTCGGCAATATATTGTAATGCTTCAAGGGCTGTTATGCCTTCTTTCCATTCAATAGTTTTACTTTTTATTTCAGTGTTTTCACCAAAATTAATTTCAACAGTTAATGTATCGGTAATCTTTTCTGCTGCTTTTACCGAATAATTGGAGAGTAGTATAAAGGCAACTAATCCAATTGTTATTGTTTTTAGATATTGCATGGTTTCTTTTGTTAATATCGATACTTATCTCTAATGTGATTGTTTAATATTACGTCCCTACGGGACTTGAATGACTTTCTCATTTATAACCCCGAATTTCATTCGGGGCTATAAATATATTGTCCCTACGGGACATTCTTGACAACCTTAACTTAGTACCACTACTGTTCAATATTCATTTTTTTCAGCGTGTATCCGTGTCATCTGCGTCCTATTTGAAGGAACACGGATAACGCTAATAACACTGATTTTCACTGATTTTTTTATTCATGTCAATTATTTTTTCCGTGAACATCCGTGTTATCCGTGTCATCAGCGTTCTATTTTATTTTCAATGATTCTATTTAACATCATAAAACACAACATGCTGAGGGCCAATACCAGTTGGATCTTCATCTTGTAAAACACCTTCTGAACTGTATATTTTAAGTGTTCCGTTATCTGTAGCGTTAGGAGAAATAAGCACATAAATATCATGGTTAGTTGGATTAACACCAAAACCGTAAAAACTCTCTCCCGTGATAAAGGAATCGTTATCAAGTTTATTGGCTAAGGCATCAACAACAGCAATGCTTGAACCTGTGCCCGGCCAGACTTCGCTACCCATTACATAAATCTTATCATTTGAAATTTCCATATATCCGTTAGAACCGATACCACTATAGTTAACATTGGCTATTACCGTATTATTCGCGGGGTCAATTTTGGCTAATCCAACAGAGTCGGCGCCAACAGGTACTGTATAGGTACTTACCATCGATGCCCACAAATAACCTGCATTATCAACAACAAAATGGTAAGGAATAGCAAGAGTAGTGATATAGGAAATCTCCAGGTTAGATAAATCAATTACTGCAATTTTTTTAGCGGTAGTCATTGCCACGTATAAATTGTTATCAATAATTGTAACACCTTCCGGGCCCCCGGGCAAAGCAATTTTTGAAACAGCTTTGGTTTCTAAATCAATTTTGGCAATGTACGAATTTGCCATCACGGTCCAATCGTCAACAACACCCCAGCAAGATATGTAAGCCGTTGTACCATCGGCAACAAAATAACGTGGTTTGGTAATATCTTCCGAAATTGGATTACCCGAAGCTACCAGAGTTTTGGCATCTACAATATCAATTTTATCACCATTGTTCGACATAAAATAGGCGATGTCGTTATGTATTGCCATTGACTGGATATTTGAAGTAAAATCAACTGCATTTGCCTTTTTATAATTATCCTGACTAATGCTATCTGTTTCGGTGTTATAAATACTTATTTCACTTTTGCTGCCCGAATAACTTCCGTAGTTAACTATGTATGCAATTTGAGTTGCTTGTGGAACCGGGTTTGGATCCGCCGGGTCTTCATCTTTTTTGCACGAAACCAAAACAACTGCTGTTAGAACAGTAAATAACATCCAATTTTTAATCATTTTCATTTTTTGTAAATTTAATAGAGTTAATAAAATATTTAATACTGATTGCATAATTTCTACCCGGCATGGCATACCATCCCATGCTTTGGTAAGCTTTATCTAAAATATTGTTTGCACTAAAGTTTAATGAGAAAACATGCTTCTTAAACTTGAAGTTTTTCCCGGCACGAGCATTTAACAGGAAATATCCCGGCAGTATTTTGAAAGATTCTATAAACACGTTTCCTGTATAGGAAGCTGTTGTTTGCAGGTTCCATGTATTGTACGACAACCGAAGGTGGGCATTTGCTATATACTCAGGCGTATAAATCAATTGTCTGCCTAATGTGTTATCATTACTTTGATAGGAATCTGCAGTTATAGCCGTGATATAACTGCAGTTAAAACCTGTTTGTATTTTAATTATTGAGAGTTTATGCTGCGACTTCAGGCTAAATTCTACCCCATTATTTTGAACCTTTTTGATGTTTCTGGGTCGCCAAACACCCATGTTTACCCATTGTATCCAGTTATCAACCTCCATATAAAACACCGACACTCCAATTTTAAATTTGTTACTGATTCCTGTAAAACGATAATCCGTGTTGAACTCATAATTCACCCCTGTTTCGGGAAGCAGTTCGGGATTGCCAAGGTCGGCCCAATACCTGTCGTTGAAAGTGGGTATCTTAAAACTATGCGAATAAGAAAATTTCAGGTTCAATTCGTTTTTTTCATTTTTAATTAATGAATAATTCAAACCCAAAGAGGGGGCAAATTGATTTTTATAATCAGTAACAAAAGTTTCCCTCAAGATAACAGATGCTTCCAAACGCTGCACAATTTTCCTTTTATAAGCAGCATAAAATTCAAACCTGTCTTCGGTTAAATTATCCTGATAAGCATAAACATCGGGTTTAATGTGTTTAAAATCTATTCCAATATTCATTTCACCTTTCCATACTTTTGAATTGAAATAGTTGATATTTGCAATAACGGAGTTGGTAGCAATAATTTCATCCACATTCTTGTTATAAAGCTGATAATCGTATATATAGCCAATATTAGTGGTTAACTTATGTGCCCCGGTGTAATATTTAAAACCAGATATGAGCCTGAGGTGCTTGTTCCATATTTCGGTAAAAGTACCCCCGTAATAGTTGGTTGACATATTGGGCTGTATTTGATGCCAGTCGTCATCATACCATAGTTTAATGTAAGCAAACAACTTATTAGAAGGTCTGTAATAAATTTCCTGAAGAATACCGTAATTTAATACTGCTGTATTTTTTGAGGTATCTCGCACAAACTCCTCTTTTTCAAAATCTTTAACGGCCGTGTTTAAAAACGGGAAATTATTTTCTTTTTTCCGCCTGTATGCTTTTATTGAATATTGGAGTTTTTTATTACTAAAACCAGTTTTAACACCTGAAAAATAACCGCCAAAGCTGGAAATTTCCTGATGCAGGGCAACATGTACCCCATTATCCCAAACAGGATAATTATTTAAACTAATACTGCCCCCGATTGCATCCGAACCGTATAATGAACCTGCCCCCCCATATTGCACTTTTACTTCATCAAAAAGAAATGCAGGAATATCAGACACATTGGAATGCCCCAGGGTAAGAGAGTTAATATTTATCCCGTTAAACATAATTGCTATGTGGTCGGGGCTGGTACCACGAAAGCTCACGGTGGCAAAACTACCGGCATGTTGCTTAATATAAATAGGTAAATATGAGTTTATAATATCTGTTAAGCTGCCTGATGAAACGGCGCTTAATTTTAAGGAGTCGATAGTTTCGATTTTGCTCCCGATAAGATATTTCTCTTTAGATGCGACAACTTCAATACTTTCCAATAAGAAAATGGAGTCGGTTATTTGCCCATGCAAAACCAAACACCACTGAAAAATAAGTATTAAAAGACCAAGTTTGTATAATGATAACTTCTTCATGTTTATCCCGAACAAATTAAAATTATGGCAGGTCTTCTGGCTCATCCCGACTTCTGAGGCCTTCCCATCCCGCCTATGCGGGGCAGTGGCTAAAGGTTTTCAGAAGTCATGACCCCGCAAATACGGGATCGGGACTTACAGCTGCGGGTACAGCTCCGGTTTTGCACCGGATTCCCTATTATTCCCATCCCGGTTTTCGGGATGTTGGAACCAAATTCGGGTCAAAAGTATGTAAAAAAATCAATTTGGGGTAAATATTATTTCTTCGATGCTAAATAAGAAGCATAATAAAGAGGCATAAATTCCAATTTCTGTTTTTGAAGTTCTCCATATTCTGCATGTGAAAGCACGTACGCCTTTTTAATATTAGGAAACTGATTCAATAGTGTTTACTTTAAATATACAAGGTTCTTTTTATATTACTGCTTTAAAAACACAAGGTTCTTTTTATATTACTGCTTTAAAAACACAAGGTTCTTTTTGAAATTCTGCTTTAAAATGAAAAGTTGAGACTTTATATTTCTTTTCAAACAGACAAACTCCAAATAATTACGTGATTATTTGGAGTTCCAATCCAAATAATATCCGTTTTATTTGGAATCATACTCCAATTAATATAATTTTGTAAAAAACAGTATCATGAAGATTTATCGTGTTTTTCAAAATCTGGATAAATTTCTTAAACCAAATAAGGCACTTGTAATATTTGGCCCGCGTCAGGTAGGAAAAACTACTTTGATGCAGGACTTTCTTTTATCCTCTGATTATAAAGTTAAAATAGTAACCGGTGATGATATTACTATACATCAGGCACTTGGTTCTCGATCGTTAAATACTATTAAGTCTTTTTGCGAGGGATATGATATTGTTGCCATTGATGAGGCGCAAAAGATTCCTAACATTGGTATTGGCATGAAATTAATGGTCGATAATATTCCCGGCATAAAAGTTATTGCTACCGGTTCATCATCATTTGAACTTGCGGGACAAACCGGAGAACCATTAACCGGCAGGAAAACCACCTTAATGCTTTATCCTATTGCACAAATGGAATTGCTCCACCAAATGAACAGGTTTGAATTAACGGAAAAACTTGAAGAATTTCTAATATACGGAAGCTATCCTACTGTATTAACAGCCGATACTTTTTCGCAAAAAACCGGTATTTTGAATGAATTAGTCGGTTCATATTTGTTTAAAGATGTGCTTGAATTTGAAAGAATCAAGAGTCCACAGTTACTACTCGACTTATTAAGATTACTGGCTTTTCAAATAGGGAACGAAGTATCTGTTAATGAACTGGCACAAAATCTTAAAATTGACAATAAAACAGTTAAACGCTATATTGAATTGCTTGAAAAGGCATTTATTTTATACAGGCTGAGAGGGTACAGTGGCAACCTTAGAAAAGAAATATCAAAAAAAGCAAAGTATTATTTTTATGATACAGGTATAAGAAATGCAGTTATTGCAAACTTTAACGAGCTTAAAATGAGAAATGATAAGGGGCAGCTCTGGGAAAATTTTCTTGTGATTGAGAGATTAAAAAAACAATCTTACTCCCCAATTTATGCCAACAATTTTTTTTGGAGAACATGGTCGGGAAAAGAAGTAGATTTTATTGAAGAGCGCGATGGCAAACTGTTTGGCTATGAGTTTAAATGGACTAAAAAGCACAACAAGGCTCCTAAACTATGGCTCGACACTTATGCTGAGGCATCATGGGAAGTTGTTGATACTAAAAACTATATGAAATTTATTACGGAATATAAATAATTTCCACTAAAACACAAAATCACTAAAAAGGCACTAAAAAAGAAACAAAGAATGTAAATTACAGGTAACCGTTATGTATTATATCGAATTCAGGTTTTCACCTTTATTTTCCTCCAATATTTTTTCCGAAACTAAAAACACCACAGGCTTATTCGAAATAGGATTATTGCGTGTAACAACTACTGTTTTATACACTTCCTCAATATTCTCATAGTTAAGCACTTCATAAGGAGCACCTTTAATATGAACCTCCCCATTGTTTAACATAACGAGATAATCACAATATTCTCCGGCGAGGTTAAGGTCATGAATAATCATAAGTACCGTTAGACCCATATTGTGGTTGAGCCTTTTTATCAAATTCAAAATCTGAACCTGGTGTGTGATGTCTAAGTGTGAGGTAGGCTCGTCCAATAGCAGTAAATCAGGCTCTTGCGTAAGTGCCCTGGCAATGGCAGCCAGTTGTTGCTCGCCACCGCTTAATTCCGACATCAGTTTGTCTTTGTACTGAAATACACCGGTAAGCTTCATATACTTTTCAGCCAGTTCCAGGTCTTCTGTTGTTTCAAAAAACTGAAAATGTTTTCGGTAAGGCAACCTGCCCATCAACACATAATCTTCTACATTTATGTTAACCGCTTCGGTTTGCTGGGTAACAATGGCAAAAATTTGTGCGCGTTGTTTATTGCTCAAAGTTGCAATGTCGTTATCACTTAGCATAATTTTACCTTCATTTAAAACAAGTTCTCCTGAAACTCCTTTAAAAAGTGTCGTCTTTCCTGAACCGTTAGGGCCAATAATTCCGGTAAATGACCCTTTTTTTATTTCAAAGTTGATTTGCCGTAGCATAAATTTACCCGGATACCCACAGCTTATTTTTTGCACACTAAAAAATTCCCGCATATTACTAAATCTTTGAAGTAAATTTTGACCTGCTTAAGACGATAATAAACAATGCACCACCCACCATTCCGGTAATCACGCCAATAGGTAATTCGTTTGGGGAAATAACGGTTCTTGCAATAACATCGCTGAGGATGATAAATATTCCACCTCCAAGAAAAGAGCTGATTAATAAAATCCTGTAATCAGAACCGACAACAAGGCGCAACAGGTGCGGAATAACCAACCCTACAAAACCAATAACACCGGCAACCGCTACACAAATACCCGTTAACAAAGAGGCAATGATAAACAATATCCTGATGGTCAGGCCGGTGTTTATCCCAAGGTGCATGGCCTTTGCTTCACCAAGGCGTAAGGCATTCAGGTGATTTGTGAAATAGTACGCAATCACCAATCCTGCAATTGAAGCATAAAAAACAGTTTTTATCAGCATCATATCCGGTTCGTCTAATGATCCCATAATCCAGAAAATAATGCTGTGTAAATTTTCGGTAGTTGTTGTAGCCATCAGGAACATCATGGTTGATGATGCCATAAAGCTAATCATTACCCCGATAAGCAGCATTCGGTTTATGTTGAAATTGCTTTTCCTGATACTTAAAAAATAAACGGCAAAAACAGTTATTAAGGCGCCCACGAAACCCGAAAGCGGAAGCATAAATGAGCCCCATAAAAAGTGTAGCCCGAAAACAATGGTAAGGGCAACACCCAATGCTGCACCTCCTGAAATACCAAGCGTATAAGGTTCAACGAGGGGATTCCTGTATATGCCTTGTAAAATCACACCTGAAATACTCAACGCTCCCCCCACCGAAAAGCCCAGCAACAGGCGTGGAATTCTAATCTGGCTTAAAATGGTATAATCAAGGCTGGTTTTATCTTTCCATATATGCAGTAAATCAGCAGGTGAGAATTGTATTTCACCCACGCTTAATGAAAGCAGAATACTCGCAATAAGCAAGATGCTTAATACAATAATTCCCAACAGCCAACTGATATACTTTTTGTTCATGTAATTAAAATTGGTTCTATTGCTATTTTTGTGGTAATAAATTATTTTCGTTCATTCTTGCATTCACTCATTCAATCATTACTAAATTCGCAGCAGCACCTTAATACTCAATCCCTTTTCTGCTTGTAATATTATTGTCAAAAGGATGTTTTACTTTTTGTACGTCACTCACATAGTCGGCCAATTCAATTAATGCCGGTGTTGCCCCGCGGCCTGTTAGAACCAGCTCCAGGTTTTCGGGTTTGTTCTTTACGAAGTTAATCAGTTCCTGCTCTTCTAAAAATTGATCACGTACAGAAATTAGTATTTCATCCATGATAAGGAGGTCGAAATTTATCGTTTCCAACATTTTAGTTAACGACCTGATACCTTCTTTTGCTTCCCTGCTCACATCTTCCACATTAATACTTTTATCTAAATGCGGATGCCCCTTGGCAAAGCCCATTACCTGCGCACCTAATTTTTCAAGACTATTAATTTCATTGTACCCGTAAAGTTTGGGTTGTTTATGAAAATAAACATAGCACACCTTAAATCCGTGGCCTAAAGCACGGGTTGCCAGACCCACAGCAGCCGTTGTTTTACCTTTGCCGGTTCCGGTGTATATGTGAATGAGTCCTTTCATGTGTTGTAAATATAATTTGTTCCAGTATTTCGGTAAATGATTCAACGGTTGGGGTACTGGCCTTGCGTGAGTCAATCACAAATATTCTATTGTTTTTTACGGCATTTATTTCGGTATAAGTTCTCCAGATATTTTCCTCTTCCTGTCCAACAATTCCCATGGTAACGATAAAAATAATATCCGGGTTTCTAATCAGCACAAACTCTCTTGAAATGGTACCGTGCTGTAATTCGGATGCAATATTGGTGCAGCCTGCATAGCGAATGTAATCGTCCATAAAAGTATTGGGAATAACAGTAAACAATGGTTGCGCCCCAATCTGGAAGAACACCTTTTCGGGAGTTTCCTTTGAGGGGATTAACTTCCGTAAACTGTCAATTGTTGCCTTCGACCGGTTAACAATTTCAGCGGCCAACTGCTCTTTCCCCACCAGTTTACCCAACCCGGTAAAATGCTCACAAATTTGCTCGTAAGACGTAATTGTTTCTACAAGGTGAACTTTGATGTTCATCTTTTTTAAAAAACCAAGGGTGCTTTGACGGGTAAGGCTTGTCGCAAACACAATATCGGGTTTTAACAGTACAATTTTCTCCTCGTTAACATCGGTAACGGAACCCACAATCAGGTTTTTATTTTTTTGTGAGATGTCGCAATAAGAGGTAGCCCCTACAATATGCGCTCCCATATCCAATGATTCCAGTTCTTTTGAAATGGATGGTGAAAGGGATACGATACGTATTCCGTTTATAGTTTCAGTTGGCCGATCGATTGGCTGGGCGCATGAAACAACAACAAACAGCAGTAGCAAGTAAATAGCTCTCATATTGTTTAATTAATTTCATAAATCGGAATCAGAATAACGACTGCGGATTCAGCTCCCGATTTTCACAGAATTCCCATTTTAAGATTATTCCCGGAAATTGGAATATACCACCACAGCTCGCAAAAGTAGGGTTTATTTAGTTATTGATATCAGCATTTCTCTCCGGGCATCCAATTGGACAATATAATTTTATCCCATTTCATCAAATTTTTAAAGGCTCAATATCTTTTGTAACTTTGCTTAGGCATTATTACGAAATAAGTTGAACAAAGCAGGCGATGTTATTTTGTGCGATAACAAGGCAAAAAACGTAGACATAGCGTAGCTACGGCGAGGCTTTTTAACGCAGTTAGCGTGCAAAAGAACAAGCCGGAATGGTCTAGTTATTTCGTAACAATGCCTATATAACCTTAAATCTGTATTATGAAATCAGCCTTACGAATAATCCGTTTCATTTTGCTATTGCTAACCGGCTTAGCCGCCATCTTCCTGGATCAAAAAATAGTTGAATTTTCGGCTTTATTTGGCATTGCACTTATTACTACCGCTGCATTAACAATAATCTTTTTGTTTTTACAGTTCGACAAACCCTTTAACGATAAGGTTGTTATGGAGCTTATTGCTGACGGATTCGCAGGAATTGTTTTGTTTACTTACCCGCAAAGTAACGAACAATTTTTTCTTATCGTTTTTTCCTTTTGGATAGCGTGGATGGGGATTCTTTATCTTACTTCAGGATTGTTGGATAAAAAAAATGAAAAACTAATGTGGCTCTATACGCTTACAGGCATTATGCTTATTATTCTTGGGTTCGTTATAATAAATTACTCTACTGAAATGTTAAGCTCAGTATTATACCTGGTGGGCTTTACACTGGTTATATATAGTTCTTTTGGCCTTTATTCCAATTTATTGAAGAAAATTAAAAATGCCTGATACAAATTATGATTTTATAATTAGACTTTATAATGATTGAAGTCGTATATAGGCAGGATTTAAGATTTTTTTGGTTCCCAAGGCATTTTTCTTTTGCATAGCTATAGTTATGGAAAAGAAAAATAACGCAGGGAAACGGAAAAAGATAAATAATGCCATACGATTTTAATTGTTATAAAGTCTATTGTCGGAAGCGGATTTGGAGGCTCCGTTTCTGCTTTGCGACTTTGCGAAAAAGGCTACAAAGTCTTACTCATCGAAAAAGGGAAATGATACCAAAAAGATGATTTTCCGAAAACCAACTGGAATCTGAAAAATGGTTATGGCTGCCTTCCTTACGCTTTTTATTGCCATCGCTCATTGTGGAGCGTGCTGGGCTTTGTTGTAAATTAAGTTCATCAATGAATATTTCACTTACGCCTATCCCCACTGATATGTCATTCAAACTCTGACACTTATTCATCTGTTTGAAAGTTAAAATACAAAATATTCATCCCGATGGTTATACGGGATTAATTACAAAAAGGATTATCATTCAATAACAGACTTTAAAAAAAACCTGTGCTTCCAAACCAGCGCACGAATGTTTCGCGTGCTTAAACATTTTGGATACTGTAATGCGAAGCATTCGCGCGCCAGATAGTGGTTCAGTTTAAATTAATACCTGTGTTCAAGACAACAAGTCTCATTCTGAAAAAAGTATCTTTGTAAAGTTATGCTGTGTTAAAAACAGCAAACCAATTTAAAATCATTCTAAATATAAATCACATACACCTGTTACACTGCCTGTTACGAGTTTAAAAAAATGGGGGGGGGTACAGTTTTCTTACTTTTGGGTACTAATAAGTAGGAGTAGGAAATAAGTGGTATTATTCCTATTAAAACTAAAACCTTTCAAAATGAAATACATTTCATTATTAGCATTACTATTTATAAATTGGTGCAATAAGAAACCTGCCGGAACAATATTTTTGATTGGCAAGAATAAATTTATCAGTATATGGGAGTTTTAGGCTGTATAATGAATAATGCAGCTTGGGATACTCCCATAATAAAAACAACCCGAAATAATAAATTAATTGGATTAATTAAATTTTAAAATCATGAAACAGAAAAAACTACTATTATTAATAATTGGATTTTTACTTTTACAATTTCAAGTGAATGTAAAGGCGCAGGAATATATTCCATTTCCAGATTCCAACGCAATATGGAGCGAGGTTTTTACTAACGAACAACCTTTTGAAATTGAAACATATCAATATGGGATTTCAGGCGATACACTGATAAATTCTATATTATATAAAAAGGTATACAAATTAAATGACACAATATACCCCTTAGTGATTGACCAATATTGTGGAGCAATAAGACAAGATAATTCTAAAAGGATATTTGTTATAGACTGTAATTGCGCATATCCTGGACATGGTCAAGATGAAGTAATTCTATATGATTTTTCCAAATCCATAGGAGATACTGTTTTTGTAGGAATGAATGGGTCTGGACCTACAGGTTATTATCTGGTAATTGACTATATTGATTCAATGCTAATTGATGACAATTATCGTAAAACATTTCATTTTTTAAGATACGATGCTTATTGGATTGAAGGCATTGGCAGTACACGAAGCCTGTTTTCTCCAATTATGGCACAACCAACCGGCTTTCAAAAATGGGAATTGATTTGTTTTAATCAGGATAATGAGGTGAAATACTTAAACCCTGAATTCAACACCTGCTTTCCAATACTTACCGGAATAACCAGCAAGGAACCGGAAGGCAATAATATAAAAATATTTCCTCATCCGGTAACCAATATTAGCGTAATAGATTTCACGAATAATACAAGTTTTATGTACCAATACATTGACTTTTACAACATTTTTGGTCAAAAAGTAAATCACATTAATATTAAAGGTAGAAAACAGATTTTTATTAAAAAGATCGACTACAAACCTGGTTTGTATGTTTATCGCATATCTGGTCAAAACATGAAATCTATAATAGGTAAAATAATTTTCGAGTAAACAGTCAGTACTAACAATAAAAACAACAATTATTATGAAAACGTTTAAACTTTCATTCTTTTTAGTTTTAGTAACAATCCCTTTTTTGTTAATATCACAAATTAACCATACAATTCAGTTTTCATCTGACGATATTTCTCTTATTGATGAAACTGCTTCTGATGGTAATAATTACACAAAAGTATCATTACTTGATATAAGTCAGGTATATAATGTTGGAAAACCTTCATTGCCCATTAAATACATTAAACTCATAATTCCTCGTGGTCAAACTGTTGATAATATTACACTATCAAATATTTCTGTTGAAACATTTTCGACAAATTATTTAGTCTATCCTGCTCAACACCCAATTCCTACCTGTATAGGTTGCCCAACACCTGATTTTGTAATTCCAGATCCTGAAATTTACAACTCTCAAGATAGTTGGCCATTGGAGCCAGTGGTGGTTGAGCATCAGGGATATTTTGACGGCAGTAACAATATTATTACTCTTGCAATTTGTCCATTTGAATATTCTCCTACAACAGGTCAATTAGACTTGTTTACTGCAATAGAGATTAATATTACACTTATATCAGGATATTCTAATGGAATAACCAATATCAACCGACTTTCCAAAAATCAAATTATTTACGACGAAATGCTGTCAAGTCTTGTTGAAAACACACAAGATATTGATTTGTACAAAACATTACCAAATATTATTGAAAGCATAACAAGTACTGGCTCTTTATTGTCATTCGAATATGTCATCATTACACCAGCAGCCTACATCAACTCTTTTAATGATTTTATTGATTGGAAGAAAAAGAAAGGAATAGATATTGGCATTGTAACAAAAGAAGATATTTTTAACAATTACTCTGGTGATGAAATATTTCCTGGTGATGAAATCTATGATGATGCAGGTAAAATCCGTCAGTATCTTTACGAAGCATATCAAAACGGCACAGTATGGGCTCTTTTAGTTGGTGATGCTTCTACATTACCTATACGTTATGGATGGGCAAAAAATAATACGTCTAGTTGGGATTATATCATACCAACTGATATGTACTTTGCTGATTTAACAGGAAATTGGAATGTTGACCATGACAACAAATGGGGAGAACCAAATAATGATGCTCCAGATTATTCACCTGAAATTTTTGTTGGACGTTTGTTATGCTCCTCAGCTCAGGATGTATCTAACTGGGTACAAAAAGTCTTAATCTATGAAAAAAATCCGGGCAACGGTGATTTTTCATATTTAACAGAATCATTTATGTTTCAGGCTGACGAACTGCAAAAATATGATGAAGCCGGTCAGGTTGCAAATCATTTACCTATGTTTAACCATACAATCTGGGAAGAACTGCCATCATACAATAGTAATAATCCTACTTTTCCTAAGGCAGCTGAAATTATTGCCGAGATGAATTCAAATTATTATGGTTTGATGAGTTGGTTTGCCCATGGCGGAACAGGTGGGCAAAATAGTGGTGCAGCTTGCCTAACCACGGGTATGGGAGGTTTTCCGATGTGGAAACTTGATGCAGAAGATGCTTATGAATATCATAGTGTTGAACCTGAAGATAATGACGGTTTGGATAACCTGACAAATTATAATAATCCTTTTGTAATCTATTCAATAAGTTGTGATATTACACCCTTTGATATTACTAAAAACATGAATAATGAAGGCGCGCGCAACTGTGGAGAAAGTTTTACAGTTAACAATCTGGGAGGTGGTATAGCTTTCCTTGGTAACACAAGATATGGTTGGGTTGGTACATCATCCCTCTTATTTAATAAATTTGCAGACCTGTTAACTCAAAGTACGGATAATCCTTATTATTCACATATTGGAGTAGCAGAATTAATCTCAAAGCAAAATTTCTCATCTCATTATTTACGATATTCGCATAACCTAATTGGCGGTCCCGAAACTCAAATGTGGACCTCAACACCTCAACTCTTAACAGCAGATGTTAATCCTACAACAGCAATTACAAATATTACTAATTACTTTGAAGTAACTGTTCACAATCTTGGTGAGGACAAACAGGCAACAGTATGTCTATACAAGGAGAATGAAATATTTGCAACTCAGATTATTGAAGGAGATGCAAATAACCAAGCCGTTGCAATATTTAACAATATTTTGCCTATTTCAACGGGTGAAATATCGGTTACAGTCGTATCACATAATTATATCCCTTTTGAAACTGTTATTCCAGTTGAAGAAGAATGTACAATAACTATTGATTCAGATGAATTATGGGATACTGATATGCTAATAAGTTGCGATGTTGTTGTTGAAGATGGAGCAGAATTAACAATTATAAATTGTACCGTATCAATGTATGATGATGCTAAAATCGCTATTGAACCCGGCGGAAGATTAATAATTAAGAATGCTACTGTAACCGCCGCGTGCAATTACTGGAGTGGCATCCAGGTATGGGGTAATATAAATGAACACCAGTTTGAGTACCCGGGCCATCCCTGCGCTCAAGGTAAACTTATCCTGAATAATGCCGTAATTGAAAACGCCTGGGATGCCGTAAAACTATGGAAACCCGGCGACTATAATTCAACCGGTGGTATCATTATTGCCAGAAACTCCTGGTTTAAAAACAACAAACGCGCAGTTGAGTTTATGTCGTACCAAAACTTCTCCCCGGGAACCGGAGAACCCACAGGATATGGTAGCTCTTTTACAAACTGCGATTTTATAGTGGATGACGATTATGCTATACCAAGTGGGTTTTATACCCATATTAGCATGTGGGATGTATATAATATTAGTATTAGAGGATGCCGGTTCAGCAACCAAATATCCGATGCCCAAAATATTGGCTTCGGTATTCTTTCTGCCAGTGCAGGATACAGACTTACAAACCTTTGTACCGCAACAGTATATCCATGCCCCGAAGCCAATTTAGAGCATAATACCTTCTCTAACTTCTATGCAGGTATACAGGCTTATAACAACTTTGCTTCGGTTAACACAGTATATGTAAACGATGCCGTGTTCTCCAACAACAGTTACGGTATAAAGCTTAATGCGATTGACAATGCCACTGTTATCAATTCCGAATTCAATATCGCTATAAACAAACGCGACGAAATTTTTTGCGAAAACAGGGAAAAGAGCGCGAGCGGCACAGGTATTGAACTAACAGGCTGCACCGGCTTTGCCATCGAAGAAAACAGTTTTAATTCTGAAAATACACCCTTTGGCGGATATAAGGTGGGCGTTAGCATTGCCCAAACCAACTCCCCTTACGACGAGGTATATCTTAACCAATACAACAACCTCAGTATGGCAAACTATACCAAAGGGAAAAACTGGTTTGGTACGCTTATTAATCAAGGCCTCGCCTTCTACTGCAACCAAAATACAGGAAACTGGGCAGATGTTTATGTTACCAGAGGGGAAGGGTTTGTAGGCGGTGTACAGTCGCAACAAGGCGATCTAAACAATTCGGCCGGCAACGAATTTACGGCTACCGGTGCCGAATGGCATTTTTATAATGGGGGCGATGTTATTGTTGAATATTACTATTGTGCTACCTGCCCCGGGCAGGAGCCTTTGTTAACCGAGTATGTAATTACACATGCGATTAGCAATATAAATGACTGCCCTTCGCATTACGGCGGTGGAGGTGACGAAATTAAAATAGCTACCTCCCTTACCAACGATGAGTTGTTAGTATTAGAACAGGAGTATGCTGCTAATCTTACTTCGTACAATAACGTGCAAGCTTTGTACGAAAATTTGAAAGACGGAGGCGATACCGAAGCCCTCGTTGAAGAAGTGGAAACATCGTGGCCAAATGATATGTGGGAACTGCGGGCCGAATTACTCGGCGATTCACCCCATTTATCAATGGAAGTATTAAAGCAGGCGGCCGATAAAACAGATGTGTTGCCCGAAAGTGTGCAGTTCGAAATATTAGCAGCCAATCCTGACGAATTAAAAAAGAAGGAGCTGATTAACCACCTTGAAAACAAAGAAGACCCCCTTCCACAATATATGATCGACATATTAAAAGAGGTAGCTAACGGCACCACCTACAAAACAGTATTGCTCAGGCAGCTGTCTGAATATAACCAAATGAAGATGCGTGCTGCTTACGACATCATCCGCAGCAAGGTACACGATACGATAACTGATATGGAAGGGCTACGCAACTGGTTAGACAATGTGGGAGGCATACAGGCCGATGAACAGATCATTGCCACTTATTTGCAGCAGGGCAACTCCACCGATGCACTGGCACTGGCACAACTGATGCCGCAATTATATAAGCTGAAAGGTGAAGAACTGAAAGAGCATGGTTTTTATACGGATATGCTTAATCTGCACATCGATCTTAAACAGGACAACAGGAATATATTCATGCTTGAAAGTGATGAGATGGAATTGTTACAGTACCTTGCCGACAGCAGTTACGGAACGGCAGGCATGCAAGCCAGGGGATTGCTGGAGTTTGCCTATGGACACCACTACCCTGATTGTATTGAATGTGACGATGAGTCAGGATTTAAAAACAGTGCAGCTATTGGAAAAGACTTCAATAAACTGTATGGAATTGATATCAGCGTTCAACCCAACCCGGCAAAAGGATGGGCCGAGTTCAGTTATACATTGCCCGACGAAACAACTGAAGGCATATTGCATATTTATGATGTACCCGGCAGGTTGGTTGAAAGCATAGCTGTACAAGGCAGGCAGGGACAAAAATTATGGGATACCCGTAAGTTGAAATCAGGTATTTACATATACAAACTCGATGCCCTGGGAACCTCAAAAACAGGTAAAATAGTGGTACAACACTAACACACCCCTTTTTGTCATTCCGAATTTAGTTATGCCTTAGCATAACAACGAGGAATCTCCCGGGCAAAACCTATATCCCCGGGAGATTCTTCTCTTTAAACGCAGATGAAATAATATTAATTGATAACTTTGTAACAACAGATACAAGAAAAACAAATGAAAACCTCAAAACAGTCCTATTTTTCTCCCCTGTTGGGAGACCTGTCTGCCGAACAGGCAGGGATGCCGACTTGTCCGCCGAAGCGGCAGCGCAGGTGGAAGGCAGAGGGGGGTCTTAAACCTACTCACGATTTTCCTATTTGCTTTAACCCTTTTTCCTTTTTCCTTTATTTCCGCCCAACAGATGGCCATCGAGTGGCAACAGTGCTTCGGCGGAACTGATACAGAGTACGCATGTGATGTAATTAGTGTGCCAAATGGATATATTTTATCAGGAGGAACGACATCAACAGACGGTGATGTCACGAATAATTACGGTAGACTTGATATGTGGGTAATAAAGATGGACGAGGCAGGAAATATGATTTGGCAAAAAACTTATGGAGGTTCTTATAGTGAAGGAGGAGTCAGAATCTTTAGAAATACTGATGGATCATTTTATATTATCGGCGATAGTGATTCCTCCGATGGCGATATCAGCAACGACCCTTATCCTGAATCAACCGATTACTGGATTGTAAAAATTGACAGTTTGGGTACTATACTGTGGGAGAAAATAGTAGGCGGCAACAAACTGGATCAAATATGGACAGGCACAGCCACCTCCGATGGCGGTGTAGTGGCCTTTGGCTGGACAGGCTCAACCGATGGTGATGTAAGCACCTCTTATGGCTGGTACGACATGTGGCTGATTAAACTCAACAGCGAAGGCGAAATTGAATGGGACAAAACCATCGGCAACAGCGGTTTTGATACAGGTTTAACTATAATTGAAACCAGTGACAAAGGATTCCTTGTGGGAGGCAGTGCATATATTGAAGGTGGAGGTAATATAGTATGTGATCAATACCATGGAAACTTCGATGCCATATTAGTTAAGCTTGATTCAACTGGCACAATCGAATGGCAACAATGTTATGGAGGAAGTTATGACGAAAATTTTAGTGAGTTACTTGAAATAGAAGATGGATATATTATAGTTGGTGTCACGGAATCAAATGACGGAGATGTGTCAGGTTTACATGGAACATCTGGAGATGAGTACGTAATTGACATCTGGCTTATAAAAACGGATTTTGAGGGTAACCTTCTTTGGCAAAAATGCTTGGGTGGGACAAGAATAGAATCTCCAGGTAGAATTTTCCAGTCAGAAAATGGAGATTTCATTCTTATCGGAATTACCCAATCCAACGATGGCGATGTGTCAGGCAACCATACAATTAGCGATTTAAAATTTGACATCTGGATGGTGAAACTCAGTAGCGAAGGAGAGCTGTTATGGCAGCAGTGTTTTGGCGGAGAAGGAAATGAAATAGTACACTTTGGCGTATTACAAAAAAGTGATAACCGTTATGTAATAGTAGGCGAAAGCAATGGACCCACCGATGACGTGGAATGCGATATACATCATGTAACAGGTCCCTGGTATCCCGATTTTTGGGTATTCGAGGTGTACGACACAACTGTAAATATAACCGAAACACCGGCAGATTTTACCTTAAAAGCCTACCCCAACCCCGCCACCAACTATGTCATCTTTGAACTACCAGCCATTTCAAACCCTTTGGCTGTCATTTCGAGGGAAACGACCGTAGGGAGTGACGAGAAATCTCCTAAGAACAACCCACAAAACCCTCCCCAAATCACCATCACCAACACCCTTGGCCAGCAAGTAGCACAAATAGAAGTGAAAGACAGTAAAACCGTGTGGGACGCGAGAGGCATAAAACCGGGTGTGTATTTTTATTTTCTACAAATGGAAGGGAAACGGTATAGTGGGAAAGTGGTAGTTCAGAAATAAACGTTTTTTTTTTTTTGTGTATTGAAACTGCCCAAACCAACCTACGTTTAACTCTGAGGTGCTTTCGCGTAGGTTTGAAGGCGGGCGCACCGTGAGAGTCCTGGAGTATAATAGTACGATTTCCCCATTGTTGCACCGGACTCTATCGTCAGCCAACACTAAGCCCGCCCTATTTCCTCAGAGTTGAACGAAGAAGGGTAAGATCGGGGTTAGTGGGAAAGTGGTAGTTCAGAAATAAACTGCATGTAATAAAGGATTAAGTCGCGCCAACGCACCATGCCGGGCAGGAAGACTTAATCCAGGGGGATGTTGCATTCAGGCAACCAAACCAAATCAGGCAAACTCGTGATACAACACTAAGCGTGTTTGTCATTTCGAGGGAAACGACCGTAGGGAGT
Source organism: Chaetoderma sp. LZ-2023a (assembly GCA_034401795.1). Taxonomy (NCBI): domain Eukaryota; kingdom Metazoa; phylum Mollusca; class Caudofoveata; order Chaetodermatida; family Chaetodermatidae; genus Chaetoderma; species Chaetoderma sp. LZ-2023a. The sequence goes on from JAVVLW010000018.1 coordinate 2,241,909, forward strand.
GACGAGAAATCTCCTAAGAACAACCCACAAAACCCTCCCCAAATAACCATCACCAACACCCTTGACCAGCAAGTAGCACAAATAGAGGTAAAAGGCAGTAAAACCGTGTGGGACGCGAGAGGCATAAAACCGGGTGTGTATTTTTATTTTCTACAAATGGAAGGGAAACGGTATAGTGGTAGTTCAGAAGTAAACGTTTTTTTGTTTTTTTTTGTATTGAAACTGCCCAAACCAACCTACGTTTAACTCTGAGGTGCTTTCGCGTAGGTTTGAAGGCGGGCGCACCGTGAGAGTCCTGGAGTATAATAGTACGATTTCCCCATTGTTGCACCGGACTCTTACGTCAGCCAACACTAAGCCCGCCCTATTTCCTCAGAGTTGAACGTAAAAGGGTAAGATCGGGGTTAGTGGGAAAGTGGTAGTTCAGAAGTAAACTGCATGTAATAAAGGATTAAGTCGCGCCAACGCACCATGCCGGGCTGGAAGACTTAATCCAGGGGGATGTTGCATTCAGGCAACCAAACCAAATCAGGCAAACTCGTGATACAATCCTAAGCGTGTTTGTCATTTCGAGGGAAACGACCGTAGGGAGTGACGAGAAATCTCCTAAGAACAACCCACAAAACCCTCCCCAAATAACCATCACCAACACCCTTGGCCAGCAAGTAGCACAAATAGAAGTGAAAGACAGCAAAACCGTGTGGGACGCGAGAGGCATAAAACCGGGTGTGTATTTTTATTTTCTGGAAATAAAGGGGAAACGGTATAGTGGGAAAATGGTAGTTCAGAAGTAAACGTTTTTTTTGTATTGAAACTGCCCAAACCAACCTACGTTTAACTCCCTGCACTTCACTTCGTTTCGGCAGGCGGGTGAGGCATCATCGGGTAGGTTTGTGTGAATGCATGCCGTGAGAGTCCTGTGCTATTATGAACATACTGCCTTAAGTATTACCGGACTCTATCGTCAGCCAACACTAAGCCTGCCCCATTTCCTCTGAGTTAAACGTAAAAGGGTAAGATCGGGGTTAGTGGGAAAGTGGTAGTTCAGAAATAAACTGCATGTAATAAAGGATTAAGTCGCGCCAACGCACCATGCCGGGCTGGAAGACTTAATCCAGGGGGATGTTGCATTCAGGCAACCAAACCAAATCAGGCAAACTCGTGATACAACACTAAGCGTGTTTGTCATTTCGAGGGAAACGACCGTAGGGAGTGACGAGAAATCTCCTAAGAACAACCCACAAAACCCTCCCCAAATAACCATCACCAACACCCTTGGCCAGCAAGTAGCACAAGTGGAGGTAAAAGGCAGTAAAACAGTTTTAGATACCAGAAACTTTAAACCGGGTGTGTATTTTTATTTTCTACAAATGGAAGGGAAACGGTATAGTGGGAAAATGGTAGTTCAGAAATAAACGTTTTTTTTTTTTTGTGTATTGAAACTGCCCAAACCAACCTACGTTTAACTCTGAGGTGCTTTCGCGTAGGTTTGAAGGCGGGCGCACCGTGAGAGTCCTGGAGTATAATAGTACGATTTCCCCATTGTTGCACCGGACTCTTACGTCAGCCAACACTAAGCCCGCCCTATTTCCTCAGAGTTGAACGAAAAAGGGTAAGATCGGGGTTAGTGGGAAAGTGGTAGTTCAGAAATAAACTGCATGTAATAAAGGATTAAGTCGCGCCAACGCACCATGCCGGGCTGGAAGACTTAATCCAGGGGGATGTTGCATTCAGGCAACCAAACCAAATCAGGCAAACTCGTGATACAACACTAAGCGTGTTTGTCATTCCGAGGGAAACGACCGTAGGGAGTAACGAGAAATCTCCTAAGAACAACCCACAAAACCCCTCCCCAAATAACCATCACCAACACCCTTGGCCAGCAAGTAGCACAAATAGAAGTGAAAGACAGTAAAACCGTGTGGGACGCGAGAGGCATAAAACCGGGTGTGTATTTTTATTTTCTACAAATGGAAGGGAAACGGTATAGTGGTAGTTCAGAAGTAAACGTTTTTTTGTTTTTTTTTGTATTGAAACTGCCCAAACCAACCTACGTTTAACTCTGAGGTGCTTTCGCGTAGGTTTGAAGGCGGGCGCACCGTGAGAGTCCTGGAGTATAATAGTACGATTTCCCCATTGTTGCACCGGACTCTTACGTCAGCCAACACTAAGCCCGCCCTATTTCCTCAGAGTTGAACGAAAAAGGGTAAGATCGGGGTTAGTGGGAAAGTGGTAGTTCAGAAATAAACTGCATGTAATAAAGGATTAAGTCGCGCCAACGCACCATGCCGGGCTGGAAGACTTAATCCAGGGGGATGTTGCATTCAGGCAACCAAACCAAATCAGGCAAACTCGTGATACAACACTAAGCGTGTTTGTCATTCCGAGGGAAACGACCGTAGGGAGTGACGAGAAATCTCCTAAGAACAACCCACAAAACCCTCCCCAAATAACCATCACCAACACCCTTGACCAGCAAGTAGCACAAATAGAGGTAAAAGGCAGTAAAACCGTGTGGGACGCGAGAGGCATAAAACCGGGTGTGTATTTTTATTTTCTACAAATGGAAGGGAAACGGTATAGTGGTAGTTCAGAAGTAAACGTTTTTTTGTTTTTTTTTGTATTGAAACTGCCCAAACCAACCTACGTTTAGCTCTGAGGTGCTTTCGCGTAGGTTTGAAGGCGGGCGCACCGTGAGAGTCCTGGAGTATAATAGTACGATTTCCCCATTGTTGCACCGGACTCTTACGTCAGCCAACACTAAGCCCGCCCTATTTCCTCAGAGTTGAACGAAAAAGGGGTTGAAGTTGAGGGGGAAAGTGGTAGTTCAGAAATAAACTGCATGTAATAAAGGATTAAGTCGCGCCAACGCACCATGCCGGGCAGGAAGACTTAATCCAGGGGGATGTTGCATTCAGGCAACCAAACCAAATCAGGCAAACTCGTGATACAACACTAAGCGTGTTTGTCATTTCGAGGGAAACGACCGTAGGGAGTGACGAGAAATCTCCTAAGAACAACCCACAAAACCCTCCCCAAATAACCATCACCAACACCCTTGGCCAGCAAGTAGCACAATTAGAGGTAAAAGGCAGTAAAACCGTGTGGGACGCGAGAGGCATAAAAGCGGGTGTGTATTTTTATTTTCTGGAGATTGATGGAAAACGGTACAGTGGGAAAGTGGTAGTTCAGAAGTAAACTGCATGTAATAAAGGATTAAGTCGCGCCAACGCACCATGCCGGGCAGGAAGACTTAATCCAGGGGGTTCAGAAATAAACGTTTTTTTTTGTATTGAAACTGCCCAAACCAACCTACGTTTAGCTCTGAGGTGCTTTCGCGTAGGTTTGAAGGCGGGCGCACCGTGAGAGTCCTGGAGTATAATAGTACGATTTCCCCATTGTTGCACCGGACTCTTACGTCAGCCAACACTAAGCCCGCCCTATTTCCTCAGAGTTGAACGAAAAAGGGTAAGATCGGGGTTAGTGGGAAAGTGGTAGTTCAGAAATAAACTGCATGTAATAAAGGATTAAGTCGCGCCAACGCACCATGCCGGGCTGGAAGACTTAATCCAGGGGGATGTTGCATTCAGGCAACCAAACCAAATCAGGCAAACTCGTGATACAACACTAAGCGTGTTTGTCATTCCGAGGGAAACGACCGTAGGGAGTAACGAGAAATCTCCTAAGAACAACCCACAAAACCCTCCCCAAATAACCATCACCAACACCCTTGACCAGCAAGTAGCACAAATAGAGGTAAAAGGCAGTAAAACCGTGTGGGACGCGAGAGGCATAAAACCGGGTGTGTATTTTTATTTTCTGGAGATTGATGGAAAACGGTACAGTGGGAAAGTGGTAGTTCAGAAGTAAACTGCATGTAATAAAGGATTAAGTCGCGCCAACGCACCATGCCGGGCAGGAAGACTTAATCCAGGGGGTTCAGAAATAAACGTTTTTTTTTTGTATTGAAACTGCCCAAACCAACCTACGTTTAGCTCTGAGGTGCTTTCGCGTAGGTTTGAAGGCGGGCGCACCGTGAGAGTCCTGGAGTATAATAGTACGATTTCCCCATTGTTGCACCGGACTCTTACGTCAGCCAACACTAAGCCCGCCCTATTTCCTCAGAGTTGAACGAAAAAGGGTAAGATCGGGGTTAGTGGGAAAGTGGTAGTTCAGAAGTAAACTGCATGTAATAAAGGATTAAGTCGCGCCAACGCACCATGCCGGGCAGGAAGACTTAATCCAGGGGGAGGGAAAATGGTAGTTCAGAAGTAAACGTTTTTTTGTTTTTTTTTGTATTGAAACTGCCCAAACCAACCTACGTTTAACTCTGAGGTGCTTTCGCGTAGGTTTGAAGGCGGGCGCACCGTGAGAGTCCTGGAGTATAATAGTACGATTTCCCCATTGTTGCACCGGACTCTTACGTCAGCCAACACTAAGCCCGCCCTATTTCCTCAGAGTTGAACGAAAAAGGGTAAGATCGGGGTTAGTGGGAAAGTGGTAGTTCAGAAATAAACTGCATGTAATAAAGGATTAAGTCGCGCCAACGCACCATGCCGGGCTGGAAGACTTAATCCAGGGGGATGTTGCATTCAGGCAACCAAACCAAATCAGGCAAACTCGTGATACAACACTAAGCGTGTTTGTCATTTCGAGGGAAACGACCGTAGGGAGTGACGAGAAATCTCCTAAGAACAACCCACAAAACCCTCCCCAAATAACCATCACCAACACCCTTGGCCAGCAAGTAGCACAAATAGAGGTAAAAGGCAGTAAAACCGTGTGGGACGCGAGAGGCATAAAACCGGGTGTGTATTTTTATTTTCTACAAATGGAAGGGAAACGGTATAGTGGTAGTTCAGAAGTAAACGTTTTTTTGTTTTTTTTTGTATTGAAACTGCCCAAACCAACCTACGTTTAACTCTGAGGTGCTTTCGCGTAGGTTTGAAGGCGGGCGCACCGTGAGAGTCCTGGAGTATAATAGTACGATTTCCCCATTGTTGCACCGGACTCTTACGTCAGCCAACACTAAGCCCGCCCTATTTCCTCAGAGTTGAACGAAAAAGGGTAAGATCGGGGTTAGTGGGAAAGTGGTTGTTCAGAAATAAACTGCATGTAATAAAGGATTAAGTCGCGCCAACGCACCATGCCGGGCAGGAAGACTTAATCCAGGGGGATGTTGCATTCAGGCAACCCAAACCAAATCAGGCAAACTCGTGATACAACACTAAGCGTGTTTGTCATTTCGAGGGAAACGACCGTAGGGAGTGACGAGAAATCTCCTAAGAACAACCCACAAAACCCTCCCCAAATAACCATCACCAACACCCTTGAC